>JBBPBP010000001.1:53338484-53350032 GCA_037974735.1 Cicer chorassanicum | reverse complement strand
ATTTGTTGCTTATTCTATTTTTTTTTTCAAAAGTGATTATGAGCCTGTTTGTTACCTATTCTAAAAAAAATATTTTATTAAAAAAAAACTATAACAAACTGGTCCTATTTTATTTTTAAAAAAGTGCTTTTCTAAGAAAAATGTTATAAAGTTATTAATCACCACAAGAGTTAATTTAATTACACACCCAATTAACTAGAATCGAATCTTACCACCCATGTCTTGATTCTAGCACCATTTGTGGTTCTATCAAAAGTGCAATTTTTTACCAGTACCTCTTCTACCATAGCAAAATCTCCATCTTTTCCAAGGCTTCCAACACTACATATATATATATATATATATATATATATATATATATATATATATATATATATATATATATATATATATTGACCAACACATTACGGTTAAAACAATAAATAATGCTAAAAAAGAAATACTATAATGTGAAAAATCATAAAATTATTTGAACAACTAACCTAATTCCATGACCAGGTCCACAATAAACATCGGTTATGTTGATGAAGTTGGAACCACTATTAATGGCGATGCAATCGTCACCTAAAATAAAGAATAAATATAAAAAAATTAATAAGATGCAAACCACCTATACTACTTTTAGTCTTATTTATAATTAAAAGTTGGTTAAAAAAAGTTGATTGATTCAATTTAAAATTTAAATCAAATACATCAACTTTTTTTAACTGATTTGTGCTTATAAATAAAATCAGAAGAGTAATTTGTAACTTTGTAATATGTAATGATAGGGAATAATCTGGAATTGAACCAGTTGAGATGGTTGAATGATAAATCAAGATATTGGATGATGATGAGATATCAATTCCATCAGTGTTGGGACTGTCCTCTGGTGCAATTATACGAAGATTTGAGATACTAACACCATTGCATGAATTAATGCTTATATGATTTTTTGGACTGTTGATGTGAGTCAACATGGCAACATTAAGATTATCACAGCCACTAAATCTTATAGCCTGCATATAAATGTAAGATCAAATAATTAATTATATATTTTAAGTTTGTTTGTTACGGATTTTAAAAAAAATTATGTTGTTGCATAATTTGAAAATTATTTTTTAGATATTCTAAAAAAAATAGAAATTATTTTGTGTTTGATTGTCGCATTGAAAATCAGTTTAATAAAATTAGTTATAGAAAAATTGTATACTAAAAACAACTTTTTATTTTAAGCAGTTTTTAGATTAGCTTAAAATAATATGAGTATTTGTTCTCAAATTATTTAAATTTTTTTTTATATTCTCAGTTTTTGAAAATTTGAAAGTTCTCAAATTATTTTCAGATTTGTTGAAATGATATTCTTGCATAAAATATGATTATTTTGCAAACAAACAAAACTGCAACAAAAACTAATTCGAAATTATTTCAATGAATCTCTAAATAAGAAAAATATTAACGGGTCAAGATTACATTTGCCATTCATGCTATATCATTTTAATAATTAATTAAAAAAAATGCAATTATATAACTTACCGTTGGCCTAGTAAGGTCACTTTGGTCATTAAATTTGTTCCACCACGGAGCACCTTGGCCATCAACGTTTCCTCCTCCATTGATAACAAGGCCATTTATGTGCCAGAATTGGATCCATGATTTGCCAACATCACCATTTGTCCAATCCCATTCCTCAATACTTTTTGGGGCACTAATAGTTCCTTGAAGCTGCCAAGCCACATATTAATATTAATTAATTGATGAATTTATAGTCGAATAAAATAAATTTACCATTTAGGGAATGATCGATTATGTAATCAGCATTAATGAGAGAATACAGATGAGCATTAATTAATTAATAGGACATATGCATGAGAAAAAAGAGTTATTTGATTGACAAATTAATTCCCTAAAAATAATTATTTGATTGACAAATTAATATGTACTTATATTTAGAAAGTTAGAGAAATTTCCCTAGTCATGCATAAATGTGTAATACTCCATTAAGGGAATAATCGATGAAGTAATAATCCACATATAAATGAGAATTAATTAATAAACAATCATATGATTGACAAAATACCTAAAGTAGAGGTACTTTTATACCTAGAAAGTTAGACATATATACTCAAACAAAATAAATTGACCATTAGGACATATGCATGAGAGAAAATAATTATATGATTGACAAAAGTTAAAAATATTTACCATAGTCATGCATATATGTGTAACTTATTCACTTATGACCTACCACAACGTTAACCCATGAAGATTTGCAAGGGCCTCGAAACGACACAGGTTGCAACACGAATCTTTTGCCATTGGGTATGAGAAGTATTGGGTTACTTTGACTTGTACTACAAACATCTTGCCATGCTCTCAAAAATGCCTTTTAACATAAAGTTAAATTGTATTAGAATAGATAAGTTTTGTCTCCAAAAATAAGAAATATATAAGATTGAAAAATAAAAGTATATATATATATATATATATATAACAAAAAAATATACATTTGAATCATCAGTTTGGCCATCACCCTTGGCACCATAATTAAGAACATTGAAGCAATTGCTGCCATCTAGTAATATTTTACGATTTACTAATTGAGAGCACAAGCTTGGTGAAGCAATGAAAAACAATAGAAACAAAGCAAAGAGGATTTTCATTTTTGCAATAAGAAAACACTAATAAAATTTAAGTGCTAAATTACTAGAACGTACTTTTGTAGTAAAATATTGGGGACAGGGCAGGTACTTATAAAGATTGTAGAGGAGCATAATTGATGGAGGAATATTATAATTAGAAATTAGCAATACTAGTATTAATTTTATTTCTATATATGATATATGATTCAATAAAATATATACGTCTTGTCAAAAATAATAAAAAATAAACGTAATTGTTGCGTGATATATATGGTGTTTGCAAATTATAGGCAGTAGTATTCAATCATCTTACTACAATCATCTTGCTGTCCATCAAAAGTAAATATTTATGTAAGATAGTCAAAATAAATAAATATAAAACATAAATATTTATTGTTGACATATGTACGTATCTAAATGTTCCTCTAATGGAATATATATAATATCACCGGCGAAAATATGTAGTATAATGTGATTCACAAGTTAATTATGAATAAATAAATCTGTTTTTGGTTTTTTCACAAGAATGAGCAAATTAAACTAAGGTCAAGTTTATCACTCACAAAAATACTAAGGTGAAGTAAAAAATGAAAGTAGAGAAGTCTATTATCAAAAAATGTCTTATCATTACCTAAGTACTATTACAGCCTAAGAGTCTTTCAAATATGTATGTGTTTATTGTATTATGATTGCTATCTAAAATGTATGTGTTTTAGAATTTGAATGATAAATTTGCAACATTTACTAAATGAGTTATTTGAAATTTCAATTGGTTGTCATTAAGATGGGTCTGATTTTGAGTACAATTTCTTCTCTATGATGATAAGTTTGATTCTTGTTGTTTGGAAGTGAATCACATGAGAAATTGATATAATGTTTGAATTTCAAATTTTACTATTTTTTTGAAAGATATTTTTTTTAGGACAAACAACAATATTAAGTTTGGGATTGTGATAGTGTCTCATTATATGTAGTTTCTAGAGACTTTTGAATCATTATCATTGTTTAGATTATTTTGGTTAGTTTACTATTAAATTTAGAGTCATTTGGAATAAATTATAGTTTTATAATTCAATTTTTCAATAAGGTGTTGAAAAAAGAATCATTTTCATTACTATCAAATTTCGCCAAGCTAGTATGGTGTCTCATCATGCGACCAATACTAATTTATGTGCTTTTTTTTTTTTGTCTCTTTGGATGACCAAAGTCATCATCAGTCACTCATAACTAGTATTTAACTAAAAAATCTTATTTTTATGTCATTCTTGGACCTTGAAAACTTTGGAAAGAAATCAAAATAATTGAGAACACTAGAAATTGAAGATTCAAACATGAGACAAGTGATTGAAGATTCACATGAGCATATCTTTAACCTAATATTTTCACAAATTATAAAAAAATATCAGACACTATATTTATAAATTTTATACCAAATTGAATTGGTTTGACATCTCATGTCCTTCACATTGTAGATTATATAGATAAAATTTAGGCTAAAATACAATTTCATTCCTTTAAGTTTAATCAAATTCTCGCTTAGGTCCTATGAGTTTTTTTTTTACCAGATTTGGTCCTTTAAGTCTCAAATCGTGCACAACTTGATCCTTTTGAATTGCTGCTTAACTTTGTTTGAAAAACACCTACATGGTTGTTATATGCTTATGTGTCCATAACAGGTGCTAAAGTGTTAAGTTAGATTAGATTATTATATTTATTTACTTAATTAATTATTTTTTATTAATAATAGAAATCTTCAATTTGTTATATAAAAAAGTCCTCAAACGTTCAAACCTAAAAAATGACATTGATGAAGAAATTGTAGAAATAATACAAGGAAGAAGAAGATGAGTATGGCGAACTTCACTATCTCAATCTCCCATTATTTCTTTATATAGGCCAACTATAAAAAGAAACTTCAGGTAAACATGGAAATTTCACTCATCTTCTATCATAACCAAAGAATCCACACCATCTCTCTCTCTCTCTCTCTCTCTCTCTCCCTCTCTCTCTCTCTCTCTCTCTCATTAACTATGTTTTTCATATTATTCCTCTACAAGCTCCAAAAGTTATCATCTTCATTACTTTAATGTGAGTTTTTTGGGTTTCAATGTTTTCGTAAGCTACTTCATTTTGGGTTTCAAGGATTTTTTTTAATAGATTTGTTCTTCAATCTCAAATGACGGCTCTATTGATAGATTTGTCCAGATTGTCAAGGATCAGAGTTACCAGAGATGTCTCCAAAAACATATCAAATATTAGGAGTAATTGAATTAGAAGAAGAATTTGAGATAGATAAAAAATGGTTAAGAGAAGATTTCGAAGCAGATTATAATATAAATAAAAGAAAGTGGTATTTTAATACTTTCTCAAAAGAAATAACAAATGATTATAGAGAAAAATATTATCAGTATCTTAAAAAAATCAGATTAAATATTTATTTCTTTAATTGGTTTGAAGATTATTGTTTAAAAAATAATATAGAAAACCCTTTTATTAAAAATAATTACATAAATGTTAATACTAAAATAAGTAATAAATGGAAGACTATAGATGATAAAATAGTAGAATCTATACACCCTCCATTAGAAGCAATAAAAATAGAAAAGGATGGAGTTATATTTGAAGCTTCACCCATTAAAACCATTAAACATCTGAATCCTAAAAATAAAGAAATAGGAAGAGTCCAAACTCAATTAAACTTTAGCAATCAATTATTACATGCTATGGCTGAACAAATAGATAGAGTAGAATCTCAAGTAAGTAAAAATCAACCATGTACGTCTAGTGAAATTAATTCATATAAAGATTACAAATCAGATCCAAAAAGACCTATCTATAAATTAATAAATGTACCTGAAAAAGAATTAAAAGAAGCCAAGTTAAAAAATAGTTCAGATGAATTAATAGAACAATTAAAAAAGTTAACTATCACAAATAATTCTCAAATTAACGTATTATCACAAGACCCTAATGAGTTAGAAATTAATAAAATTAAAAATATGAAAAATACTGGTTACCTAGGAAAAACTAGAAATTATTACCCTAGACCTAGCTACCCAGACTTACAATTTGAAGAGAGTTATTACATGACCTCCGCAGCCTATAGTGGAGACTCTATTATTGAATGGAACATAGATGGACATAGCGAACAAAACATATTAAATATTATTCAAGCCATGACTATGGCAGCCACTGCCTTTAAAACATCATGAAAAAATACTGACAAAAAGGCAGCATTATTATTAATTACTGGATTTACTGGTCAATTAAAAGGATGGTGGGATAATATAGTTATTGAAGAAGAAAAAACTGTGATATTAATAGTTGTTAAAATGGATAATAATGGAATACCAATAGAAGAAGACTCAGTAAATACCCTATTATAGGCTATTACAAAAGCCTTTGTATGAGACCCATTACAATTACAAAAAAGAGCTGCAGACCAATTAGTAAACATTTACTGTCCAACCATGTCTGATTACCGATGGTATAAAGACATGTATTTATCTAAAGTCTATATGCGTCCTGATGGGAACACAGATTATTGGAAAGAAAAGTTCATAGCAGGATTACCAAAATTATTTAGTGAAAAAGTTAAAATGAACATTAAGTCAAAATATGGTGGTCAAATACCTTATGGATCATTAACATTAGGTCAAATATCCAATTACATTGTAGAAACTGGAATCAGTATTTGTACTGCTTTCAAATTACAAAATAAAATGAGAAATGAAGTTACTCAAAGTAGAAAAGAATTAGGATCGTACTGTGAACAATTCGGAGTAAAACCTATTAGAGCACCAAGTAAGCAAATCAAGAAAAGACAAATACAATCTTATAAACCTTATCAAAAAAGAAAAGTTTATAATAAAAAGAAAAGTTATATTAAACAAGAAGATTATACCCCACACAAATCTAATAATAAAAAATACAAATACAAAAAACCTACTAAACAGACATTTGCCAAACAAGATGTCAAATATTTTAAGTGCGGGAGGATAGGTCATTAAGCAAAAGATTGTCGCGTAAAACAAAAAATTAACGAAATTAATAATTTAGAAATTCAAAGTGAATTAAAAGAAAGACTAATTAACATTTTAAAAGACATAATGTTAAATGATGAATCTTCATCTTCGTCAGAAGAATCATCCTTTGAAGAAGACAACATTAATCAAATTACAGATAATTCAGAGTGAGAACAAGAATCTAAAAACAATTACTGTTTAGGTCCTGAATTATGTACTTATGAAGATTGTGCCAAAACCATTAATGTTATTACAACATATCAAGTCAATTCCTTGATAGAAATATTAAGAACTACGCCTGATTCAGAACAGAAAAATAATTATGTAAAACAAATGCAAGATATTATAGAAGGAGAACAAAAATTAAAAGAAACAGTTAGTAAAGTAGAACTTAAAGAAATTATGAATAAGTTTAAACCAGTACAACAAGTAACTATTAAAGATCTTCCAAATGAAATTACTTTAATAAAACAAGAAATTAATTCATTAAAACAAAATAATATAGATCAAAATATTTAGAACTAAAAGGAAAATATATATTACATAATACGAACAACCGGAAAGCTCTAATTTAAAAATAGAGCCAGAAAAGAACAATGATTCATATTTATTTATGTTGAATAAATTAATAATACATAAGTGGTACTGTCCAATTACATTAATAATTAAATGTCAGAAATTTGAATTTACAGCATTAATAGACTCAGGAGCTGATTCAAATTGTATACGAGAAATATTAATACCCACTAAGTATTAATAAAAAACTTTAGAACGATTAAACGGAGCTAATGGCTCTAGGTTAGGAGTAAATTATAAATTACCCAATGTAAAAATATGTAAAGAAAAAATTTGTTACCAAACATCCTTCTTATTAGTAAAAGACATTAAAGAAAAAATAATACTAGGAAATCCCTTTTTAGCATTAATTTACCCTTTTACTGTCACATTTGAAGGAATTACTACCATAGCTTTAGGTAAAGAAATTAATTTTAAATTTGCAATAACACCTAGAATAAAAGAACTAAATATACTACAAGAAAAATCAATTTCAGCTATTAATACAATAGAATTAAAAAGGAAACAAATAAATATGATAAACCAAGATATTCATTACAAAAGTGTTGAAGAACAATTAAAATATAAAAATGTACAAGAAAGGATAAAAGAACTCCAAATTAAATTTGAAAAAGAAATATGCGCAGAACATCCAAACGCATTTTGGTTTAGGAAAAAACATGAAGTTTCACTACCTTATGAGCCCAATTTTAGTGAAGAAAACATACCCACTAAGGCTAGACCCATACAAATGAATAGCCAATACTTAGATTATTGTAAAAAAGAAATACAAGAGTACTTAGACAAAAAATTAATAAGGCCCAGTAAGTCTCCTTGGAGTTGTGCAGCCTTTTATGTTATGAATGCTGCATAACTAGAAAGAGGATCCCCTAGGTTAGTCATTAATTATAAACCTTTAAAGAAAACATTAAAGTGGATTAGATATCCTATACATAATAAAATAGACTTAGTAAGTAGATTACATAACTCTTCAATATTCTCTAAATTTGATATGAAATCAGGTTATTATCAAATTCAAATTAAAGAAGAAGATAAATATAAAACAATATTTGTTGTACCATTTGGACATTACAAATGGAACGTAATGCCCTTCAGATTAAAAAACGCACCTAGCGAATTTCAAAACATTTGAACAATATCCTCAATGATTATCAGCAATTTGCTATAGTTTCTTTAGATGACGTATTAATATTCTCAAATAATATTAATCAACATTTTAATCATTTAGAACAATTTTTTAATATTATAAAAGAAAATGGATTAGTAATCTCGGCTAAAAAGATGAAATTATTCCAAGATAACATTAAATTCTTAGGATTTGATATTTATAAAGGTACCATTAAACCTATAAATAGATCAATAGAATTCGGAGATAAATTCTCTGATGAATTAAAAGATAAAAATCAATTACAAAGATTTTTAGGATGTATAAATTACGTGTCAGATTTTATACCCAACCTTAGGATTATCTGTGCACCCTTATTCAAAAGATTAAGAAAAAATCCACCTGCTTGGAATAATGAGATGACGGATAGCGATAAGAAGTTAAAAACTATTATAAAAAAGTTACCATGCTTAGGAATACCTGACCCAAAGGCATCATTAATAGTAGAGACTTATTCTTCAGAATTAGGATTTGGAGGTATATTAAAACAAAAACCAATAGGAAACGATAAAGAACAAATAGTTAGGTATTACTCTGGAATATGGAACACCGCCCAATTAAAGTATAGCACTGTTAAAAAAGAAATTTTGGCAATTGTTTTATGCATTACAAAATTTCAAGATGACTTGTTTTCAAAGAATTTTTTGTTAAAAACTGATTGTAAAGCAGCAAAAGATGTTTTGCAAAAAGATGTTAAAAACTTAGTTTCCAAACATATTTTTGCCAGATGGCAGTCTTTACTTTCCTGTTTTGATTTTGAAATAGAACATATTAAAGGAGACAAAAACTCATTACCAGATTTTCTTACAAGAGAATTTTTACAAGGAAGAAACAATGAGTCATAAAGATAAATATGGACCTCCAATTAACGAAGAAAAAATTACAAAAACCCCAACTATCAAACAAGTATTACAAACTCCTTCTTCTTCTCAATTACCAACCCAAAATAGATTTACTTCATTAACCCCACTAGCATTACCAACTTTTTACCCATCAACTTCAAAAACCATAAGACCCCCGATCCAATCCCTATTAATCTCACCATTACAATTTGCCTTAAATACACCATCTCAATTAAATACTCCAACCCAAAAAACTGAAAAATTACCTTATTACACACCTCCTAGTAATTTAAGTTGTCCATTTGTAGAAAAAGAGTATAAGAAAATACTGTTTCTTGTAGAGCTTGAATATTTATTAAATAAATCATTACTTCAGATTGTTTCTCATTACTATCCTCACGGATTTCATTATTTACCAGCTACCCCAGAAAAAACAAGATTATTTTATGAGTTTGTTCTAGTTGATACTGATTCAATAGAAGTAACTCATATATATGACCAAAATGATAAACAAAAAAATTATTTTTTCAAAATTCAAAATATTAAAGGTATTATCTCCAACAGACTGGAAAAATCACCCTTCAGTATTAAGGAAGTTTTCCAGAAGATTTACTCCCCAAGAATTTTCGTATTATGATTATATGGAAGCATGGACAAACATGCTTTTACAAGAACCCTTTGAACATTCATGGTTCATTTGGTTTAAAAATGATATTTCATTACAGTTTCCGTATTGGTTTATTAAATGGTTTAATGAATGGGGACCTGAGCCAGAAATTTATCCAGAATTTGCTGGATCAGGCTTCCAAGAATTCATTAAAGAAACTAACTTTCCAGACCATATGAAAATATTAATGTTTCATGCAAGTTTTGGAATTTCATGGATTACATCTTGGACATATAAAAAGGAATTATCAATTCCTGATTCCAACATTAATTGGGTGTTCAGAGTCATTAAAATAAAATGGTGGAATAAATTTAATCCCGAATTATTAAAGGACTCTACCCTCCAAGAATGGTTTAGGAGAAATCCTAAATACCTTATTAAACCAAAAGACGACATTAAAGAAGGACAATTTTTAGCAGAGAAATCCAAGATCATGGCTGAATTATCATCATCATCCAATAAAAAAGATTTTTTTTTAAGAAATTACAAATGACAATATCAGAGTCTGAAAATAATAATGAAGACTCAGAAGAATCTTCCCAAAGCCTTACTCCACATAATGAAGATGATTGCTATGGCATGGAAGGTATTTGAGTATTATTGGAAAAGAACATATGACAGCATTACTTTTGGCTTACCCGAATTATTAAAAGAATCTGCATTATTGGTGACATCTCTATTATCACTATCAGCATTAATTGGGGCCGACAAAGACATGTGAAGAAACACATCATCAGGCCAACTCACCATTATGGCCAACAAAGAATTAAAAGCACTGTTTGACTATCAGCTTTTACTATTTTTGTAGTTTTATAATCATTAAAACTCAGAATAATATAAGGGCAAAAATATAAAATAGCCCAAGGATAGTTTAGTATTTTCAATCGTCCCTTGTGCCTGACCTCTTCATTGTAAAAATACGCTTCTACAACCCATCAATCCTTGTAATAAAAATTCTCTCTGAAAATATTCTGAGTTCTTACATCTCCAGCTTTCACCTAAATATAATATTTGTAAGTATATCTTCATCATGGATTTGAACATATTTTACAATTGGCCCTTTTATCATTATATTTTTCAGACAATACTATTTAATATAGATTTAGATAACTTTATAACTTATCTTCCTTATAATTATGAATTTAATAACTTTCATAGATTATGTTTGTTTTTCTTGGATCAGTTGCTTCATTAAAATTTAATTTTTCATTTTCATATTATTAAAATATATATATATATATAATTTTTACTGTTCGACAATTTTTACTGTAAATATAATATATATTTTTGCTTCTTATATAACTTATATTTTTTACTAATTATACACACAGTAATATGAGTCATTTTCAACTATTTACTTTTACCGTAATTATTTACTGTTCATGGCATTATAGTAGCATTATGGTAACATATTAGTTGTCCTCCAAGCGAACCCATCCCTCTCTCTCTCTAATTAACTAGGTTTTTCATATTATTCCTCTACAAGCTCCAAAAGTTATCATCTTCATTACTTTAATGTGAGTTTTTTGGGTTTCAATATTTTCGTAAGCTACTTTATTTTGGGTTTCAAAGATTTTTTTAATAGATTTGTTCTTCAATCTCAAATGACAGCCCTATTGAACCAATATATATATATATATATATATATATAT
>JBBPBP010000001.1:53303541-53337943 GCA_037974735.1 Cicer chorassanicum | reverse complement strand
AAGCAAAAATTTATTTGAAATAAAAATAAAATAATTTTTTTTTGCATGTTTTTTAAAATTAATTGTTAACTCTATATATGTCTTAGTTATGAAATATTTTTAATTGCACCCAAAAAATTAAGTGGAATTTGATTAGCTTTGATTTGATTTTATTTGTATATATAGATTGGTAGTATAAATATTAATCATTATAAAATCTATATATTTATTGACATTTATAATAATAATAATAATAATAATAGTAATAATAATAATAATAATAATATAATAATAATAATAATAATAATAATAATAATAATAATAATAATAATAATAATAATAATAATAATAATAATAATAATAATAATAATAATAATAATAATAATAATAATAATAATAATAATAATATAAACATAATATATGTGATATGCGAGTATAGGACATGTAGGTAGTAAGGTACTCCTACTCGCTCCCATATTTGCTTTTTATACCGGTAATTACTCGTGTTCACAACCGTACTTATAATATGGATTGTTAGTTTATTTATTGTAGATATTTTTTGCAGGTCTCCTATAAGTATGAATCTAATTGTCATTCTTACTCCTTATCACTCCACTCCGTTATTCAAGTCAACCTTATTTCCTCTCATCATATATTATACTTAAACATTTTGAATTTAAGGAATCAATAGAAATGAGTGAATGGTTAAACCTGATTTGTGCATGGGTCAATAGAAATTGGGTGTTGACCAAAGTGAATTGAGATGTGTGCTTAATTTGTTGGTTGACCATTTCGAGTTGCTTCTTTCAGCGCTTTTGTTTCTTCCGCTTTGTTTGGTAGGAAGGAGTATTGGTTTGGTTTATTCTGTATGTTTTTTTAGTTTTTGTAGCTTCTCTTTTTTAGCTTGTTTATCTTTTTGAGTATCCTTATATTTCTTTATTAATATATTTTGCTATCAAGAAAAAGTGTACCACCCAAAAGTTCCTTGGAATTATACTACAAACATTTAAAGTAAAAAGGGAAAGATGGTCGTGAATTAAGCAAGGGTACATATCCCATGATTTTGAAGAAGAGAGTAAAATAAGAAACATAAATGTAATTGTGGTATCAAATTAATTACTCCATCCTAACATTTGTTAATAGGAGTGAGAATAGGCGGAATAAAGTTAGGTTTTGTGAGTCTGACTTAATAAAAAAAAATTTAAGGCATGAGTCTTTGGTCTATCAGAGATATTTTTTTTAGACATAAGTATGACTTTTATGAAAATCTGGTACGACCTATTAACCTATTTAAAAGTCTAGTTTATATTAATATTGTACATAAGTATTTAGACATATTTGTTAATAGATTAACAAGTTAATATATTAATAAAATTAAATATATTTAACATGACATTTTAAAAAAATTGATTTTATATGACATCATATTTCAATTCTATTTTATTATTAGGGGTGGGAATAGGTCGGATCGGGTCAAATTTTGCTTAAATAGGTTAGATCTACTATAAAAAATTAATTGAGTCTAATCTATTATTTGTCAAAGACTTTATTTTAATCTTTGGTCTAAGCCTATTTTGTGTAAAGGCGTAAAAAAAAATGATATTTTGCATGTTTTTAAAAAGACTAACAGACCAATAAAAAAAAAATGATATTTCGCATGTCTCTTGTTATATATTGTGATGGTAACAAAATCTGCACCCACATGTACCCATTCGAATATGTCCCAATTTGGGCGGGAAAACAAGCTTTGATTGGGTGCGAGTTTTCTCCTAAATTAAAACATAGCGTGGAGACGGATTTGGGGTGTTGATATCCACTTGCAACCGCCTCCAAACCCGCCCTGCTACTAATATTGTTGTCATTTTTAATGTTTATATACATGTACATATTCAATATATTTAATATTTTTTTAAATATTAAAAATTATAATATTTTCTTATAAAAAAATATGATTTTAATATTTTTTATTGTATAATAATAATAATTTTATTATATTAATTATAATAAATGTGGTTTTTAAATTTATTATTCGATATATGAATGAGTGTGGATGTAGGACGGGAAAACCCGAAATCCGTCTATGATGACTTAAATTTTACATCTGTAAGAACCGGATGCGAGTGTAGATGCAAATACGGGTGGTAGAGGAGATAAAATCAATTTCGTTTGATACAGCAATCTGACATGATACAGTAATCAAAAATTTTAATATTGTTTTCTTACAACATCCTTCACCTTAATGACATATGAAAGACGTGATTCATCAACGGTGCTGCCAAATCTTGAGATTTTGTTTAAATTTATCATAAGTCTTCAACTAATGTAGTCAACTATTCACATAATCTATTTAAACGTAGTTATTAGTTGTAATTAAAAGTGATTTGTAGTTAGTTAGGAAAGTTAGAATACAGTTAGAAGTAGTTGAGAAAGTTAGAATTCTGTTTTGACAGTTATTATTACAACTCTTATAAATTGTAATATGGAGAACATTCTCCAGACTGTTAATCAATCTCCGTTTTCAGAACATTTTGTTTTCTTCCCTCTTCTTCTCAATTTCAATTCCTCTCAATTATACAACCTGTTCTAACAATTGGTATCAAGAGCTTGAGTTCTAAACCTTGGGAAACACGAGTGCAAGTGTGAGGGGGAATCAAAAATTGGGAAATACAAGTGTGAGTGAAAGAAAGAAGACATGAATGAATGAGGATTTCCATCGAATTTGCCAATCCTTGATGGGAAGAATGGGGAGAGGTGTTCTGCATCAATGAGGTCGTTGCTGGGAGCTCAAGAAGTGTTTGAGATTGTTCAAGATGGCTATGAACAATTTGGTGCAAATCCAACAGAAAGACAACAAAGATTGCAAGGCATTGTTTTACATCCAGCAAAGTGTGGATTCAAACAACTTTGAGAGGATCTCGAAGGCATCTACATCAAATGAGGCGTGGGAGACCTTGGTCAAGTACTATACAGGTGGGGAAAAGGCCAAGAAAGTGAAGCTCCAAATGCTAAGAAGGCAATATGAACTATTGTAGATGGAATAAGATGAAGTTGTGGTAGAATACTTCAATCGTGTGCAGGTTTTTGTTAATCAGATGAGAACAAATGGTGAATCATTAATTGAAGTGGTGGTTATTGAAAAGATCCTTAGAACATTAACATAAATGTATGATCATATTGTGGTGGCCATTGAAGAATCAAAGGATCTTGATAAGATGAAGGTGGAGGATTTGCAAGGCTCTCTTGAAGCTCATGAACTGAGAGTAAGAGAAAGCTGTGCAGCAACCTCAGCATCTCAAGTGCAGACCTAAGTTAGCAAGAAGACCAACCAAGGTGATGTGAATGACCAGAAAGGCAAGGGTAAATTCAAGTGGTACCAGAAGTATGATTCTGATGAAGGGGCTGGAAATTCAAGAAACCAAAACAGAAGTGATAACAACAGCAAGAATTCGAATGGCAAGAAGAAATTCAAGAAGAAAGGAATCCAATGTTACAATTGTCAAAAATGGGGGCATTTTACAAATGAATGCAGATCCAAGAAGGTCCAAAGAGAGGATGATGAAGCTCAAATGGCAGTTGAGGATTTAGACTCATATGAGGTGTTGTTAATGGCTACAACAAAATCAGGTGATGACTGCCCAGAGCAATGGTACCTTGACATAGGTTGTTCAAATCACATGACTGGCTATAAAGATTGGTTTGTGAGCACTGATGAGAAGGTGAAAAAGGAGATCAGATTTGCAGATAACAGTTCCGTAACTGCAAAAGGAGTAGGAAAGGTGTTGATTCAAAGGAGAGATGACAAACAATCATTCATATGTGATGTGTTGTATGTGCCAAACATGAAGAACAATTTGTTAAGCCTTGGACAACTGCTTTAAAAGAGGTATTCTATGAAGATAGAGCATGGTCAAATAAGGATGTTTGATAGTTCAAGAAGATTGATCTTGAAGGCACCACTATCCAAGAATAGAACCTTTAAGATTGATATCCAAATAAATGAGAACAAGTACACAGCTGTTGAAGTTAGGAATGAATATTGGTTGCGACATCAAATGTTTGGACATTTCAATTTCAGAAGCGTTCAAATGTTGTAGAACAAGGAAATAGTGCTAGGAATTCCAGAAATTAAAATACCAAAGGAATTGTGTGAGGAATGTTGTCAGGCCAAACAACACAGAAACTCATTCAAGGCTAAAGTGCCAACTTGATCTTCAAAAATGATGGAGATAATCTACTTTGATGTTTGTGGTTCTTTTAAAGAAGTGTCAATAGGAGGTAATCACTACTTTATATCATTCATTGATGATTTTACAAGGAAAACTTGGGTCTATCTAATTAAGAAAAAGAGTGAAGTGCTGGTTGTGATTAGAGGGTTCAAGCTGATGGCAGAAAAACAAAGTGGCTGCAATCTTAAAGTGATTAGGACGGATGGAGGTGGTGAGTATCAATCCCATGAATTCCATGAATTATGTGACAAAGAGGGAATGATACATGAAGTAACTGCACCATATACACAACAACATAATGGAGTTGTAGAAAGGGGAAATAAAACCATTCTTAATATGGAAAGAAGCATGTTGACAGGGAGAAAGATGCCTCACAAATTATGGGGGAAGCAGTTTCAATAGTAGTATACATTTTGAATAGGTGTTCAACCAAGAGACTGGGTACTAGGACACCTGAAGAAGCTTGGAGTAGAAGAAAGTTATCTGTGAATCATCTGAGAGTGTTTGGTTCATTGTGCTTCAGAATGTGCCAGCTCAAAATAGGAGGAAGCTTGATGAACAGGCTGAACAAATGGTGTTGCTGGGTTATGATGCAACTGGAGCTTACAAGTTGTACGATCCAAACAAGAACAAGGTGGTGATAAGCAGGGACATACTGGTGGATGAATCAAGAGGATGGGACTGGAAAAATGAGTGAAGCTAGCTCGAGCAGTGCAGCCAACCTAGACATACCAACCAACTCCATCAGTCCAGCCAGCAGTGCAGAAGTAGTGGAACTTGATGAAGGCCAGCCTGTAGGAACAACAAGTCAGCCAAATCTTGAGTTTGTAAGAAGGTCTGAAAGAGCTAGGCAGTCTTCAGTCAGATTGCAACCATATGAAGTGACATCTGACTCAGCCATCAATGCAGATGGAGAATTAACACATTTTGCTTTGTTGGGTGAATCAGAGCCAGTAAGTAATGAAGATGTCTTGAGTGATCCTAGATGGAGATTAGCAATGGAGGAAGAACTCAAAGCAATAGAGAAGAACCAGACCTGGGAGCTGATGACCTTGTCAGTAAATAAGAGATTAATTGATGTGAAGTGGGTGTATAAACTAATATTGAAGCACGATGGAGAGATTGCCATGTACAAGGCCAAACTTGTAGCAAAGGGATTCTTGCAGAAACATGGATTGGACTATGATGAGGTGTTTGCCCAAGTAGCTAGAATTGAAACATTGAGGATGTTAGTCTCAATGGCTAGTTACAAATGTTGGTCTATGCATCAACTGGATGTTAAATCAACATTTCTCCATGGATCATTGGATGAAGAAATGTATGTTAAGCAGCCACCATGATATGAAATAAGAGGCAAGGAAGACAATGTATATAAGCTGAAGAAAGCACTATATGGTCTGAAGCAAGCCCCTAGTGTTGAGACAAAATCTCAATTTAATGTTTTGATGAAAACAAACAAAAAGTTAATTAAGAATGTTAATTATGATTCTAAGTGTTTTGGTTTTTAACATGTGTGTTTGAGTGTATTAATCAAAGATAGGAATCAAGCAAAGCAAATAAAACAGTTAAAAACTGAACATATAAAGAAACAACAAAATCTAGAAAACGGAGAATGTTCTCCAGTTTCAAGAATGATCGTCACAGCCTCTTGACCAATCAATCTCCACTATTTCAACGAAGCTTTTGCCTCTGAATTTTATACTAGTTCATCAGTACATGGCAAGGAACAAGTAGAAATCATTATAGTCAAAGAAGGCATTCGGATCGCAAAGAGAGAAGATCACAAACTAGCAAGACCAAACAGATTTGAACTTGATTGTCAACAGTCTTGACAGCATTCTGATCATTCTCCAACATGCCAACATCATTCTCCAGCATGCTAACATCTTTCTCCAGCATGTTAACATTAATCTCCAGCATGCTAACATCATTCTCCAGAATGATAACATCAATCTGCAGAAAGATCATCAGTCTCCAGAATGTTCAGATCAATCTCCAGAATTTTCAACATCATTCTCCAGCAGACTGTCATCATTCTCCAAGCTGTTTTGGCAGAATCAATCTCCGTTTCTGCAGAATTTCAGCATTGATCTCCTTACTTCTGCAGATGTTTATAATCATTCATTAAACTGTTTTGGACATAATCAAGACTCTAGATCGAAGCTGTAACATCAATAATTACATATGAAGCTTCAAAAGATCAATCTCCGTTTCTGCAGAATCGATTCTCTTATTTCTGCATAAGTTGTTCATTACTTTCCAAACAGTTTTGGATCAAATCAAATGTCCAGATCAAAGCCCAATTATCATCAAGTATTTTCGAAGCTTAATGGATCATTAAAAGCGCAGAAAATTTATTTGAAATTGAGCAAAACAGCCCAGTCAAGCAAGGCCCAAAACTGTCACATCAATGGATTATTTTTTCAACAGAAAGGTTGCTTGTGTCAGAGGAAAACAGAGCACTCCCAACAGCTCTTTCTGACCTGAACTAATTGCTCAAATCACCTATAAAAGGAAGGCCAAGCTCAAGGAAAAATCAGAGCTTCAAGTACTAAGAAAATTCATCAATCACATACACTTACATACTTGAATTCTCTCACTCACATACATTGAATCAATTCTGATTTTTCCCATTCGATTCTTAGAATCATTTTCGTGTATTTCTCTTCCAAAGAATCAGATCTCAAACAAGAGTTGAGACATCTCAAATTCTAACAAAACAATCTCATCATTATTGTAAAACTCAAACTATAAGAGTTTAGTATAGTTTGGGTAGATTGTAAGAAATCCTATCAAGGTTGATAGGTGACCTGATTGAACTCCTTTCTGGGTGGAAAGGTTTTAACGTTGTAATAGATCAAGGTTGATCTGAGCTAGGTGCTGTAAAACCAAGAAGGTTCTTTGTTTTGAACACTTAGTGGAAAATCTCACAGTTGTGAGGACTGGACGTATCCCGAGTTGGGTGAACCAGGATATATCCTTGTGTGGTATTTCTTCCCTTATCTATTTACTTTCAGTCTGATTGATTATCAAGTTAAATACATAAACTGAATTACTGATTTTAACTAACCAAGAACGTTCTCCGTTTTTCTGGTTAAAACCAAGAACGTTCTACGTTTTCTGTTTTCACAACCAAGATCAATCTTGAGTTATTTTCTTAAGTTTTTTCAGGAATTTTTAAATAGGAACATTTACAATTCAAACCCCCTTTTCTTGTAAATCGACATTGCTACTTCACCTAGGGCCTAGAACAAGAGGATTAACAGATTCCTCATAGAGCAGTAGTTTGAAAAGTGTGTAAATGAACATGGAGTGTATGTGAAAAAGGCAGCATAAGCACCTGCATTATTGTTATGTCTTTATGTGGATGATTTGCCAGTGATTGGTAGTGATGAAGCATAAATTCAGAAGCTCAAAATCAGAATGGAGAAGGAGTTTGAGATGACTGATCTAGGCATGCTGTCATATTTTCTTGGCATTGAGTTTGAAACCAGGAAAAATGGAACTTTTATGCATCAAAAGAAGTATGCAAATGATGTATTAAAAAGATTCAAAATACTAGATTGCAATGGAACTAGTACCCTAGTAGAAGCAAGGTTGGTACTGTCCAAGGAGGGCAATAAGGAGATGATTGACCCTACAATCTTCAAACAAATTGTAGGATTGTTGAGGTACTTGTGCAACACAAGGTCAGATATTGCATATAGTGTCGGGCTGATTAGTAGATACATAGAGAAGCCAAAGATATCACACTACATGGCAGCAAAAAGGATTTTGAGACACATCAAGGAAACCATTGAGCTTGGTCTGCTGTATCTCACAAATTCGAATGGAGATGAAGCTGAACTTGTTGGCTTTACTAATGCAGATTGGTGTAGAGATAAGGATGATAGAAAGAGTACCACATGCTATGTGTTAATGATCAATAACTGACCAATCTCATGGTGCTCGAAGAAGCAAAGCATAGAAGGCTTGTCCACATGTGAAGCTTAATATGTGGCAACATCAATGGGAGCGTGCTAAGCTATATGGCTAGCTGAATTAATGATAGAATTGGGACTGAGAAGAAATGAAGCAGTGAAGTTGAAGATAGACAAAAAATCAACAATTGATCTAGCAAGGCAAAATAAAGCTAGAGCATTGCAGTACCAATGATCAAAAGGCTGACATTCTAACTAAAAGCTTGAAGACAGTGAAGTTCCAAGAGATGAGAAACAATCTTGGATTGAGGAACAATCTTGGATTAACATCAATTGAATCACTTTGAATTAGGGGACATGTTAAATGTAATTAAAAGTGATTTGTAGTTAGTTAGGAAGGTTAGAATACAGTTAGAAGTAGTTGAGAAAGTTAGAATTTTGTTTTGACAGTTATTACTAAAACTATTATAAGTTGTAATATGGAGAACATTCTCCAGACTGTTAATCAATCTCCGTTTTTAGAACATTTTGTTTTCTTCTCTCTTCTTCTCAATTTCAATTCCTCTCAATTATACAACATGTTCTAACATTAGTAACCATCCCTCTTTTTATGTTCCAAACACTTTGCTTGCAGTCATTTTTTTCTTTAATTATATAGATAGATAGATAACATTGTAGAGTATCTTTTAAAAAATCATCATACTTTGAAGTGGAAAATTCCAAAACTTGTATTGCAATCAAATGAGAAACTTATTGCCATGGGTCAACAGGTGTTTTAGAAACACATTTTTAATCAATTTCACACCTTCAGCCAACACATCATAATATGTAAAAAAAAAAATCACCCATAAATAGAAAGAAGAAATAAAATATCAAAAGAATAAACAAATTACGATAAGGCTTGGTGGATTGCATAAATGGTTATGGAAAAAACCATTAAGCATAGTATGCAGTTACCATTGTTTGTGCTGCAAAATGATTATATAAATTACTTCAATATTAAGATGTAAATAAAGAAACCATTAGAATAATTGGAATAACGTTCATTTGCAGATTAATGTAGTAGATAAGTGGTCGTAGAATAATATATAAGGAGGATTGTATTCGGTAAAAGAGGCGTATTTTGTTGTGCGGGAGGTGTTTATCGCAAGTGTCACCGTGCCTCCTATTTAAGTTTTAAGACCTAGTGGTGCATCATTTTGAGTTTTATCCCTATAAAAGTATCATTATTTGCGTGGAGGTTGTTTCAAAATAATCTGCCTACAAAGAATAGTTTATTTGTTAAGGAATTATTTCTTTTGAAGTTCAACAATGTGTAGAAGGTTGTGGGGAAGTCGAAACAACCCATGATTTTTTCTTTGCTTGCCCTCTTTTTTGGATATGTGTTGTGAATTGGCTTGGACTAACTGGTGTTTTTCTTATGGACGTAATCACTACCCAATTTGATGACCTTTTTCGTGCGGTCGTGTAATGCGTCAAATAAATAATTTAGTTTGGTTTGTGATGACGTGGGAGATTTGGAAATCAAGAAATAAGATGATTTTTTGTTCACGTGTTTTGAATGCAATTTTTATTATTAAGCAGGTTAAACTTTTAGCATAGGAGTGGATCAAATTGCATGTAAAATGATTTTGTTATGTGTATAACCAATGGTGCTCTCAACCCTTGATGTGTATAGGCATAGTTTGTGGTTAATTATTTTGTTTCTTGTTTGAGTAGTTTAGTTTTTGTGTTTCTGATTTGTTTTGACCATACGGTAGAAAAATTATAAACATTCTTTTATATTTGTTCTAAGCACCTCTTGTGTTTAAAATGTTTCTTTAATATATTCATCTTTGGCATATTAAAAAAATAGAATAAAGCAACCATTGGATCCCGTATAGTTCTCTCAAAATTAAGAATAATCGATGGGTTACGTAAAATAAATGGAAAATAGAAAAAGCAATCTTCATAGTTATCTAGATTATTGCTCCAATCTAACATTTCTTGAAATTCTTCATTTTGCAACTTTTTAATTCATGTTTCTAATCCATCCGTACATTTGGAATCAACCATCAAGCATAACTTAGACTGTTAGAAAATAATGTATAGCTTTTGAAATACGAAAACAAAGAAGGCACAATGTTTGAAGAAAATACTAATATATAACTTAATCTTGTGTTGGTGGTTTCAAGACCCACACAGGTGAAGAGGAATCCTTCCTTATACGAGGCAATTAACATTTAGAGAAATACTTAAAATCTTTTGAATAAAGCATTCTCAAGACATTAGCTAAATACATTAATAGTTATAACCATGTGTACCCCAACATCTTAATTTAAAGAGAAATATAATATAATCACTGAACAACCATTCTAAAAGGTAATGATAGGCTATCAATACTCATTAGTGGTCCTCATCCAAGTTTCTTAGTATACATCATGAAAAGA
This sequence comes from Cicer chorassanicum, assembly GCA_037974735.1. Classification (NCBI taxonomy): domain Eukaryota; kingdom Viridiplantae; phylum Streptophyta; class Magnoliopsida; order Fabales; family Fabaceae; genus Cicer; species Cicer chorassanicum. The sequence continues at coordinate 53,327,389 of JBBPBP010000001.1, read as the reverse complement.
CTAACAAAAAGTGGAATGGGTAATAACAAAAGAAAGATAATCACGGGAACAAAAGTAGAAACACAAAAAACAAATTTAAAATTTCAAGTAATCTTAGGCAAACATCCAAAATGAAGCAAATAATATAATGGATATGAAATCATTAAAACAATTAAAAATAATGGAATTGACCAAGATGTATTAGAATTATATATTATTCCTTCTTCCTTAAGCATTTCATGGTTAGTTAAAAGTTGGTTATTTAGTCTAGCTTCAGTTAGTTATTCTCTTACACCAGTTAGTTAGAATTGTAATATTTATATATGTCAATAGATAGGATTGCCCATTTTAAGAGTTGTATAATGAATAATTCACATTCAATGACACTGACTCACACTATTCAGAATACATGATTTTCTTTCCATTTTCAATGTTCATCTTCCAAATGTGCAATCTTTAATATGGTATCAAAAGTTTCTTAAGCACTTTTCTTTTCAATCATGGAAGACAACAACATGGCAAACAATGCCAATCCTTTCTTCATCGCGAATTCTGACAACCCTGGGCTCGTTCTCTTTGCTCACTCCCTCAGTGGTGAAAACTATGGGTCTTGGCATTGAGCCATGATAATGGCTCCTATCGATCTCAATAAGTTTGGTTTCATGGACGACTCGATCCCTCAACCACAAAAAGACGAGCCTTAAATTCTTTCGTGGCAGTGCAACAACAACGAATGAGATTTGGAACAATTTGCACATGCGATTTCATCAAAACAATAGTCTGAAGGTCTTTCATCTCAAGAAAGAACTCCTCAATTGCCATCAAGACTCTCTTCCTGTTTGCAATTATGTCACCAAATTCAAAGCAATGTAAGAAGAACTTGGTGAATTTCGTCCAATTCATTCATGCAACTGTGACGGTGTTCAACCTTTGGTTGATTTTCTCCAACAAGAATATGTTCTAACTTTTATGATAGGGCTTAATGATTTTTTAGCCAGATACGGGGTCAAATCCTTCTCAGTGATTCATTTCCTCCCATTCATCGCTTTTTGATCCTAATTATTCAAGATGAAAAGCAACATTAAATTGGTACTGCCTCTCATTCCATAGATTCACCTTTGGCCTTTGTTGTTCAAGGCAAACATGTAGAACGAGAGACACAAGGAATCAGAGGTTTGAATTGTGTTTTACTTTAAAACCATTTTTAACAAGATTAAAACAAAGTGATGAAAATAGATAAGATAAAACAATAAACATAAAACAACACAAGTCAATCTATCCTGGCTCATAATCAATACGGTAGCTACGTCCAATCCCTTCAAACTGAAGGATTTAACCCACCAATTCACCAAATGAATCACACTTCCATGAACACCTACTAGTCAACCTGACTGTGTTCAAGTATTCTCAACCTTTTAGCTTATTACAGTCAAGTTGTTGAGGGATGCTAATGAGAAAAATGTCAGGGATGAGTTTCACTTCAAATCCAACCTTGGTGTCTAATTTGATCCTAGTTACTCAATTCCTTTATTGAATTATTATCGAATCCTCTTTATTATTCTTGCCCTAATGTCTTAGTGACAGAACCTTTAATTCCAAAGTAACCCCTAATTCCTTAGTGGATTTAAGATTAGAATTAAGTCGTACCGTACAAGAATTCTCTTGTTAAATTATTGCCTTTGCAACTAATTTAATTGGTTTCATGACTTGCATCTATCCCTAGACTACAAATTCATGAATTTCTCATCTCAAGCATTCTTAAAGTCCACTTCCGTTTCAAAATATGAATCATAGAACATTTTAATGTTGATCAAGCAATAAAAAGCATTAAGCACAGAGATGAGAAAAATAATTTTATAAACTCATTCATATAACTAGAAATCAAATCAAAAAATAAGGGTTTCATCTTGTTACACTCATCCCTAACAAATAAAGTTTAGTTACTCATGACAGAGGTATAAAATATAGAGATTAGAGAAGAATTACAAGAAGGGTTCATGAATGATTCTTGATAAAACTGCTCAAATGGTGTTAGAAACGGACGTCTTTGAGTTTCTCTACTAGGGCACAAGTCTCCCCACTTCCCAATAGCAAAAAAGATACCTAAAAAGTGATTAAAAACGCATTTTTTTAAACATTCTGCTGCACGTCGCGCGCTCCAGGCATGAAATGACAGTAGCATCAGCGCAAAATGCGCTTGGGGCGCGCTTGGGGTGTGCTTCTAGGGCACAATATCTTTTGTCTGGCGTTTAGTGCATTTTTCTCCTATTTGCAATTCAAATTTGGTTTTGATGTCTTCATGAAAGTTGTAGCTGTGGATCTTAGATTTTACTTGCACTTAGTTTGACTTAAAAATTGGACATCTAAAACTCTAGATATGGCTGAAATACTCCACATAGGTCATGTTGATTTCTCACCAAAATTCAGCACTACACTAAAACAAAGAAACAACGCAAAACTACCAAAAATATCCACTTAATCAAGGAAATAAGAACATAAATATTTCATTAAATCAAAGAACTAAAATCAACAAAATATATTAAATAACTCCTTAAATTAACTAAATTGCCTCAGTGTATGCATAAATTACAAGTGATGCAAGTCAGAATTAGTGCAAGTTCTGAAGGGATAACACATGTTTGGATAATCACACAACAAAGAATTAAAGTGTTTAGGTCCAAAAGCTCACAGCTAGGATAATAAGAGAGAGTATGAACTGTCAAAATAATGTCAAACATGTCACTGAAAAGTTTAACTTTTTTTTTTTTTTGAAAAATTGATGGAAAGTTAGACTTTTACAAGCGCAAAGTAATCAACAATGTATGCATTAGTGAAACTCGTCGAATTGAGCAATAACATGAGCCAAGAAATAGAATTTAATTTTCAAAATCCCAAACAAAAGCTTAAGATCAACTTCAAGTTGTTAAAAATTCTTCATCATAGTGCACATTAACACACAATCAAAAAACAAATTCAAATAACAAAAATAAGAATGCAAAAATAAAAGTTACCTCTACCTATGGGTTGCCTCCCACGAAGCGCTTCTTTATGGTCATTAGCTTGACGCCTCAACCATTGTCAAGGTGGCATACAGGACAGGAAGACACGTCATCATTCTTCTTCTTTTTGTTTGGTAGAAATTCCATGAACTTGAGAAATAAATGATGTTGCTTCCATGTCCTTTTCAATTGGACATTTATGAACAAGACATAGATTGAATCTCGGACTTCATCAATCTCTTCTTTTTTCTTTTCCTCGTTCATCTTTTCCTCTTGCTTGTCTTCTTCTACCACAACAATGAAATCATCTTCAATCTTCAACTTCTCCATCTTTCTCAAACTTAACCGCTTGCTCAAATAACCTCTCACGTTGACTTTCAAATCTTTCAATTGAAACCATGTTATTCTTCATGAATTCAACCAAAACGTCCATAATGTGAAAGTCTTTGTCATCTGATTCTTTGGATAGAATTTTAGGAGGTAGAATTTGTTCCCAATTGATCTTTTTAATATAACACTCATGTTTTTTTGCGTCTTCGACCAAAAAATCTTCATATTCTATTAGTTCGATAAGGTCATCAAAACAAGTTCCATTCCTATGTCCTTCTCCGTAAAATTCACACCTAAGAGGCAGCTTATGAGGGATCTTAGGGCGATGTTTTAAAAATGTATCTCTCAAGATTTGTCCCTCAATCATGCGACATATACCAGATATAAGACAAGTATCACACTCTTCATATAATTGTAGTAGAATATCATCATTATATTCTTCCATGCTCTATAGCGAATAGTCATCTCAAACAAAGAAGAGACAAACCACTAGCACATGACATTAGCAAGTTCAACAAATAAAAATAGAAAATAAAAGAAAAACAGTTTTTTTTTTCAAAATTAAAAATAAAATAAAAGCAAAAATTTTATTGCAGAGCAAAAAATTTCAATTAAGTAAATAAATTAAATTCAATAGTGATATGGCAATCCCCGGCAACGGCGCCAAAAACTTGATAGGGTTTCAGCAAGTGTACTGAATCGTTGCAAGTAATAATAAAACGGTAGTACCGAGTGTCGAACTCAAGGATTGCGTTTTACTATCGAATTATATTTAAGTACTAAAATTGAACAAAATGTTCACAAATTGATTGAAGTAATATTTAAAATTAACAACAATAATAAAATTGATCCTTTATAATGAGAAATATGTCAGGGATAAGTTTCACTTCAAAAACAACCTCGGTGTCTAATTTGATCCTAGTTACTCAATTCCTTTATTGAATTATTACCGAATCCTCTTTATTGTTCTTTCCATAATGTCTTAGTGACAGAACCTTTAATTCTAAAGTAACCCCTAATTCCTTAGTGGATTTAAGATTAGAATTAAGCCTTACCGTACAGGAATTCTCTTGTTAAACTATTTAATTGGTTTCGTTACCTGCATCTATCCTTAGACTAAAAAGTCATGAATTTCTCATCTCAAGCATTCGTAAAGTCCACTTACGTTTCAAAATACGAATCATAGAACATTTTAATGTTGATAAAGCAATAAAAAGCATTAAGCACAGAGATGAAATCAGAATTAGAAAAATAAGGGTTTCATCTTGTTACACTCATCCCTAACAAATAGGGTTTAGTTAATCATGACAGAGGTATAAAAGATAGAGATTAGAGAAGAATTACAAGAAGGATTCATGAATGATTCTTGATAAAACTGCTCCAATGGTGTTAGAATCAGCCGTCTTTGAGTTTCTCTGCTAGGGCACAAGTCTCCCCACTTCCCAATAGCCAAAAAGATACCTAAAAAGTGATAAAAACACGTTTTTTATACATTCTACTGCCCGTCGCGCGCTCCAGGCGTGAAATGACTGTAGCATTAGCGCGAAATACGCTTGGGGCGCGCTTGAGGCGCGTTTCCAGCGCACAATATCTTCTGTCTGGAGTTTAGTGCATTTTTCTCCCATTTTGAATTCGAATTTGGTTTTGATGTCTTCATGAAAGTTGTAGCTATGGATCTTAGATTTTATTTGCACTTAGTTTGACATAAATTGGACATCTAAAACTCTAGATATGGCTGAAATACTCCACATAGGTCATGTTGATTTCTCACCAAAATTCAGCATTACACTAAAACAAAGAAACGACACAACTACGAAAAATATCCACTTAATCAAGGAAATAAGAACATAAATATTTCATTAAATCAAAGAACTAAAATCAACAAAATATATTAAATAACTTCTTAAATTAACTAATGAATAAAAGATAAATAAGATTAAAAATAATGAAAACTATGCATATGATGAAGAGTCATCAGATGCAGACATTACTAAGCTAGGTTACAAACAAAATGTGTTTAAGAGTGTAAAAAAAAAATGTTTTTGATGATACAAAAGACCAACAGTGATGATGATCAAAACAACAAGCTCAAAAAGAAGAAGTCTACAAAAATCTTATTTGATATATTAATAAATAAATGTTTTTATGTAAAGGTAAATGATGCAAATCATAGCTCAAATACAATGAGAACCTCACATCTTTGCATATGCATAAAACGCATTTTCGAAAGTCAAAAATTACTTTACAAAGTGTTAGAATTAATATTTTTGACAAAATACAAAAGTGTATTCGAATACAACACAGGTGTATTCGAATACAGATGAAAAATTGCTAAGTCAGTAGCAAAAACATCTCATCTGTATTCGACTACAACATGGGTGTATTCGAATACAGATGAAAAATTGCTAAGTCAATAGCAAAAACATCTCATCTGTATTCGACTACATCCTGATGCATTCGAATACAACCAACAAGTCAGTGGCAAAATTGATCAATCTGTATTCGACTACATACATGTGTATTCGACTACACAGTGTTAAATTTGAATAAATTTGAACGTTACAAAGAGGTGTATTCGAATACAACCATCATGTATTCGAATACAACTGGAAACAATGTAATTTTTCAGTTCTGAATCAACTCTAAATCATTGCAATTGTTCCTCAAACCTCTTGGATCAATGGCCACGAATCTGAAGAGGTATTTATGGACTATAAATACACCATAACTTCATATTCAATAACAACAATCATACTACACAACTTTAAAGACTTTGACCAACTTTTCTGAAATTTTTCAAAGTCATTTTTTCAAGTACTTGCATTTCATTTTCATATCCTTAACTAAGGTTTGTCAAAGTACTTGAAGCAATCTTGGATTATTATCATTCTACCTCTTTCTTATTTCTATACTCTCATCAAAATCACAAGTGTTTGTAAAAAGAAAGTAGTACTTTCTTTAAGTATTTTTATCTAAGATAGTAGTGTGCTATCCTAGAAGGTTTGTTAGAAGATTGTAGCAAAGGTCCTAGGGTGAGGACTTGTACATATTCTGACAATAGTGAAGAAAATCTCTTGTGGTGTGCAAGAGGACTAGATGTACCCTTTGTTATAAGGGGAACCAGGATAATTCTGCTGTGTTCATTTCTTTACTGCTATTTACTCTTTCACTTACTATCCTTAAACACAAAAATCGATCACTTAAATTCTGAAAACAAGAAAAACTTCTAAACACCTAATTCACCCCCCTCTTAGGTGCACATCTATAATTACATTTGGCATCAGAGCAGGTTCAAGGTAACTTACTCCTCGATCAATAACTCATGGCTTCCGTACAACCGGTTTTCAGAGACGGTGGCAGCAATAACAAACCACCATGTTTCGTCGGTGAGCATTATGATTTTTGGAAGATACATATGCAAGCGTATCTTGAAGCACAGGGAGACGATATATGGGATGCTGTTGAAAATGGTCCTTACATCCCAACAACAGTTATCAATGACAAAGAAGAAATTAAGATAAAGAATTCATGGACCGATGACGATAAAAGAAAAGTGTTGTTTGATAAAAAGGCTAAAAACATTCTACAATCAGCACTAGGTATAGATGAATTTTTCCGCGTATCTCACTGTAAAATAGCCAAAGAGATATGGGATACATTGGAAGTAACCCATGAAGGCACCGTAGAGGTAAAAAGATCTAAACTTAATACACTTTCTCACGAATGTGAATTATTTCGTATGCAGCCCGGAGAATCTATATTAGACAAGCAGAAAAGATTCTCCCACTTAACAAATCACTTGACGGCCCTTGGAAATATTTTTTCCAACGATGAACTAAATCTGAAAGTATTAAGATCACTAACAAGGTCTTGGCAACCAAAGGTGACGACAATATCAGAAAAGAAAAGCTTATCCAAGATGTCACTTTCTGCATTATTTGGCAAACTCCAAGAACATAAAATTGAACTTGGGAGATTGGAGCAAAATGAAACTCAAGAAAAGAAGAACAAAAATATTGCTCTAAAGACTGAATCAAAGGAAGTAGTCAAAGACGAAATTTCTGATGAAGACGAAAACATAAATTTCCTTGTTAAGAAATTCGGTAAGTTTCTTAAAAATGACAAAAATTTCAAAAAGAAGAATTTCAGAAAGAAAGACAGCTCTACCTCAAACCAAAATTTCACGTGCTTTGAATGCGGAAAACAAGAACATATCAAAGCAGACTGCCCAAACCATATCAAGAAAAATGTCGGTAAAAGAAAAGACTTCAAGAAAACATACATAGATTGGGAAGATAATGATATAAGTTCATCATCAGACACAGAAAATGAGGAATATGCTAATGTTGCACTAATGGCATCACATCAGTCAGATGCAACGAGGTTAGTAACATAAACTCTCTTCATTCTAATAAAACTAATAGTGAATTAATCATAGAATACAATGATGCTCAAAACGCTATAAAGGAACTCCTTATTGAATGTAAAAATATGTTTAAACAAGTGTCAACACAAAAGAAACAGATCTCAAGTCTTAAAGAAAAAATTGACATGATGGAAAAAGATGCTGAAAAATCAAAACAAAATTTTACATGCAATAAATGTGATTCCCTTTCATTTAAATTTGTTCAATTAAATAGAGCAATTGAACGATATGAAAAAAGACATATAGGATTGGAGAATGTTCTAAACATGCAAAGATATTCAAACGTTAAAAGTGGTCTTGGATTTTCTAAATTTGACAAACCAAGCTCAAATAAGACCATTTTTGTCAAATCAAGTACTCAATCCAATCAAGGAAATATTACAATTTTACAAAAAGGTCATTCTTATAAGGAGAAAATTACTATAAATAATTTCATACATATGCTAGTAAAAATAAATTTCCTACTTGTTCCTATTGTGGTCTTCATGGACACACACCTAATGCCTGTCATATAAGAAACATTAGCATTCCTAAAGGGCATTGTGTGTGGGTCAAGAAAGGTACTAACCCTCAAGGACCCAAAGCACATTGGGTACCTAATAAAATTTGATTTCAATTTTGTAGGTATGCACACAAAGTACCTCAAATTTGTGGTACTTAGATAGTGGGTTCTCCAAACACATGACGGGTGACATAACAAAATTTTCAGCATTGACCCTTGAATCAAAAGGATATGTAGTCTATGGAGATGATAATAAAGGAAAAATCTTAGGTATTAGAAAAGTTGGAACATCCCCTTCCCCTTCAATTGAAGATGTCCTATATATTGAAGGCCTAAAGCATAATCTCATAAGCATTAGTCAGCTATGTGACAAAGGACACAAGATAGTCTTCAACAAAGATGAGTGCATCATTCAAAATGCAGCAACAAGTGAAATTCAATTTATCGGTAAACGTTTCAAAAATATTTTTATACTTAATCTTGACGATTTATCCTTGAAAATGAAATGTCTTTTGGTAAGCGACAACAATGATGCATGGCTATGGCATAAAAGAATTGCACATATCCACATGGATCATTTAAACAAACTAGTCAAGCATGATCTTGTTGTTGGATTACCAAAAATGAAATTTGTCAAGGATAAATTATGTGACGCGTGTCAAAAAGGTAAACAAACAAAAACTTCTTTCAAACCTATAAATGTTATATCAACTACAAGACCACTTCAATTAATACATATGGATTTGTTTGGTCCATCAAGAACCAAAAGTCTTGGTGGAAATTCATATGGACTAGTGATTGTTGATGATTACTCAAGGTTCACATGGACCTTATTTTTGGCAAGTAAAAACGAAGCTTTTAAAGCATTTAAAAACTATGCCAAGCTAGTCCAAAATGAACAATCATCCAAAATTGTATCAATTAGAAGTGATCATGGAAGAGAATTTCAAAATACCTTGTTTGAAGAATTCTGTGAAGAAAATAGAATTTTCCGCACCTAGAACTCCTCAACAAAATGAGGTTGTTGAGAGAAAGAATAGATCCTTGGTTGAACTCGCAAGGACCATGCTAAGCGATTCAAATCTACCAAAGTACTTTTGGGCAGATGTTGTAAACACGGCATGCTATGTTACTAATAGAGTAAACATTCGGCCGATTCTTAAGAAAACTCCTTATGAACTCTACAAAGGAAGAAAGTCCAATATCTCTCACTTCCACATCTTTGGATGCAAGTGTTTTGTGCTAAACAACGGAAAAGACAACCTTGGAAAATTCGATGAAAAAGCAGATGAAGGTATCTTTATTGGCTATGCATTATCTAGTAAAGCATTCAAAATTTTCAATAAAAGAACTTTAATTGTTGAAGAATCAATACATGTAACTTTTGATGAAACTAACCCCTTGAAAGAGGACAAAATTATTTCTTATGATTATGATGACATTGAAAGTAGTGATACAAGCAAAGAACATCAAATTGATCAACCAAGTCAAGAAAGTGAAGTCAACATTGAAAAGGAAAATAATAATCTTCCTAAAGAATGGAGGACCCATAGAGATCACCCAATTGACAACATCATTGGTGATATCAACACAGGAGTTACAACAAGACTTAAATTACAAGATGCATGTTTGAATATGGCATTCGTTTCTCAAATTGAACCCTCCAAAATTGGTGAAGCAATAAAAGATGATCAATGGATACTTGCCATGCAAGAAGAACTTAACCAATTCGAAAGAAGTAAAGTATGGGAACTTGTTCCTAATCCGGGAAATAAACACATCATTGGTACAAAATGGGTGTTTAAGAATAAACTTGATGAAAACGGTATAGTTGTTCTCAATAAGGCAAGATTGGTCGCCCAAGGATATAATCAAGAAGAATGGATTGATTTTGACGAAACATTTGCTCTAGTCGCAAGGTTAGAAGCAATTCGTTTACTACTTGCTTATGCTTGCTCTATGAACTTTGAATTATTTCAGATGGATGTGAAAAGTGCCTTTCTCAATGGATACATCAACGAAGAAGTATATGTTGAACAGCCACCCGGCTTTGAGGACTTCAAGAACCCTTCGCATGTCTTCAAACTAAGAAAAGCTCTTTATGGTCTAAAACAAGCTCCAAGAGCTTGGTACGACAGATTGAGTGCTTTCTTATGTGAAAGAGGATTTGAAAAAGGCGAAGTCGATAAGACATTATTTATTAAAAGAAATAATGGTCACACCTGGTTGGTCCAAATCTATGTTGACGATATCATATTCAGATCAACAAACAATGAGATATGTGAGGAATTCTCGTTGATGATGCAAGGAGAATTTGAAATGTCCATGATGGGAAAATTAAACTACTTTCTTGGCCTTCACATCAAACAACTCAAGCATGGCATCTTCATCAATCAAGCAAAATATTGCAAAGAATTGCTAAAAAGATTTGAAATGGAAAACAGCAAGGAAAGTGCAACTCCCATGGGTTCCGGAACATATGTTGATAAAGATGAAACCGGTGCGTCTATAGACATCTCAAAATATCGAGGTATGATTGGATCTCTTTAGTGTTTTTCTATGTGCTAGATTTCAGGCAGATCCGAAAGAATCACATCTTGTAGCCGTCAAAAGAATCATGAAATATTTGAAAGGAACAATCAATGTAGGACTATGGTATCCGAAAGGTAGCATCTGTAGTCTCGTTGGATATTCTGATTCAGATTATGCAGGATGTAAAACAGACCGTAAAAGCACAAGCGGCACTTGTCATGTCTTGGGAAATGCACTCGTATCATGGTCATGTAAAAAGCAAGCATGTGTTGCACTTAGTACTGCTGAAGCCAAATACATAGCAGTAGGAAGTTGTTGTGCACAAATTCTATGGCTCAAACAACAACTATGTGATTATGGACTTGATCTCGGATGCATTCCATTACGATGCGACAACACTAGTGCTATCAATATTTCAAAGAATCCAATCATGCACTCACGGACTAAACACATTGATATACGACATCATTTTCTACGCAATCATGTGCTTAAAGGAAATGTTGAAGTAACCTTCGTGGATACTCATAACCAACTGGCGAACATCTTTACTAAACCACTTCCTAAGGACTCTTTTTACAAAATTCGACGCAAACTCGGCATCTTAAGTGAAAATGATCTTTAAACACAAGGTACTTTGTCATCATTATTCAAAAGTTATAAGGTTTCTCTTGTTAACTTGTTGGAATTAAGTCGTTATTATCAAATATGTTTACTTGTCATTATATTTGTGATTATATGTAGTATTTGAAGCTGTAGTCGAATACAAAGTCTGGGTAATCGAATACACGTTTCCAGATTTATTTGTATTCGGATACACTATAAGTGTATTCGACTACATCTTCGCAATTTTCTGTCATATATAAAGCTGCGAAAGTTTTTCAATTAGGTATTCGAATACAACATCGAATACGCACATCTCTCCCGTTCCAAAACATTTTCACCCTCTTTTCCTTCGATTGATTACGAACTCCTTTCCTCTTTTCAACCAAAATCAACTTATTCTCATCCTTGTAATTTAGATTTCACGAACCCAAACCCTAAACTCCCAAATTTCTCTCAAAATGTCAAAATCCTCTTCAACTGTCATGGATGCATGCAAACGAGGGCCAAGAACTAAGCATGCTTCAGTGGGTCCTTCAAAGAAACGAACAAAGAGTACTAATATCACGGATTTGTCTCGTCTCTTACACACACTGAACGAAATTGCTCGGTTTCGCACACTCTACTCCGACAAAAGGCTCATCATTCCCAAAATCGGTACTTTAGACTCTTTTTCTGCCTTTAAATTTCATGCTTTGCTTAGAGCTCAACGTATTGAGGAATTTATCGGATACAAGGGTCCTATCTATCCCGATTTAGTTAGGGTCTTTCATTGCAATTTGACTAGGGATGGAAAAATGCTGAAATCTCGCGTCAAGGGAAAACCTATTGAACTCGATTCACATATTATTGGTGACATTTTGAAAATTCCCTGTGAAGGACAGAAAACTAGTCCAACTAACTTGTGTAAATGGTCTGGTGTTTCTAAATATGATGTTTATGTGGCTCTTTGTCGCTTTGACAAACAAACTATGGAACGCAAGAGAATTCAAGCAGGCTCAACATTTGCGAAGCAACGATATGGTGTTGGAAATCTTATTGTTGATTATCGTTTGCTCCATTACTTCTTAAGTTACATTTTGGTCCCTAAGGCTGGTAACTACTCCCAAATTTTCGAGTTTGAACTCCAGATTATGTACTACATGTTCGAAGGCCTTCCCCTGAACTGGGCTTATTTTGTTAAATCAGTCATGTTTACATCCATAGAGGCTGTTGGTTTGCCTTATGCTAAGGAGGTCACTTGCATTCTCGAACACTTCAGGGTGGACTTCTCTGAGGAAGTTGTGTATACCATTACTAAGGACAATTTACTCGATTTAAGTGTCCTTCCAAGCATGAAAATCGTTTGGAGTGAACCACTTTAAAAATACATCCATATGAGTGACCTTGGTCAAACATCTGTTGCTGCTCCTAACGGCAGTCCTGCCCCTGATGCTGCCCCTGCAGATGATGCTGACGAAGATACTGCGTCTGATGATGATCATGTGTCTAATCGCATGATTATGACTAAACTTGACTCTCTCCAGACTTGCTTCTCCGGATTCACCACTTCTGTCGATGCTCGTTTTCAAGCTATCAGATCCACCATTGCCACCAACCATGAAAACATGATCCACGATATGTGTATCTTAGCCGACAAAATTGATCATCTTCATCTCCCTCCTGGCCATCACTGATTCGCCTTTAGTTTACTAGGCATAGTTGGCATTTTGTTGTTTAGGTCGTACTTCTTTTAATGTTTTGATGCTTTCCTTGAAACTTTATGTTACATTTTGGTTTTGTATTTTGAAATCAGTGACATTATCTGCTTGTTTCTTATGTGATGATATTTGGTTTATTATGCCTCTTTTCCGTTTCATTACTTGCTTGTTTTATATATTACTGCTTGTCTTCTTCTTTTTGATCATGTCAAAAGGGGGAGAAAATATGGTACTTTGTTGTTTTTTAAACATAAATATAGGTCCTCAACATATGTACTCCTTTGATCATCCCACTTACCATCAACAAGGAAGTACGCATACATTACGGGGGAGTATTACTAATATGATGCAATCACTCCACAACAACAAAAGGTTTTGTCATAATCAAAAAGGGGGAGAATGTAAAAATACATGTTTTTGATGATACAAAAAACCAACAGTAATGATGATCAAAGCAACAAGCTCAAAAAGAAGAAGTCTACAAAAATCTTATTTGATATATTAATAAATAGATGTTTTTATGTAAAGGTAAATGATGCAAACCATAGCTCAAATACAATGAGAACCTCACATCTTTGCATATGCATAAAACGTATTTTCGAAAGTCAAAAATTACTTTACAAAGTGTTAGAATTAATATTTTTGACAAAATACAAAAGTGTATTCGAATACAACACAGGTGTATTTGAATACAGATGAAAAATTGCTAAGTCAGTAGCAAAAACATCTCATATGTATTTGACTACAACATAGGTGAATTCAAATACAGATGAAAAATTGCTAAGTCAGTAGCAAAAACATCTCATCTGTATTCGACTACATCCTGATGTATTCGAATACAACCAACAAGTCAGTGGCAAAATTGATCAATCTGTATTCGACTACATACATGTGTATTCGACTACACACTGTTAAATTTGAATAAATTTGAACGTTACAAAGAGGTGTATTCGAATACAACCATCATGTATTCGAATACAACTAGAAACAATGCAATTTTTCAGTTCTGAATCAACTCTAAATCATTGCAATTGTTCCTCAAATCTCTTGGATCAATGGCCACGAATCTGAATAGATGTTTATGGACTATAAATACACCATAACTTCATATTCAATAACAACAATCATACTACACAACTTTAAAGACTTTGACCAACTTTTCTGAAATTTTTCAAAGTCATTTTTTCAAGTACTTGCATTTCATTTTCATATCCTTAACTAAGGTTTGTCAAAGTACTTGAAGCAATCTTGGATTGTTATCATTCTACCTCTTTCTTATTTCTATACTCTCATCAAAATCACAAGTGTTTGTAAAAAGAAAGTAGTACTTTCTTTAAGTATTTTTATCTAAGATAGTAGTGTGCTATCCTAGAAGGTTTGTTAGAAGATTGTAGCAAAGGTCCTAGGGTGAGGACTTGTACATATTCTGACAATAGTGAAGAAAATCTCTTGTGGTGTGCAAGAGGACTAGATGTACCCTTTGTTATAAGGAGAACCAGGATAATTCTGATGTGTTCATTTCTTTACTGCTATTTACTCTTTCACTAACTATCCTTAAACACAAAAATCGATCACTTAAATTCTGAAAACAAGAAAAACTTCTAAACACCTAATTCACCCCCCTCTTAGGTGCACATCTATAATTACATTTGGCATCAGAGCAGGTTCAAGGTAACTTACTCCTCGATCAATAACTCGTGGCTTCCGTACAACCGGTTTTCAGAGACGGTGGCAGCAGTAACAAACCACCATGTTTCGTCGGTGAGCATTATGATTTTTGGAAGATACATATGCAAGCGTATCTTGAAGCACAGAGAGACGATATATGGGATGCTGTTGAAAATGGTCCTTACATCCCAACAACAGTTATCAATGACAAATAAGAAATTAAGATAAAGAATTCCTGGACCGATGACGATAAAAGAAAAGTGTTGTTTGATAAAAAGGCTAAAAACATTCTACAATCAGCACTAGGTATGAATGAATTTTTCCGCGTATCTCACTGTAAAATAGCCAAAGAGATATGGGATACATTGGAAGTAACCCATGAAGGCACCGTAGAGGTAAAAAGATCTAAACTTAATACACTCTCTCAAGAATATGAATTATTTCGTATGCAGCCCGGAGAATCTATATTAGACATGCAGAAAAGATTCTCCCACATAACAAATCACTTGACGGCCTTTGGAAAGATTTTTTCCAACGATGAACTAAATCTGAAAGTATTAAGATCATTAACAAGGGCTTGGCAACCAAAGGTGACGACAATATCAGAAAAGGAAAACTTACTATCCTTAAACACAAAAATCGATCACTTAAATTCTGAAAACAAGAAAAACTTCTAAACACCTAATTCACCCCCTCTTAGGTGCACATCTATAATTACAAAGAGTTTTCTGAATAACTGTCACAAGAGGATATTTACAAAGTTATACTCTTAGAAAATATTTCTCAGCACTTAAACAAGAAAACAAAAAAGGATTAAGAGCAAGAGTCCAAAGGCAGTTGTATCGTGCTTATTGTAATATTGTCGTTATATAGATCAATGAAAGTTGCATGTCATTTTATAGAGAAACTTTAGGGTTTTTGGTCGTTGTATTGATTGCAAGAAATCAACATGTATCACGAAGTTTTGTATCAAATCTTTAGAGGTTGATTAACCATTAAAGCTTGTCCAAATTTATCCTTGTAATTGATTCTGCGTAGACCTTTAAACAAATAACATATTCAAGATATTGAGCAAAGGATGAACAAATTTGTCCTCTTCAGAGCGTTGACTTTTTTTATCAGAGCATTGACTTTCCATCAGAGTCAGAATTATCAAAATATACCACATAAACCTTCAAACAAATACAATATTCAAGATGTTGAGCAAATGATGAACATATTTGTCTTCTTTAAAGCATTGACTTTTTTATAAGAAAGTTGAATTTTCAAAGTGTTGACTTCTTATCAGAGCATTGACTTTCCATCAGAGGGAGACGATCCAATACTTGACACAATTATTAGAGGTAGGCTATCAAAACATTGTTATACTTATCAATGGCATACAATCACTTGTTTGTCATGATTAGCAGAGGCATGATAATCGGATGTTAGATACACTTATAAGAGACAGACCTAATTAGAGCATTGCTTGCATTAATAGAATCACCAAACACGCGTTTCAAAGTGCCTTCATCAAACTTAGAATACGAATTTCAGAGCGAAGTCTTGGTGTTCCTTTAACTTTGTCCAACCATCAGAGAATGCATCGTAAGTTCATTTAACAATTATGTGATTTGGGAGCTGCAAACTTACACGAAACATTATTGCTTTAAATTGTTTTGACAAAATAATTTTATTATCATCAGAACTAGTAAGGGTCATATTTCTTCAAACCAACATGGTTCTAACAATCTCCCTACTTTTATGATGACAAATATCTATTTTTGTGATCAATTTTTAATTTTAATAGAGTAAAATAATATAAATGTTGTAGCAAGGCTCCCCCTTGATATATGTCTATTTAAAAGTAAGAGTGATGAATGATATTTTGACAAGATAATTGCTAAGCATTAGTGATTGAAATTAATTGAAATTGCCATAGAAATTATTGTCAAAACATATTCTCCCCTTTTTGTCATTAGACAAAAAGAGTGAAGTAGGAAAAAATACAACAAAGTGAACACAAAAGTACAAATAGACAAACAAACAATACAAGTGAATTAAAGATTTGCGTTGGTCAGCCTAACTAAGATTAAGCTTATGGTAGTTTGAATGTTCTCTTGATTATTGGTTGTTTGTTCCATGAACGCCTCAGTTTTAGCTTCCAAGTGATCAAAATCTCCCTTTTTTACAATATTGGGAAATATCAAACATGGGGGCAAAATGAGTGGTAGAGTGACTCTCGGAGGCAGATTATGCAAATCCTGAAGCAGCAACATCCAAGGAAGGTATCTCAACCTGTGGAATGATCATGGGAAATTGTAACAGTGCTAAGGGAGCAACCACTAGTAATTCCAAATAAGCACCACAAGAAGGAGATGAGTCTTCCCTTGAAGAGCTTTCTAATGTGGCTGTCAATAGCTTTCTAGATCGAATGGTTTGAGCTTTTTGGAGTTGCAAGACCCATAGATAAAGGAAGAAAAAAGGCGGTGTGAAGGGCAATAGGTTTAGAAGAATGGTGAAGGTGGCAGGTTCATAGTGAAAAGGGGGTGAGATAGGAGACATGAGTCTTTTGAAGATGTATAAGAGACTAAATCAATAACAACATGAGTTGTTATCTGAACTGATTGGTGGAAAATATTCACAAGCGTGTGTGATGGAAGGTTTGAGGCAGGTATATAGAGGGTAAGTGTTTGTGGATGGTTAGTGTGAGTAGTTAGTGGTGTTTGGGTTGGAATGTTGGTCTTGAGAGGAAAGGGATGTGATTTATATTTGAGGGTAACGAAGTGTTCTGCTAAGGTTGCCTCAAACATTCCATTTAAGGTGTCTGATTCAGAATTAGAGTGTGATAGTGTATTAGCTGCACGGTCAGAGGGAAGCGCAACTAAGTTGGCATTTAGGGTAGAGGGTGTGAGTGGTTCTGGTTCTGGTTGTTTATTACTACTAGCATTACCAAGATTATCAGAAGGGATAGTTTGCTCAAGGTTAGATAATATTTTATGTTTCTTCCTCAAAAATGAGGTTTGCTTCTTCTTCATTGGCGTCTGTATCTTCTTCCTCATCCTCTTCTACACTTATTGTCTTGACTATTATTTTCCTCTTCTTCTCAAATACTTGAGCATCTTTAGGCAGAGGGAGGCAGACTGTGTTTGAACCAAGTTGGTTTTACATTTAGATTTTTGATGTTAACAAAAGTATTTTATGAGAACAATATATTTGACTTCAAAGAGTATGAACGAAGATTCATGTTTTGGAAGAAAATCTATAATAAGATTTGATTCAAATTTATAACTGAAGAAAATCTAAAATAAGATTTGATTCCAAATTATAATTGATGAAAATCTAAAATAAGATTTGATTCAAATCTATAATTGAAGAAAATCTAAAATAAGATTTGATTCAAATTTAAAATTGAAGAAAATCTAAAATAAGATTTGATTCAAATTTATAATTGATGAAAATCTAAAATAAGATTTGATTCATATTTATAATTGAAGAAAATCTTTGACCAAGTTGAAGAAGAGATATGGTCAAGATTTGAAGAATATTTGATCAACATTTGAAGAATATTTAATTAAGATTTGAAGAAGAGTTTATTTGAATAATTTACAAACTCAATCTACACAAAATAGGAACAGAATCAATCTAAAGAATTTGCAAACTCAATCTGCACAAATTAGAAATATAATCAATTTGAAGAATTTACAAACTCAATCTGAACAAGATACAATTCAAAATTAAACAAACACTAAATTGAAGCCCAAATTTTCACTATAAATAGATACTCAAGACTGAAGGAGAAAAACATCAAAAAGCATAAAAGAGTATAAGAACTCAAGCTCAAAGTTCTCAATTCATCTTAGAGTTCAAAGAGAGAAACACTTGTTCACGTTAGAAATATTTTTTGAGTGTTCTTTTCTTAGAGTGTAAGATTTTTGTTATTATCAGCTTTGTTAGAAGCAACTACTCAGTTCCAATCTTTTGTATTCAACCCGATAATGGTTTAGTTCCTTCTTCAATCTGGGGTTGTCAGGTTGTTAAGAGAAGACTTGGCTTGTAGGGTCAAGGTGGTTAGTTCCTCAAAAGTCTAGGGTTGTCAGGCTGTTTGGGAAGTCTGGCTTGGAGGGTCAGGTCTTTTGTAATTCAAGGTTTTTGAATTAGTGGATTAAAGCCTTCTGAATGAGGGGATTGAATGTAGTCAAGTTAGTGGTGAACCAGGATAAATCTACGTGTCAAATTATTTATGCTTTCATTGTTTGCTGCCTCTGAATCCGATTGCTTCTACTCCAAGTAAGTCACCAAAACCAAGCTAATTTTTCAATTATTTATAAATTATCAAAAAGTTGTCAACTTTGGCAAACATAATTCAACCATCCATAGATATTCCAGAACAACTTTTTTATTGTTTTCCTAAAAATAAGAGCATATAAGTCTTCAACTACAAAAGAGATGTCTTGAGATCAACTTGTTTGAACGGATATCCTTCTAACATCACCACTTGGCCAAATGCAGTCCTTTGGAGATATGAGTCTCATTTTCATGACATTTGAGATGTTGAACACTGGTGTAAATGAAGAAGCGAAATGCTCTACTTAAACATCTCTTCCTACTTTCTCTAAGGCTTGAATGAGAAGAGTTCTCATTAGTACAACAATGATGAGTCTAGGGTAAAGGATTCTGATCTTTTATGACCTAGAGTTAATAACACACAACCTCATGTGTTCTAAAATAATGTTGGAAAGATTGGTTTTGATCCTCTGAGAGCTATTCCACATCAAACCTTTGTGGTCTTTGCTACCATATTCTACAAACCCTCATTTGGGTACCACACACCCAATTAGAATCTTGAAGAGCACCTTGGACTTAGGTTTCAGGTGGACTGACTTGGAATTTACCTTAGGATCTCAAAACAACTCCTTGTTGATCTTAACAGGGGCCAACCTTTGACTCATACCCATTTTCAATCAACATTCCTTCATTTGAAAATCTTGTAATAGCTGTTAGGGATTGTTGAGTGATCTTGATGGGAAACCCTAACACGGTACTTGATATTTCTCCATCTATGTTGCATCAGCGAATCTCTAGAATTCCTTGACTAGAATGTCCAAAGCAACATCCTGTTCTAGGTTAAAGTATTCGAACCAAGCAACACCAGCAAAATCCTTAATAAATTCAAATCCATTTTTAGTGAGGTTTGCGAAGTTTACTTGGAGTCCATGAAGAATGTCCAATTGATTGAGGTTGCATGTCATGGTAGGAACATAAGAGACGTTACTGGGTGTAGGGTTTGAGGATGAACTTGAAGCCATTAAATGCAAAAGAGATTTATAGAGTTTTCCAAGGAGTTTCAAAATTTTGGAAGAAAGAGAGAGAGAGCAAAAATGTGGGAATTCGTGAAAGTTATGAGTGATCATGAATGATGAGTGGTTTTATAAAAACGTTGAAGTGTCTAAAAACATAACTAACACACACGTGTAAACACCACTTGTCAAAAAATCATAGACCATGCACAACTTACAAGAAAATTGTTCAAATTAATATTAATTGAAGTTTGATTTACTAGAGGCACAAACAAATTCAATTTCAAAAAAGGCATAACATATATATATATATATATATATATATATATATATATATAAATTTAATTTGTTCTCAACAAGGGGTTTTGTGAAGTACTAGCTCATTGATGATCAGAGTCAACAAATTTAATGTCTAAAATACCCCTTTGGATGTAACTGTTTATAAAATATTGTTTAATCTTTATATGTTTTCACCTAGAGTGTAAAATAGGATTTTTGGTTAAACATATATCCAAAATTTAGCTCATTCATAATCTATGTGGGACTTAACCACCCATACTTTAACCTAACAATGTCCCCTTCAAGTATGAGTCTCCCACATCTTAGACTTGCTTCGTCATTATTACCCATAGGACATGCCTCTTGATTACACTGCTACGAAAACTTTCGATAAAAGGATCTAACACTAGGATCCACTCCCACCCGATATCAAGCCAAACTATGACTCTGATGCCAATTCCACTCCCCATTAGAAGCATAGTGACTAATAGTAAAATCTTGATAATGAAAAGGGATCGTCTCACCACTATCACCACTATTACAAAGTTTACCTAGTCCAGGTAACCAGTCATCTTGCCAAAAGCATATTGATTGGGCAGTACGCACTACCCAATAAATAACATTGTCAACCAAATTCCAATTATTTGCAATACCCCTCGAAATATTTGAAGCATTAGAACCACAATGAATAGATGGAACTATCAAAGTAGCACATTTGTATTTAGCTCTCATGATTCTAACTTAGAGAACATCTGATTTGGTCAACAATTCCCAACCGAACATCATTATGTAGCTTATATTAATGCTTCTCAAATTACAAAACCCAAGACCTTCATCCTCCTCCTTTGGCTTGCAAATAGTTTTCCAAGAGATTAACCAACATTTTTTAACATTAGTTGTAGTCCCGCCATATTAAATTAATGCAAATCCTTTCCACATAATTGGAAATACGCGTTATATTAATAGATTGTATCATATAATTGGGAAAACTCATGATGCAACTATGAGTAAGGGTAATCCGATTAGCCATAGAAAAAGAGTCTGATTTCCAACACGAGGGTTTATTTATGACTTTATCTACTATGAAAGCGTAAGAATGTTAATCCTTTCGACTAGTAATCCCTGGGACAACCAGATACTTTCCAAAATCTTTAGTGGTCTCAATACTTCGAATATTACTTATGGTTTCTACAGCCATCTGGGGAGTATTTTTAGAGAAAAAACTCATTTGGAAGTACTAACCTATTGACCTAAATATGGACAAATGACGTCAAGAATGATTTTGATTTTGGTAGCTTGTTCAATGGATCCCTCAACCACAAGAAGGATATCATCAATAAACATCAAGTGAGACACAATGGGACCATTATGACCAAATTTCATAGGCTTCCAAGAGCAATCTTGTACGATATAAAGGATACAGTGGCTACATCGCTCCATGCAAATAACAAAGAGATAAGGTGATAACAAGTCTATAAGTAATACCCTATCCTTAGTATTCATTCATTTTGGATGAAGATATACATGTCATAATGATGTTAAGCATTTGGGTGGAAAATTGAAGAAGATACAGACATTCCTTTATAAAATCCCATTTCATTCTATCATAAGCTTTAGTAAGATCAAACTTAATCACCATATATATAACCAGTTTTGCCTCTAGTAGACTACATATAATGGATGACTTCCTGAAGGATGATAAAACTATCAATGGTATTCGTGCTTACAATGAAGCTATTCTAATTAGGCAATATAATCTTAAGCATCACCGCCTCGAGCCTATTAGATATTACCTTGGTCACAATTTTGTAAATCACAATACATAAAAGCAATGGGACGAAACTCAATTGTTGAGGAAATGACTACTCCATTAGAAATAAGAGTAAGTAGAGTACTATTTACTTGACCAATAATGGTTGGATTGAAGAAGACCTAATTAGCGAAATTAAAGATGAAATTACCAAGAAAATCCCAATTTTTCTTGAAGAAAATAGGGTGGTATAAGGCCCGAAGGTTTGACATTTCCCATAGAGAACAACGCCTTTTTAACTTCCTCCATCGAAAACCCATGCCAAAGCATTTTCAAACCATCAGTAGACAAAGAGGGTAACATATGATGAGAAAAAGAACCTGATTATCATCAGCTTTTGAGGTGTTTAGATCATTAAAGAGGTTTACCAAACATGTCTCTAATAAATCGATAATCATAAACCTAATTACCATTCTGGTCTTTGAGAGCATAAATCCAATTATGTCTCCTTCAAATGATGGTGGATTGGTGAAAAAATCGTATATTATGATCACATAAATTAATCCACTTGGATCTAGCTTGTTGAAACCAATAAGCCTATTTTTATAATAGAATACATTCCAAAGAATACGTTGCAACTCAACCGGTCTCTTGTCGTACCCATTGAGAAGGTTCCTGCCAATGCCTTATAAATATAATATCATATCAATAATAAATATTATTATTATTATGATGATGATGCTTCTCTATTTATTCTTTTAATTTTGTTGATTACACTCATTTTTCTTTCGATTACATTCAAATAGGATACGTTAATTCAATTTATATATTTTATGTAAACTTAATTTTACGTAAATTGAATTCACATAAATAACCCTGTTTAAGTATAACTAAATAAAATACAAATGTGACTAAAAATAATGTTATCTTTTTGCTAGTTTTGTTGGACTACTTTAGTTTAGGGGTATACTTTTTCACAACCCAAGAAATGTACCACTTGCTAATAAGAATTTAATTTTCTTCTTAGCTTTATTTGCTTTTTTATTCTGGTTTTGTTTATCCATATTTTCTATAAAATAATATTTAATATTTTTTATGATAATTTTGTAATTAACAAAAAACTTTTAGAGTTGTATCTAAATAAACTAAAAATATATGTTAAAGTAATTTTTATTCTGGTAATAAATACATACAATAATTTTTCTTTGTAAAAAAATTTAAAAAAGATAATTCTAAATTATCTAATACCAAAATAACTATTTTTTAGTTTGTAACAGATGGAACCTTAAGGACCCGTTTGATGGACCGGATATGATAGAGATCGGATATGATAAGGAGCAGGATAGAGACCGGATATGATATAGACATGATAATGAGTTATCGTGTCATGCGTTTGATGCGAACATGATAACAAACTTGATAACATTAGCTTATCATTTCCCTTGTTTGATACACAACACATAACCAAATGATATGATTTATATTGTGATAAAATGACAAATTTGTCTTTATAATCTATTTATTTTTTTTTTCAAAATAACATTCATATATTTTTTTATATAAATAAATAAAAAATATTAAATCACTATCATAAAAATTGCTAAACAAAGTCCAACCATCTCTAAAAACATTTGTTCTAACATTAGATATAACATCACATCATTTTGTTATTGTGAATTTATATTTACCTATTATTATTATTATTATTATTATTATTATTATTATTATTATTATTATTATTATTATTATTATTATTATTATCCATCAACACAAAATAGAATATCAATACATCATAACATATAAC
>JBBPBP010000001.1:53251577-53292974 GCA_037974735.1 Cicer chorassanicum | reverse complement strand
GTTAAAACAAATGTTATTTTAGCAACACCCACACATTAAACTCAAGATATACAACTATTAATTAGATCGTTTTTAATACTTGAATATTTTTGTTTCCTAAAAAATAGTAATCAATATTTATCAAAAAAGAATACAGCGATCTAGTTGTCAAACTTCTCTCATGTATTATATCTTTATTATATCTTATGTATTAAGTAGGTACATAATCCTTGCTATTTTATAGACAAGTGCCTCCGCATTGTTTTTGATTTATTTTTTATAAATGTGTGAAGCGCTGTAATAATATAATGTATCAAAACTAAAAAAATTTTGAATATGTCTTTTTGTTAGTTATTTTGATTTTTAAATGTGTCTTTAGTTAGTGATCAAAATAACTATTTACTCTTTTTAGCATTATCCATGTGAAAACTTGCCAATTGAAAGAGATATGTAGTGCCTCCACTACTCAAAATGACTATTCTTCTTCTTCTTCTTCTTCTTCTTCTTCTTCTTGACAATTGATTTTGATTGTGTCACATTTGTAAATATTTTTTTGTTTTATGCTATTAACTTGGATGATGTTAGTTTATTTGAAGATTCACCTTTTTCAGTTATAATAATATTATATTTGTGTTGTTGATGTATTTCTCTTTCTAACATTTTTAACATCAAACGTACTTCCTTTTTCCTTTTGTTGAATGTTGTTGATTAAAGCCAACATCTTTTCTTCGTTTAAGTCATTCAATTGATCATTCATCATATTTCAATAATATTTTACATGCAAATCATTTTACCTTTGCAACCTTAGAGATTTCTATAGGAGAATTTCCCGTAGTTCTTTTAGAAGAATTTCTAGATGCCAAAAGTACTTGATTCAAAGTTTCGTGCCAATTTTGAGACTTTTGGTTAATATGCTTTTTAATTAAACTAATCAAAATTTTATTGTTTTCCTCAACTTGACTATTTGCTTGTGCATAATAAGGAGTTGAAGCTAATATTTCTTGATTCAGTATATCTCACCATTTTTCTACCTAAAAGTACAATTCCCTTATCTTTGGTTAGTGTTTGAGGAATTCCAAAACGACAAACAATATGATCCTCAATGAAGTCTATCACATCTTTCTGTTCAACCTCTTTCAAAGGAATTGCCTCAACCTATTTTGCAAAATAACCCACAACAATTTAAATATATTATGCCCTTTTGAAGATGCCGGATGAATTTTACCAATCAAATCTAAAGCCCATCTTCAAAATGGCTAAAGCTTTAGGGTAAAATGTATTCATCTACAGGGACATGTTGAACATTGGCATGTTTTTGACATTCTTCACGCCCTTTAACAAATTCAAATCAATTTTTAGCCATGGTTGGCCAAAACAGATTTTGTCGCTTCAAGACCCATTTCATTTTTTCACCCGCTTCATGTGTCCACAATTGCCTTCATGGACCTCATCTAAGGCTATTTAGGCATCGATTTCACTTAATCATCTTCTAAAGCACCATCAGACAATTGCTTTTACAATTCAACACCAAGTATAGCGTATAAACAAGGCTGTTACCTCAAAAGTGGTTTTAGCTACAATCCTCTAGTTGATGTTTTGATGATAACGAAACAAACAAATAAAGAACAATTATTCTCTAACTATATTTGCTAAGTGTGCAAATTAAGTTAGAAGACAAATATTATATTAATGACTATCTATTTTAAGGTAGCATAAATTATGAGTAAATTAGAGATAATATTTTAAGTGTTTTTAACACAAAGAATATTATCACCTAATAAATATGTAATTATGTTTACTAATAGATTAAATCATAATATAGCAATAAGAAACATTTCAACAAGCATCTAATAATCTACGGTCCGAGTCAAAACATTAAAGATAAAGAAAATACAAGTCAATGATTGACCCATTGAAAAAAAAAAAAAAGAGCAGTACAATGATTACCTGCCTTTGACTAAAGACCCCTTTTGATCCTCTGACTCAAAGATCAAAAGGAGAAAGCTCTAAATGAAGTCTCTGATAAAGTCAATGTTCGGGTCCAAGTTAGATCCTCTGATGAATAAAGAAAGAGAATCTACTAAACAAATTCACATTGATTCTGAAGAATCTGTTGAAGCTGTGTCTAACTCTGTTGAACGCTCTATCAACGCACCTCAACTGAATCTGATTACAAGCTCACTCTAATGATTATGCATCTGACAATTCTGGTAAACCAGTTGATCGTCGAGTTAATGTTTCAAGTCAACACTCTGGTACAATCAACGCTCAGATAAGAAGTAAATATTTCAACATCCTATGTTTGTCATGGGTGTACTTATCATCTGACCAAAGAAGCGCACGACATCCTGTGATAGTGTCATTCTCTGAGATCTGTCTTCTGAAATCAAGATACAGTGAATAAATTATGACGATATATATGGATATGTCCTAAAGGCTAATTTTCTTTAAATGTTGATTCAAGATCTCCAACGGTAACATTCTCAATGAATACAATTCTCAGTGTTTAAGTAGAAACCTATCAATATGAAAATAGAGCAGAGAGAATGAAAACGACGATATGTTAAGAATTTATTTTGTAAAAGTCTATAACACATCAAAAGAAAATAATGAATGAAAAAAATCCTCTTAGTAGAGAGTTACTAGAATTGATGTAAACTAGTAAAAGTGTTTTATATACTTGAATTGACATAGGACTAGAAATGTAATATCCTTTCAATGAGAGTTAGAATCCTAGAAATAAACTTTGTGTCAATTCAGACACAAACTAGAACTTATGTAAATTATCCCGATAGCGGAAACAACTCTTTCATCCGTAACCGTAAGAGGTACTTGAAGAGGTATAACAGTACTCATGAACCTCAACGACAAGCTTCTAGAAAGTTGAGAAGGCCGCTTATAATAACTTCCTTGAGAGGCATAAGAAAAAGACTTAGAGCCTGAAGAGGCAGAGTAAATAATACTTGTACGTTGCTTAAATAGTGGATTAAGTCATCGATTGTAAGAGCCAAAATCTCTCTGTAAGGGGAGCACTAGATGTAGCAATAGTCTGTTGTGAACTAGTATAAAAATATTTATGTCCCGTCTCTCTCTCTCTCTCTCTCTCTCTCTCTCTCTCTCTATTATTTTAATATAAGTTCTTTACAATTCAACTTTACTTTGTCTAAACCTATTTTATAATCGTAAGTTGAATGATTTGATAAATAAAATACTTTTGGTTAAGCAACTCAAGTAATTTTCAAAAGAGGAAAAATACAATTCAAATTCCTCATTTCTTGTGCTTTTCAGTGCCTTTAACTGATATAATACTTCAATTTAGTACGCGAGTATTATACATCCTAACTAAGCTTCTCAATAGCACTATACCTAGTTTCAACATGTATTAGAGTTTTACATAGATAATAAATAGCTCTCTCATTTTCATCTAAATCTTCTTGAGCAAGCAAACTCCCATTGTTTCGTTCGAAGGAGAGACATACAACCTCAATGGTCTTCCCTTTACAAGATGCATCATAATTGGAGGTTTGACCAAGTATCTCTTGATTTCCTTGAGTGATTTTTGATGTTCGAAATCCCATCGAAATTCTTCTTCCTTCTTTAATGTCAACCAAGGTGTAAACACCTTGTTGGAACCAATTTAGTTTTATACTTAGAGTTTTGATGTTAACAAAAGTAATTTATGAGAACAATATATTTGACTTCATAGATTATGAAAGAAAATTCATGTTTTTGAAGAAAATCTAAAATAAGATTTGATTTAGATTTATGATTGAAGAGAACCTTTGACCAAGTTGAAGAGAAAATATGATCAAATGTTTTTGAAGAAAATTTAAAATAAGATTTGATTCAGATTTATGATTGAAGAAAATCTTTAACTAAGTTGAAAAGAAGATATGGTCAAATGTTTTTGAAGAAAATTTAAAATAAGATTTGATTCAGATTTATGATTGAAGAAAATCTTTGACCAAGTTGAAAAAAATGTATGGTCAAATTAGTTTGAAGAAAGTCTAAAATAAGATTTGATTCTGATTTATGATTGAGGAAAATCTTTGACCAAATTGAAAAGAAGATATAGTCAAGATTTGATCAAGATCTATCACAAGAAGATATGAATTATTTACAAGAAGATTTGATCAAAATTTATCTACAACAAAATATGAACAATATCAATATGAAGAATTTACAAACTCAATCTAAACAAAAGACGAACATAATTTATCTAAAGAATTTACATCTCAATCTGAACAAATTACGAACATAATCAATACGAAGAATTTACAAACTCAATTTAAACAAAATACAAACAGAATCAATCTGAAGAATGTTCCGTAGCTTAAATGCAAATGACCTCATCGTCCATTCGAATATTCCAAGTGAAGTAGGACACCTAAATGTAGTTTTGGGAATATCTTCCTTAACAATAAAGATATGATTATATATTGAATATTCATCCATTTAGCTTAAAATTTCATTACCAAAAGCATAATGTATCAACATATCAGCAACCAACATATGATCCTCATTGTTAGGAGTAGCAACATTAAAATCTCTGAAGTGTATGCATACTCTTAAAAGAACCATTTATTTTTTCCATTATAGGTACTATAATCGAAATCCAACTGACATATTTAACAGTTGGAATGAACTTAGCTTCAAGTAACCTCTCGATCTCAAACTTGATCTTCAAAATAATTTATGGTGCAAATCTTCTAGGATTCTGCTTAACCAACTTTTTTCAGGTTTTAAGGTTATCTATGTTCCACCAAGCTTCAGTCTAGACCTCACATATCTTTGTACTAACCAAGCAAAGCAATCTTTATACTCATGTAGAATCTTTATGATCTCTTTCTTCAAGTATTCATCAAGTAATGCACTTACAAGGTTTGGGTTTTGCACCTTCTTATGCCAAGTTGACTTCTTCAAGAGGAACTTGTGTTTCGAGCTTACCAATTTCATATGATAACCATTTTCAAAACCTAAAGGAGAGTCATCAAGGATGCAAGAGAACAAGGGGTAACCTCAAAATCTTCTTCTTACAAAGAATCTTCTACTAGCATCTCATTACATAAATGATATTCTATAATATCATTATGAAGTTCCTTTCAGTCTTGAGCTTCAACAACTGGCTCTTTCGAACATACTCTATTCCAATTGTTTGGAGTAATCCTTTTCTTCAAGATTGGCTATCAAAGCTACTTCTCTTTCTTCGGGCTTAGTAAATGTCCCTATGGTTTTTCCAGCAGAATTCTGATATGTTACCTTATTATCACCATGTTGCTTACTGGTAACATTGACACGACTGTGATGATTTTCACGTCTTTGATACATTTCTTTTCGAGGGGGGAATATAAGTTATATTTTCATGAGGATGAACATAAGTCATTTTCTCATATAAAGGTCTTGATTTACCCCTGTAGTCAATGTTGTAAGAATGTGCTTCATTCCAATTGTTGACCGAATCTACTAATATAATCATCTATTGATTCACCATCATTCCTTCGAATAGTGGCCAAATCTATGTGACATTAACCTTAATTTTTCCCCTGAAGAATTGTTCATTAAAAATAGTTTCCAAATGGCCCCCGTTTGGGACTGAATTTGGTGGGGAACTAGTGAACTCTGAAGCCCTTGTTCTTTTTTCCTAAATGATATTGTGCCAACCTTAGAGTCGTTTAGTTTCATACTTCGGATCAATTTTATGTTTTATGTTTATGTTATTTTCATTCTATTAAAAAAAATTAAAAAAAAAGGCAAATTAAACCAAATTGTTTAAAGTAGGAGATGTTAGGATTTTTATCATCCCATAATTCATATGGTGTTTTATTCAATATTGACCTGTTTTGAATATAGCATGCAGTGTTAATTGTCTCTGTCCTAAAATGTTTTACAATATCCATATCATTGATCATGATTTTAGCTATTTCTTGAAAGGATATATTCTTTTTTTCTACAACTCCATTTTGTTGTGGTGTTGTAGGAGAGGAGAAATTGTGAGAAATTTCATTCTCATCACAAAAACTTTCAAAGAACTTGTTTTCAAATTTTCCTCCATGACCACTTCTAATTGTTACAATCTCAAGATCTTTTTCATTCATTACTTGTTTGCGAAATGCAATAAACACTTTGTGGCATTCATCTTTATTTCTTAAGAACTTTACCTTAGTCCACCTAGTGTAATAATCTACTATCACAAAGCCATACTTCTTTTCATTTAGTGAGGTTGTTTTCACTTGCCCAAAGAGACCTGTATGTAAGAGCTCAAGGAGTTTTGAGGTAGACACTAAGTTCTTAGGGGTAAAGGAGTTGTTTGTTTGTTTTTCCCTTTTGGCAAGCTTCACACATAATTTAAGATTTGTAGCTAAGCTTAGGTATACCTCTAAGTAGTTGAAGTTTATTCAATTTTGAGATTAATCTAAGATTTGCATGACCTAACCTTTTGTGCCAAATTAATTTCTCTTCATTTACTAACATTAGACACTTAACATCGTGTTTCTCTAAACTAAACAGATTTATCTTATATATGTTATTTTTCCTATGGATTGTAAAGAGTACAGATCCATCGATTTGACTATTTGCTTTGCTTGTTTTTTGATTAAATATAATATCATAATTATTATCACTTAACTGACTAATACTTCATAAATTATGATTAAGACCTTGAACAAACAAAACATCTTTAATAGGAGGAGTGGTGCCATTACCAACTGTGCCTTACCCCATGATTTGGCCTTTTTGCATTCCTCCAAAAGTTATTGTGCCTCCTTTGATCAATGTTAGGTCTTGGAACATAGACTTTGAAGTAACAATGTCAATTATAAGGAAGGAGGGTTTGAATTATAATATCCTTTTTTGTAAAAAAAATTCCTGTTAAAAACTGAAATGTTTAACTCAAGATTCATCTTGGTTACAAACGAAGAACGTTATTGGTTAGTGGAAAAACAACAATATTAATTTATCAATATAGAAACTGATTGTAAGACAAAGAATAAATAGAGACAAGGAAGGAGAGATCACACAAGCATATATCCTGGTTCACCCAACACGGGTTACGTCCAGTCCTCACAAATGTAAGATTTTCCACTAAGTGCTCAAAGCAAGAACGTTCTTAGTTTTCACACAGTTTTCACAGATAAGTCTTGATCTATCACAAAGTTCTACCTTTCTACCTAAAAAGGATTTCCACAAGTTACCTTACACTATTTCAGAAAGGATTTTACAAGCTACCTTTTAAATCATAAAAAGATTTTTACACACTACTCAAGCTATTTCAACAATATAGCATTGAGTTACAAAGTAATGATTTTTGAGATTGTGAGAATATGAGTATGCCCAACTCTTGTTTGAGAATAGATTCTAGATTTTAGAACTCAGTAAGTACTAATTCTAATATCACACTAAGAATAGAACTGAAACTTAGAATGATTGAGAAACTCGAGTATGATTGAATGAATGATGTTTTGCTTGGCACTTTGAGTTCTGATGTGTTCTTCATAGTGAGGCTTTATTTATAGACTTCAAGAGAGCTTATGACAGCTCATTTGGCCGTTGGAAATAAGTCAATTGTCATGAGTAAGTGAATGGATAAGATCAGCCATAAAGCAAGAATGTTCTTATTGAAACCAGGAATGTTCTTGTGATCCAAGAACGTTCTTCGAATATGTTTGAGATGAGCTGACTTATATTGTGATTTTGGAAGTTGTATGAAATTATTACAAGCTTTGAATAACATGTGCAGATCTGTTTAAAGGTACAACAACAATGTCCTTTCCAGCCTGTCGGATTGTACTTGCACTTGCTTGACTTGGAGAATGATCTTGCTTTATGTATTTTGAGAAGCAAAGTGTTGAATCTTCGAATTCTGGAATAATTCTTACTTAGATTGATCTTTGTATATTTATGATGAAGATATGGAATAGATAACACTTCCTGGATCTAATCTTTCACATAAAAAATCTAATTATTCTTGTTTATGGCAGATGTGGATAACCTTTTTTGTTTTCCAGAAATATGTCAAGAACGTTCTTTGTTTTACTGATTTTTCTTTCTTGATTTTAATAAAATATGCTTTGTAATGATTGATACCTATCTTGTTTTAACCAACTCAAATACACATGTTAAATACCAAAACACTTAGAATCATAATTAGAAGTCTTAATTAACCTTTTGTTTAATTATCATCAAAATATTAATTTGGGATTTTGTCTCAACAGACTTTTCTCTTGTCATACGTCGCGAGCATCCAATAACCAGGTACCATGATTGGTGTTTTAACTTGGTTGCTAAGGACACCTGCAACATAGATAATTTTGTTCTTAAGTACCCAAATTTGGTTGGGTCCTTGTTTGTTAGTCTTGAAAGGTTTATTGTTTTTCCTTGTATTTAACATGGGACAAGATACTTTAGAGTAACCTTTCTTAGAGCATAAAGTACACATAATATTAGAGGGAATAAGTTTAGGTTCAGTTATTGTTTCTTCAAATCCTAGACCTCTTTTACCATTTCTACTAACTCTATAAATCATAGAAGACTACTTGTTTCTTTCCATACTGTTAGTTAGAAAGTCTTGGGATGTTTCTTCATATTTACCAGAATTACAAGTGACATTTTCTAAAGGTTTCCAAACAATAGTGTCTTTCAAGGTTTTACTTTCATATTTAACCTTCAATTTTTAAGGCATTGATTTCTTTAGTTTAGTTTGCATTTTCTTTCCTAAGTGATTTTGGTTTTAGAGACAACTTGTAGTTTTTACTTAAGAAATCATTTATGACATTAATTAAATCAAATCGGGTTAAGTAAAAAAAATACCTCAATTTCTTCATCAACTGATTCACTTCTAGAGTTAGAAACAATGTATGTGTTGGATTCAAAGGCAAAGTTGGTATGAGCCTTCAGAGCCAAATCTGCTTGCTCTTCATCGTTAGAGGATTCATCAGAATCATCCCATGTCGCCATCAGAACCTTCTTCTTTGGTCTGGAATCTTTCCTTTGATGTTTCCCCTTTTCCAAATTTGGACATTCAGACTTGACATGTCTAGGTTCATTGCATCCATAACATATGATGTTTTTCTTGTTAGACTATTCATCCCTTCCTTTGCTGGACTACCTGGAACATCGTTGAGGAAATTGCTTCTTTCTGGTGTGCCACATCTTCTGAATTTTTTCTGGATATGAAAGCCAACTCCTCATGCTTTGAGTTCAGATTCTGATCATCTAAATCATTATCCTCTGATTCTGCTGTTGCCTTTAGAACCTTCTTCTACTTTGATTTCAAGGAAAAAGTTGGATACTTCTTCTTGGGCTCATCCTCTGCAAGTTCAATTTCATGTGATCTCAAAGAGCTAATCAATTCTTTCAATTTAAGAGTATTGAGATCCTTAGCATCTTGAATAGCTCTAATCTTAGGTCTCCACTTGCTTGGCTGATTCCTAAGAGTTTTCTTCACATGATCAACAGTAGTATAACTTTGTTCAAGTACATTTAATCATGAGGCTAGAGTCTGGAATTTGGAAAACATTGTCTCAATGTCTTCATCTTATTCCATCTAGAATAGCTCATACTTTCAGACTAGGAGGTTGGCCTTTGCTTCTTGAACTTGCTTACTTCCTTCATAAGTCAGAACCAAATTGTCATAGATGTTTTTTGTTGTTTCTTTGTCGGTATACTTATCAAATTCCTTGGCGGTGATTGAATTGATCATAAAGGTTCTGAACTTGTGAAACATCTTGCACATGTTCTTCTACTCAACATCCATCTATTTTCTTGAAATTTTGGTACCATCTGAATTTGTTGGAGCAATGTAGCCATCTTCCACTATGTCCCAAAGTTTAGGATCTTGTGAGATAAAGAAACTCCCCAACCTGTCCTTCCAGTACTCAAATTGTTCACCACAAACAAAGATGGCCTGTTGATGTTTCCTCTAGCAGCTTCTTCAAGAAATCCAGACATTGTTGAATCCTTGGATCTTTTTTCAAACATTGTAAAGAGCTAATTTTTGAAACCGGGCTCTGATACCAAATGAAGGTGCAAACACGAGAAAATGGTTGAATCGTGTTTGACTAAGTTGGATTCTTTTAGTTAATATATTTAAAACTAGTTCGAGTTTGGTGACTTACTTAGAAAAGTAGTAGCAATCGAGTTTAGTGATCAGAGGCAGAAGTAAAACAAGAATTGGAGAATTAAAGTGACACAAGAATTTATCCTAGTTCACCACCAACTTGGTAGCTACGTCTAGTCCCCTCACTCATAATGATTTATTCCACGAATTCAAAACTTGAATTACACACCACCTGGCCCTACAAGCCGATCTTCTCAAAACAACCTAACACCTACAGACTTTTTGAGGAACACAAACACCTTGACTCTACAAGGCAAATCTTCTCAACACAACCTGAAAACCTACATATTTCTTGAGGAACATGAAAGCCACTATCAAGCTGGGTTACAAGAGTTTGGAACAAATTGGTTTGCTTCTAACAAGCTGATTGTAACAATGACTCTCACATTAGAAAACACTTAGAAAATATTTATTTTGAGCAATTGTTTCTCTAGACCTTAATCTTATGAACTCTAATGACTTAGGAAATTTTGTGCTTGTGAGTTCTTTTTTTTTCTTCTTCAGCCTTGATTATCTATTTATAGAATAGGTTAGGGTTTCTTCTTTGTCCTTGCAAAATCTGAATCATATCTTTACAAATAATAAATGTATCTTCTTGTGGGTGTTTCTTCTTGTAAACAATTCTTGATCATATCTTCTTGTAAATAATTGATATCTTCTTGTAGGTAAATCTTGATCAAATATTCTTGTAAATAATTCATATCTTCTTATGATAAATATTCATCAAATCTTGTAAATAATTAATATCTTCTTGTAGATAAATCTTGATAAAATCTTCTTTTAAATAATTCATATCTTCTTGTAGATTAATCTTGACCAAATCTTCTTGTAAATAATTCATATCTTCTTGTGATATATCTTGATCAAATCTTCTAGAAAATAATTCATATCTTCTTGTTGATAAGATCTTGATCGTATCTTCTTCAAATCTTGATAATATCTTCTTTTCAACTTGGTCAAAGGTTTTCTTCAATTATAAATCTAAATCAAATCTTATTTTAGATTGTCTTCAAAAACATAAATCTTCTTTCATACTCTTGCGATTTGAGCTGGAATGGATTTGGGGTTGTTATTGGATCTTCACAAGTTTTTGATTTGGCTAAGTCTTCTTTTCATACTTAATTCTTTCAATTTCAACCATTGACTTTCCATATGAGGAATTTACTTTCTTGTTGGAGTAAAATTTTATGTTTCTTGAATAATGATAATAAGAGACAAAATTGCATGACTTCAAATTAGTGGCATTGGACAAACCACCTTGTTGAAACTTCAGAGTTAATGTAACATTAGTGGCTACATATTAGACGCAACATTTGGAGTGTGTTGCACCATTATGATTGAGGATTGTGAGCTTTGAATTTCTGATTTGAACAATCTTTTCGAAGTTAATTATACCTTGATATGAACTCTTTAGAGGCATGCTGAGTTTGTGCACATCAGAGACACGCAAGGGTTTCAGAGGCAAGCTTCAAATTCAGTCTTCAAAGGGAATCTTCAAAATCAGTTTCCGAGCCATTCTTAAGAGGTAGTCTTCAGACCCAATTATCAGACCCTATCTTCAGACCCAAATATCATACTCCAACATCAGAGGCAATCTTCGTAACCTTCATAGGTATATGTTTAGAGGCAGACACATATATTTTGTGTTCCTCTGATCTCATCTTTTGGTCACTTCCTCTAGTGATGTTCCTCTGGTCGCTTCCTCTAGTACCTTCCTCTGATTTTCTTCTTTCAGTTTTTGCATACTTAATGAAGCCATTAATCCAAATTTATTGCTCTCATAAAATACTTTTGTTAACATGAGAACTATAAGTGGAAAATCAACTTGGTTCCAACACACATGACATTAAATTTATATTCTCATGGATGCTGATAGTAAAGAATCAATAACTTCAACATCTCAAATATGAAATACATATGCATCTGAATAAATATCTCAAAATTACCACTTTCATTTTAATAATCCATAAAATTCGATTTGGCTATATGTCGTTGATAAAAATATAAATTCTATTCATTTCATTGTAAATTTCTTTCAATTACTACTCTTTTAAACATAAAAATCAAACTATACATTAATGCATTTCAATAATCAACTTTCTCATAATGTCATAACTAAAAATATAAATATTTCATCAATTTACTCAAGACACATATATTTTTCATAAAAGTCAAAATTTTAAAGTAAAAATACTCAAAAAAGTTAAGACTTTGAATAAAATACATCCTAACAAACATATTACTAATGATATCATAATAAAAAATGGAACTTTATAATTAAGTACACTAAGACACATAAGAATCACAACTTTACGTTAAATATTAAAGAAAATATATTACTCAAAAAATCAAAACATTATAGTTAAATTCTTTAAGACAAACGTAAAATCAACCTTTTTCTTTTATGACATCAAGACATCATATCAATATTTTACAAACCACTAATTTGATATCTAGCCTAACTTTGCATGAGGAGAAACCCTTACCACCTCTAAATTCCCATGAGAAATAGCTCATGAGGCAAGAATGAATTCAATAGGGAGAGATATTGAGATTTACTTAATAAACTTAGAAAATTATTTTGGGAGTGTATGAGTGATGAATGGGTTTGGGAGCAAAATTACCATTGATTTCTTTGTCTAAATTTGAAGTGCACTTAATTCCAAAATTATGCTACCAATCGGTTACTGTTTTTCTTCCTCTTTTTTTTTTAAAAAGTTGTTACAAAGCTAATCGAAATCCCGTGTATTTATGCGCATGAGTTAATTAGGACTAATTATTAGCCATTTAAATAGATTCCAAAAACTACATAAAACTAACGATGGGAAATTTATATCAAGATTAACGTAAGATTGATATTAGTGCTAAGACTAACACATAAAACGTTAGCTAAAAACAAAAATAAAAATTGAGTATATAGATTAATCTGAATTAGTATAAGACAATATAATATGTAATTTATACCATTTAAATTTAAAAGAGGATTTATCATTACAGGTCACACATAAAAATACTAATAATTAAATCATAAGTCTTAATTGTTTAAATAAATAAATAAATTAGAGGGTGTCAAAAGATTTCTTTATATTGTTCCACATTTGCTGGACTTTCCTTAAGATGAAAGAAAATTCTGCATCATCTGAGTCTTTAATCTAATCATCTGAGTCTTTAGTAGCTTGTAAGTCCTTGGAGTTTGCCTTCTTTCCATGGGATTTGAGAGCAAAGGACTTTGATTTCTTCTTAGGCTCATCTTCAACTAGTTCAATCTCATGAGATCTTACTAAACTCATCAATTCTTTCAGAGGAAGTTTGATTAGATCTTTTATTTAACGCCTGAATTTTGATCCCAAATATTACTTAAAAATATTTATTTCTTAGAAAAATTATGACAATTTTTTGTTTTGGTTTTAAGTAACAATACCTAAACTACTATTCCTTTAAATAATTAGTAACAACCACATTTATTTAATATTATCAAGAAAATGTTTATTCAGAGGCTAAAACAAAGTAAAATCAATTATTCCTAACGGAAGAAAACTTTCGTATTTCTAGTGCTTTAAAAAAGTTGATGACGCAAGATTAAAAATAAACTTAGAAATATCGCGACAAATCTTTTATTACAAAATAATCTTGACAACTCATTTCTACCCCACGTTTGCTGCACATCAATACTCATCAGCTATTATTAAATCTCCTCGAAATCATTAGTACCTAAATTGGTTTTGTAAGAGTTGGTTTTTCCCATCATCCACATCGAACCAAAGCTAAACATATGAAAAATAACATAAAATATATAAATGTAAGAAAACTACTTGATCTGGATATAAAACCTGTCACTAAGATAATTTCCACACATAAAAATCCCCTATACCAATGGGGAAATAAACCTTCCACTATGGCAACTTCCACGAAGATGCATATGTCAAGACATGATCATATATTATCAAAAAATAATATTTACACACATCCCACTAAGATCACGTCATATGCATTCAAAAAGTCACTTTTTCAAATCATCATCTTATTCACAAATCACTAAGATTATATATATATATATCACATATCCTTATCATGAAAATTTATATATTCATAGACAAATAACTATAAAAATCGGAACTTGATTTCCCACTCATCATGAAAATTATAACTCAAACTCATGTCACATAAAAATTTCGACTTTACTCCATACCAGTATAAAAATTAAAATTTTAATGCATATAATACAAAAAAAAATCTAACCTTATTTCATATACACTATAAATATTAAAATTTTAGCATATATAACATGAAAATTCATACTCCAACTCATATACACCATAAAACTTAAAACTTTATCACATAACATAAAATTCAAACTTTATTTCATATTCATCATAAAAACTAAAACTTTATCACATATAACATAAAAATTCATACTTTCTTCATAAACATCATATATTACATATCAAACTCACTGAAAAAAAAATTAGGGTTTTACCATTTGAATCCATTAGTCTACCTTTATTCCTCTAAAAAAAAATATTTATTTCATGTCATCCAACCAACGGTCTAACTATAATTTATGTGGGGAAAAGCCATTACCTTGGTCGCTTTTCTTCCTAGCACAAAGCTCTAAGCCCCACGAAATTGTTTATGAGAAAATGGAGTTCCAAGCTTTTGATGCACGAAAATGAGGAGAAAAATAGAGATTATTCTCGTGGACTTATAACTATTTGGTGAACAAGATAATGATTTTGGAGGTGTGAAGGTGATGGTGGCTTAGGTTTCAGTATTCTTTTCTGTTTATAGAATCTTGTCTGTAAAAGGTTTGTGAGTTAGGGTTTTATTTTTTCTGCTTATTATTATTGAGTATAGAAAAATTGTGGACTTAGGGAAAATTTAAAGTGGAGATTGCTGGGTAGATTGTGTTAGGCGTGAATGAAGAATAGGAGAGAGGAAAATATCAAATTTTTTTGTTAACCTTAATCATAAAAATTGAAATAAAGTGAAATAAATTGCTAGATAAATGTGTATGAGAACCTAATGTAGCTAGTCACACATGAGGGGTAAGGGAAAAAGAGAGCACGTGGTAGGAGTTAAGGGGGAAGGAGTTATGATCTTGTTAGTGCTAAGAGAATTTTTCTGAAGCAAAAATTGTAAACACTCTTTGCAAGAGTTATTTTAAATAAACCCCAAAAACTTTTTGTTGTAACCTAGCCTAGTAGTGGATGCCTTCCTCAATAGCTTGTTTGTACTAAGCTAGAAGGTTGAGAAGATTGAACACAATCTGGGTGACTAGTAGGTGTTCAAGTGTAAGTCTAATTCAGTGATAATATAGTGGATTAAATCCTTCAAGTTTAAGGGACTGGACGTAGCTATCATGTTGGTGGTGAACTAGGATAAATTGTTGTAACTCTCTGCTATGTTTTCAAACTCGTGCATTATCTTCTTTACTTTTAGTATAGCTGCGCAAAAGTTTTTCTTAGAAAATACAAGTTAAACCCCCATTTCTTGTGTTCTTTTTGTTCTCTCTATATATATTTAAAAACTTCTCGATTGATTAAATAATTCTTACTAACAACTTTATCAACTAGAATAAGTCGAGCAAGGCAAATAATAATCACACATAAATTAATACTAAAAGAAATATTTATGGGTCCTAGTTATTTTAAATAATAAATTTAGAGGGTGTTACAATACTCACCCCTTAAAAATAGTTTCGTCCTTGAAACTAGTTAGCCATAAAAAAGTCAGGGTAAAGCTCTTTCTTCTTCTCCTCTAATTCTCAAGTTGCATCTTTAGTCGTTTGGTCCCAAATCACCTTGACCAAGGCAATATCTTTTCCTCTTAAGTGCTTAGTAGTCCTATCTCTAACACTCATCGATGGAACCACAAAGAAAAGGCGCTCCTTCAACTAAATACCATCTGGCATGATAATTTGAGAAGGATTCGCCATGTACTTCCTCAGTTGTGATACGTGGATCACATCGTGCAGTTTGGCCAGACTCGGAGGCAAGACAATCTAATAAGCTACACCCACACCTAGGAGAATCTGGTATAGGGCAATGAATTTAGGAGTAAGCTTCTTAGACTTTAGTGCCCTACCAACTCCGATAGTAGGCGTCACTCTCATAAATAAATGTTCACCTTCTTGAAACTACAGTGATCTCCTTTGTTGTTCAACATAACTCTTTTGTTTGCTTTGTGTTGTCTTTATCCTTTCTTTGATCAAACAGACCTTCTTTGTGGTCTGTTTTACCAATCTTAACCCCACAATTAGGTTCTCACCATCCTGATACCAACACAAGGGGGTTTGACACTTACACTCATATATAGCCTCGAATGGTAACATCCCAATGCTCGCATGATAGCTATTGTTATAGGTGAACGCAACAAGAGGCAACATATTATCTCAACTTCCTTGCTCATCGAACACACGCTCTCTTAGTAAATCCTTCAAGGTCTGAATAGTTCTTTCGGTTTGTCCATCAATTAGAGGGCGATAGGCAGAACTCAATCTCAATTTAGCACCCAATGCCTCATGTAATGCTCCACACAAATGAGAAATAAACTTCAGATCTTTATCTAACACATTGCTTAAAGGTACCCCATGTTGTATAACAATCTCGACAATGTAGATCGTTGCAAGCTTAGTCATGTCATAAGTAGTCCTCACGGGTATGAAATGAGTGGTTTTGGTTAAGCTATCAACAATCAACCAAATGGAGTCAAATTTCCATTGAGTCTTAGGTAATGCTACCACGAAATCCATAGATATACTATCCCATTTTCGTACTGGTATATCCAATGACTTTAATAGTCCACCTGGCTTTTGATACTCTACCTTGGCTTTCTGACAAGTCAAACACAAAGCCACATATTTTCTACATGTTTCTTCATTCCCGACCACCAAAACGTTTGCTTAAGGTCTTGATACATTTTGGTAGTACCAGGATGAATACTCAGCTTGCTTTTGTGGGCCTTATCCAAGATAGTCTTCCTCAATTCTGTATTGTCGGGTAAACAAACACGTCCATTACATTTTAAAATTTTTTCTAGACCCACCTTGAATTCAAGTGCCTTACCGACCTCGATCAACTTTCTTTTCTCTAGAGTTAACACATACGTCACTTGGCAAACTTTAATCTCATTCATCAATTCACTATCTATAGTGATCATTCCACAATGCACATTCCCCGATGTAGAATCCAAATTAAGATCCAAATAATGGAACTTCTCTAACAACTCCAACCCCTTCACTATTATAGACGAGAGATAAAGTTGTTTCCTACTCAAGGCATCAACCACCATGTTTGCTTTACCTGGATGGTAATGCAACGTGAACTCATAATATTAAATAAACTCCATCCATCTCATCTGTCTAATGTTAAGTTCTTTTTGATCAATGAAGTATTTCAAACTCTTATGGTAACTTAATACATCAAAACTACACCGTTATAGATATTGTCTCTAAATTATCAATGCAAAGACAACTGAAGCTAACTCCAAGTCATGAGTGGGATAATTCTTTTCGCGCACCTTCCATTTCTTAAGGCATAGGCCACTACTTTGTTTGTTCTGCATCATTACACAACCCAAACCTTGATAAGAAGCATCGCAATAAACTTCATAAGGCTCTTCTGGTTATGGCAACACTAACACTGGTGACATAATTAGTTTCTCTTTCATCAGCTGGAAACTTTTCTCACACACCTCAGTCTATGTATAAATTTGTTTCTTCTTGGTAAGGAGTGTCAATGGAGCTGCAATCTTGGAAAATCCCTCAATAAATCTCCTATAGTACCCGACCAAGTCTAAAAAACTTCTAATCTCTATGACTGTCTATGGCTGTTTTCATGCCATCAGGACTTCTATTTTGGCTGGGTCGGCAACGATACCTTCCTTAGAAATGTCATGTCCCAAGAACTTCACTTTTTCCAACCAAAATTCACATTTTTCTAAATTGGCATACAATTGTTGCTCATTTAGTACTTGTAGAACTTGACACAGATAGACCTCATGTTTTTCTAGACTCTTGGAGTACTTCAAGATGTCATCAATAAAGATCACCATAAACTTGCCTAAGATAGGATAAAAGATACAATTCATATAATCCACGAAGATAGTTGG
Source organism: Cicer chorassanicum (assembly GCA_037974735.1). Classification (NCBI taxonomy): domain Eukaryota; kingdom Viridiplantae; phylum Streptophyta; class Magnoliopsida; order Fabales; family Fabaceae; genus Cicer; species Cicer chorassanicum. The sequence goes on along the minus strand of JBBPBP010000001.1, from coordinate 53,274,772 downwards.
TGCGTTGGTCACTCTAAAGAGAATCACCAAGTACTCATAGTGCCCATAATGTGTTCTAAAGGCCGTCTTGGATATATTATCTTCTTTCACTCGAACATGATGGTTCACCAACTTTAGAGCAATCTAAGAAAACACCTCTACCTCTCTAAGTTGGTCCATTAAATCATCAATATGTGGTAAAAGAGTATCTGTTTTTTATTGTGACTTTGTTGAGTTGTTGGTAATCAACACACAATATTGACTTTCAATCCTTCTTAACCAATAATACGAGTGCTCCCCATGGTGACATATTAGGCCGAATAAATTGTTAAGAAAAAAGGTCTTTTAGTTGGTTCTTTAATTCTGATAGCTCTAAGGGGGCCATTCTGTAAGGAGCGATAAAAATAGGTCTAGTACCCGAAATAACATCGACAGAAAATTCGACATCGCGATATGAAGGGTGTCCTAGTACGTCTGGTGGGAAGACTTCAGAGAAATCCTTAACCATTGCGATATCGTCGACAACAACCTCTAAACTCATACTAATTGAGTTGAGAAACACGTATTTCTAAACTTTTCCCTTTAGAGAAAACTTCAGTTTGTTGGCTGAAAGGAACTTCGAAATATTGGGATCTGGAAATATCACATTTCCTCGAGCACATTCTAATAGGATGTAGTTGCTAGACAACCAATCCATTCCAAGAATTACTCCTAGATGTTTTAGAGGAATACAAATTAAATTGACCTTAAACTTCATATTAAACACAGTCAACGGGCATTGCAAGAACACAAAATTACATTTTACTGTTTCAATAGAGGGTAGGGTAACCACTAAATCGAATTGTAAGGTAGTGACATCTAGTTGGGGCGAGTCCACCCAATCAAATGAAATGAACAAGTGTGTTGCCCTAGAATCATATATTACAAAGTAATTTTCCAGAAATTAAACACTCATCTTGAATAAGTTTTGAAGGATAAGGTGCTTCTTATCCACTGATATGATAAACACGTCCTCGAGTAGTAGGGTGTGCATCATTCATGCTTGTTGACAACATCGTTCCTCTATTAATCCTTTGCAAGATGGCTAGTTTCTGACAAGCATAACACACTATAGTTCTTTCGAGACACTCAATTATCTTATATCCATCCTTTCCACAGTGAAAGCGTCGAATGGTACGTGTTTGGTTCTGTCCTGGATTACGAGGCCTCTAATCTCCATTGTTTTGGGGTCCGCGTTGATATTTGGCATTCCCCTTTGGATGGGCGTACGACTTCTGCTGTTGAAACTATCTGCCTTTATTTTGTTGATCACTATTCCCCTGTTCAAAAGTAATACTTAGAGACAAAACTCCATAATTAAATGATAAGGTTGTGTTTGATTTCTACCTGAGGTCTCGCAGGTTCACCAATAACCCCTCTGTTTAGACGGTCTCGTTTCATGATCTCCATATTTTGCCTTTGTCGACCAACACCTGATATTGACGTATCTTCAGGGTCCCACAAACTCATTAATCTCATACCTGAGCCCGTTTTCAAAGCTCCCACACATGTACTCTTCATCCATTTGGTTACGAAAATAGCGAAAATGTTTTTCCTGAGACTTAAACTTTGCTGCATAGTCGACCACTATGAGGTTTCCCTGATACAACTTCAAAAGTTGGGCCTCCATCTAAGCCCTAACACTCTTTAGAAAGTATTTGTCCAGGTCATTTGTCTTGCTCCTCGCACCAGTAGTTGGCTTCACCGATCAACAAATAGATGGCATACTCCCCCTTCGTGTCATTTGGGCAGTGGAGGATCTCAAAGATCATCTCGATCTCCTACAACCATAGGTCGGCCTTGTCATGGTCATGCTCCCCTTTATATTTTGGCGGATCTTGTCTATAAAATTTAGCCAATCCTCTCATTGCAACAACTACTTCCTACCTCTAGTCCATATGTGCATTACGTTGAGCCTGAGCTGCAGCTTATTGGGTTATTGTAGTGGCCATTGCATTTAGGGTTGTAAGGAAATATTTTATTCACAGTTATACAATAGGTTCAGGTCACACAGTAAGTCGTGCACTAGAGTGGTTCCTAGAAACGAGAGGTGTGTCGATGGACCTCTTAATAACCAAGTCTTTTCTTAACTAGAATTCCCTAATACAACTTTTTACGGTATTACCATTCCCTCATATTATGAGGATTCTAAAATTTTATATAAGCTAGATGTTTAAAGCATTGTCTTTATTACAAAAATTTATATTAGAACACAAAAGTTAAGTAATTAAGGCATATTCATAATGACTATACATTCAATTGGTCTAATTATTAACGTCATTAAAGGCGAGAGCAATTAATTATTGCATGTTTTCAGTTGAAATCAATTCAAATTCTTAGAGTATAAATTCCGAATATTTCAAATCATAATATCACAACCAATCATTGCATGCTTCATATAAAATCAATCCAAATTAATAACCAAATTAATAAGTATTAATTTGATAATATGGCAAAATAACAAGTAATTATTTTATGATTTAAATTAAGATAATTTCAAATCGTAGGCAATAAATTGATAATTTCATAAAATCACAATCGATTATTGCATTGAATCATATTAAATTGAAATTATTTCAAATCCTAATACAATAAATTCATAATATCATAAAATCATAATCAATAATTTCATTGAATCAAATTAAATTTAAATTATTTCAAATCATAAGACAGTAAATTCATAATATCATAAAATCATAATCAATTTTTGCATTGAATAAGACCAAGAATTTAAGTAATATCATAATTGCTATTAATTGGAGGAAAGTTTTCTTTTTCTACGAAAAAAGAATCAATTAGTATTAAAAGAGATCAAGTAATCAATGCATAGTGTTAATTTTCATACATAAATATATATAAAAAATTAATAATAACTGCTAAATTAAAAATATTACAAACTCAAACAACACACATCAATCAAGGCATGCGTCATACAAAATATCCCACCTTAAAAATTTTACGACGATTATTGTTCTCATACTATAATGCAGCGCCTCGGATTTTGATCCCAATCATTACTTAAAAATATTTATTTCTTTGAAAAATTATGACAATTTCTTTTTTTGGTTTTAAGTACCAATACCTTAACTAGTATTCATTTAAATAATTAGTAACAACCATGTTTATTTAATATTATCAAGAAAATGATAATTCATAGGCTAAAACAAAGTAAAATCAATTATTTCTAACGGAAGTAGTCTCACTTCTGTATTTTTAGTGCTTTTAAAAAGTTGGTGATGAAAAATTAAAAATAAACTTAGAAATATCGTGGGAAACCTATTATTACAAAATAGTCTTGAAAACTCATTTTTAACCCATGTTCGCCCCACATCAATACTCATCAACTATTATGGAATCTCCTCGAAATCATTTGTATCTAAAATATTGTTGTAAGGGTCAACTTTTTTTCCATCATCCACATCGAACCAAAGCTAAACGTATGAAAAAATGACACAAAACAGATAAATGTAAGAACTTCTAATTTAAAAGAAAAAAAATGCAAAATGTTAAATTGTATAACAAAAACACATGCACTTATGCATAATGCATGCTTCTAAAACTATATGATCCGGATATAAAATATGCCACTAAGGCAACTTCCATACAGAAAATTATTCATACAAATATAGAATATAAATATACCACTAAGGAAATTTCCACAAAAATGCATGTGTCGTGACATGATATGTTATCAAAAAAGAATATTCCCACACAGCCCACTAAGATCACGTCATATACATTCAAAAAGTCACTTTTTTAAATCATCATTTTATTCACATATCACTAAGATTATACACCACATGTCCTTATCATGAGAATCACATATTCATACACCAATAACCATAAAAATTGGAACTTGATTTCCCTCTCATCATAAAAATTAAAACTCAAATACATGTTACATAAGAATTTCGACTTTACTCCATACGAGTCATAAAAATTAAAACTTTAATACATATAATACAAAAATTAAAAAAGAACCCCATTTCATATTCACCATAAAAATTAAAATGTTAACCTATATAACATGGAAACTCACATATATCATAAAAGTTAAAACTTTATCACATATAATTTAAAAATTCAAACTTTATTTCATGTTCATCATAAAAACTAAAACTTTATCACATATAACATAAAAATTCATATTTTACTTCATAAACATCATATACTACATATCGAACAAAAAATTAGGGGTTGACTATTTTAATCCATTAGTCTACCTTTATTCCTTTTAAAAGGCAAACAATCACAAATATTAATTTCATGTCATCCAACCAACAGTTGGGAATAAACACAGAAACACAATAACAAGTAATACGCAGCGGATATAAAATTCCCCCAACTTGCAAGAATCCGTGAGGAGCAACAACAAATATATGGCAGCAAATTAATCAAAATAAAAGAGCGTAAAAAACACTGATATTTTAACGTGGAAAACCCCTCAATGCAAGGGTAAAAACCATGGGTCGTCCAGACCAAAGAAATAGCTCCACTATAATCAAATAAGGGTACAAGAGAGTCTCAAAAAGATGCACAAAGTGTGCCTACAACCAGCCAAAATAACAAAGCACTAAAGCTTACAAATGAAAAGCAAGAAGAAGTAAAACATCCAAAAAACCTGCTACTGTGCGAGCACGATTTCTCCCCCTCGAGACGTCGTTTCGTCGATCCGACCGTTGAAAACGAAGCCCTGAATGTTGCTAACCAACTGTCCAAATTTTAGCCCGATCCAACGGTTAACAAATGCGCAATTGATTTTTTTCTGAGACTGATTTAACAAAATCGGGAATAGGGTTTACTCTTCTCTTTTCTCTTTTGGTGGCTGCCTTTTCTCTCAAAATAGTCTCTCTCCTACAACCCTAATTAGACCACTCTCCACTTAAATAAGTGAGACACATGGACTACAATATTTGGGTCTTTCTCCACATAGGAAGGGAGCCCAATACCCAACACAATCTAACTATAATTTGTGTGAGGAAAAGTCTTTACGTTGACCTCTTTTCTTCCTAGCAAAAAACTCTAAGCCCCACAAAATTGTTTGCGAGAAAATTGAGTACCAAACTTTTGATGCACAAAAATGAGGAGAAAATGACGGTAGAGATTATTCCTTTGAACTTAGAACTATTTGGTGAAAAATATAATGATTTTGGAGGTGATGGTGACTAGGGTTTTCGGCATTCTTTTCTGTTTACAGAATCTTGTTTGTAAAGTTTTGTGAGTTAGGGTTTTTTTTTTCTGCTTATTATTACTGAGTACAGAAAATTATGGACTTAGGGAAAATTTAAAGTAGATATTGGTGGATAGATAGTGTTGGGTGTGAATGAAGAATAAAAGGAGGAAAATATCAATTTTTTGTTGTTAACCTTAATCATAAAAATTGAAATCACATGAATTAAATTGCTAGAGAACTGTGTAAGGGAACCTAATGTAGGTAGTCAAACATGAGGGATAAGGGATAGAGAGAGCGTGAGTTAGGAGTTAAGAGGGAATAATTCGTTCGTAATTTATTTGGTCAAAGCGCGCGCACACACACACACACACACATACACACACACACACACACACACACACACACACACACACACACACACACACACAGTTTGTAGGGTCCTAATTATTTTAAATAATAAATTTAGAGGGTGTTACATTTAGCTTCTTGGATTGTTGTTACCTTTGGTCTCCACTTGCTAGGAGAACTTCAGAAGTAGTGTAGCTTTTCTGGAGAACCTTCAATCTAGAGACAAAAGTTTGGAATCTGAAAAACATTTTCTCAACGTCTTTATCATCTTCTATTTGGAAAAGTTCATACTTCGTAACAAGCAAGTTTGCTTTAGCATCCTGTACCTATTTGTTTATATAATAGTAGAAAACTAGAGCCTCATATACTTATCGATGTTTCTTTATGGCTGCATTTTTCAAACTCTTTGAAGGTTATAACATTCATCATAAGAGTTCTTGCTTTACAATACATCTGGTACTGCTTCTTTTGATCACCGTTGAGATTCTATCTAGATATTTCAATACCAGCAACATCTTTTGGAGCATCATAGCCATCTTCGATTATGTCCTAAAGTTCAGGATCATGTGAGATCTAGAAACTTCTGAGCCTTTCCTTCCAGTACTCGAATCTTTCTCCATCAAACAAATGAGGCCTGTTAATGTTACCACCTGTAACTTCGTCACTGGAGTTAACCATAATAACACAAATCTCTAGGGGTGTACGTGGGTTGGGTTGGGCGGGTTTTGACAAAACCCAAGACCCGACCTGATCGATTATCTTTGGGTTGGGTTAAGTTCTAAACCCGTATTTTTTTTATTTAACCCGACCCGAACCGACCCGATCAAGAACGGGTTGGGTTGGCGGGTCATACATAAATAATAACCTATTTTTTTCATTTTGCAGGAAAACATATTGAATGAAAATATATTTAATACTTGAATGTCTCAAAACTATAAAATTTCAATCAAATTATGCAATTCTTTAAAAAACTCATCAACCTCTCACACAAAAAAATAAATCCAACAATCTTCAATTACATAAATAAATTCAACAACAGTAAATCAATAAAATATGAAAATTCATCAATTCTAAGAAATGTCAACTTCAAGTACAAGCACTTAACAAGTTTATCAAAGTATGAGATCTACACATACCAATCTTCATGTCACTTGGTTAGATTAATTCATGTAACAAGAAAAAATGCACATATAGTATGTTATCTTCACATATTAGACTGAAACATACATCTCGAAAACATAACTCAATAACCGCAATTCAACTCATAAAATATACCAATTATAGAACCCAACATTAAAACAACATAAAATTCATGTGTCCATATCAAATGTTTTTTCACAATGACAAGGATAAACCTGATTTTAATCTATATTAATTTTTATTTAACAAATTATAGTATTATAAATAAAATAAAATAAGAAGTATTTTTAAAAGATTAGAGAAAATTTTGGGGTGGTCGTGACCAACATATGTTTTTTTAAATAAAACATATAAATTTTGCTCAAATAAAATACTAAAAAAAAGTGTTTAATAGATTTAAATATAAAAAATTTAAAATAAATTTATCGTAAGCTTTTGTATAAGCATCAATTTTGCTCATAAATAGTATTTAACTCAAATGAATAATATTTAACTAAAAAAATTTATATTTAATAAATGTAAAAAATTTAAACTAAATTCATTATAAGCATAAGCTTTCTGTTCATACCTTTATTACGTAAAACTATGACAAAATATAAAATTTAAATAAATAGTATTTAACTCAAATTAAATTGCTCACTTGAAAGAGACAATTCAAAAATTAAATATGAATTTAATGAGTAGGCATATACGAGATTACAAGATTACAATGTCAAAACAAATTAAACGAGTTTAGTGTTTAGCCTATTGAACTACCCAAACAATTTTTTTTTAAAAAAATTTAACTAGTTACCGGGTCGGGTCGACGGGTTGACGGGTTCAAATTGTTAAACCCATTACCCGACCCAAATATTAGCGGGTTTCAACGGGTTGGATTGGGTCGGACCCGAAAGTGATCGGGTACGGGTAAAAATCGGGTTGGTTGGGTTGGGTGATCGGGTTGGCGGGTCGACCCGCGCCCATGTTCACCCCTACAAATCTCTACTAAAAAACGATTAAGTGATCATCATTGAGGCCGAGCTCGAATGCCAATTGTAGAACGAGAAACACAAGAAAATAGGGGTTTGAATTGTGTTGCAAATTAAAAAACTGTTTTAATAAGATTAAAACAAAGTGATGAAAAAAGAAAATATAAACAAAAACACAAAACAACATAACCAATTTATCCTGGTTCACCACCAACACGATAGTTACATTCAGTCCTTTAAACTTGAAGATTTAATCGACTAATTCACCAATTGAATTACACTTCCATTGAACACCTGCTAGTCAAACTGATTGTGTTCAAGTTTTCTCAACCTTCTAGTTTAGTACAATCAAGTTGTTAAGGAATGCAACCACTACCAGGCTAGGTTACAAAAACAAAAGGTTTGAGGGTTTCAGAATAACTCACACAAGAGGGTGTTTACAAACTAGTATTCTTAGAAAATTGTTTCTGAGTACTTAGATAAAACAAAATAAAAACAACACGGTTGTATTGTGCTTATTGTGGTACGTTGTTATGTTGTTGTTGTTACCTATTTCAACGAGGGTTGCACGTCCTTTTATGGAGATCATTAGTGTTTCTAGCTGTTGTCCTGATTGCAAGAGATCAACTTGAATCATGATATTTCGTATCTAATCTTTAGGATATTGATTCACCATTAAAGTTGTCCAAAAATAGTCCTTGTAATTGATTTTGTGTATCTTGATATGGAAACAAAAAGAGTAGAGGATATGATGATCATAATATTGTTAGTTAAAAAGTGGTTTTAGCTATAATCCCCTGGTTGGTGTTTTGATGATAATAAAAACAAACAAATAAAGAACAATTATCCCCTTCATGTATTTGCTAAGTGTGCAGATTAAGTTAGAAGACAAAGATTTATATTAATGATTATCTATTATAAGGTAGCTAAATTACAAGTGAGTTAGAGATAATAATCTAAGTGTTTCTAAACACAAAGAATATTATCACCTAATAAATAGGTAACTATGATTACTAATTGAGGAAGTCATAATATAACAATAAGAAGTATTGCGATATATAGTGCAAGTCAAAGCAGTAAAGGAAAAACAAATACAAGTCATTGTTTTATATAAGCTAGATCCTCTGATGAACAAAGAAAAGAGAAACTTCTAAACAAATATCACAAAGACTATAAAGAAACTACTACAGTTGTGTCTGACATTGAAGAATGCGCTCTCAAACGCGCCTCCGATGAATCCTTTAATACAAGCAATGATCTGAATATTTTGCCTCTAATAAGTATGTCAAGCAAAATTATAAAATGTTGTTGATAACTGTGACAAGCATTATATCACGTGACTTGATAAAAAGTGAACACTCTGAAAAGTCAACGCTCTGATAAAAAGACAACACTCAAGATAATCAATGCTCTGATGGAAGTGCTTGCTCGGGAATGACAAGCTCTGAAAAAGTCAATGCTCTAAATAAGACAATTTTGTTTATCATCTGGTCAATATCTTGAATATGTTAATTGTCTGAAAGTGTTTGTGACATCCTTTGATAGTAACATCCTATGAGATTTGCCCTCTTAAATTGAACATGAACAAAATTAATCATGAAGATATATATGGATACATTTTAAAGACCGGTCTGCCTTAAATGGTTATTGAAGACCTCTAATGATAACATTCTCAATAAACATTTCTCTATATTTAAGACGAACTCGTTCAGTCAATTGAGTGTGTGAGAGATAATGAAAAAAGGAAATGTAATAAAGGAAGAAGTCTGATGGCTTATTCATATTTATGCCTTGACATTTTGACTTCCAATGGCTTATTCGTGGAAATTAAGATATATTATTCAATGAGATGATAGATTAAATATGTAATACCATATTGTTTTAACTCTGTATTCTCATGTCTTAATAATATGAATGAAAAAAAATATCCGACTAGTACTATCAGTCTACCACCCATAGGAATAATATCTATTATCAGCCCAGTTCCACATAGATTCGAGCCCATGAAGTACTATCATTGCATCTTACCACTTGAGTTGAAAAGTGAAAATTTGACCCTATACCCCAACTTTTATCCTTATACCCCCACAATTTTTTGAAAATGTCAAAAATACCCTCAATTTTTTTATTTTTTATTTTTACAAAATTCACTTTCACTTCCGGAAAACTATTTTCAAGAATTCCGGTACACAGAGTTTTACCGGAAAACTTTTTACAAGTTTTCCGGTACAGAAGGATGTTTCCGGAAAACTAAAAAATAGATTTCCGGTACAGAAGGGAAAAATGTGTGTACTGGAAAATTTTCTTCAACTTTTCCGGTACAAAACGTGTTTTCGGAAAACTTTATCAACAAGTTTTCCGGTACACACCCTTATATTTTTTAAAAAAAATTAAATTTTATTAAATTTTTTTACAATACTTAAAAAATTATTGAAATTTTGGGGTGGCTGTGGTGACTCTATGTCGTAATGAAGCTTAGCCCTGTATCTCTAAAAATTTAAATTTTTTTACATTATTTAAAAAATTATTGAAAATTTTGGGGTGACTGTGTTTATGTGGTAATGAAGCTTAGCCCTGTATCTCTAAAAAAATATAATTAAAATCAAATAAATTAATTAAATACTAATATAATAAAAAAAATTAAAATAAAAAAAAAATTTGAAACTACCGGAAAACTTGTGGGTGAAGTTTTCCGGTAACTTCCGGAAAAGTCACTAACAAGTTTGCCGGTAGTTCATTATTTCCGGAAAACTTGAAAAAAGTTTTTCGAAACTACCGGAAAACTTTTTTCAAGTTTTCCCGAGTAGTGTTCTGTACCGGAAAACTTAAAAAAAGTTTTTCGGTAAAAACGAAAAATTTTCGATATAATATTTATAAGGGTATTATGGTATTTTCACTGGCTTTTTGCGGGTATAGGGTTAATTGTGGGGGTACGGGGTCAAATTTTCTTGCAAAGTTGGATTTTGTATCCTCTAATTGGACTTATACTTCCAAAATATTAAAAATCCAAATTTGTCTCTTTAATTTTCATTAAACTAATGGTAAAAAAAAATTACTCTAAAATTTTATCTCTTCACCAAAATTTTCGGTAAGTAATCTTTTTCCTCCAAATATCTGGTACAGACTTTAAACTACCGAAAATTTTCTCTTTACAATTTTCGGTGGTTTTATTTGTTTTTCGAAAATTTCAAGGCACAAAATTTTCGGTAGTAGAAATTATTTACCATAAATTTCGCCAACAAAATATCCGGTAGTTAACTTTACTCTACCGAAAATTTGTGCCTTGAAATTTTCGGTAGTTATTTTTACTCTACCGAAAATTACAAAATTTAAAATTTCCAGTACGCATTATTTTTTTTAACTTTTTTTTTTTTAAGTAGGAATGGAAAAAGCACCATTATGTATAGATTTGACTGAAGCATTCACAATTGTTCAAATTTTTGAGTCACGAGAAGCTTTCTTATCATGGGCAAAAGGGGTTGGCCGACAAAATCGAGTAACTGTTATCATTACTCGCTTTGACATAGAGATCGGAAAGAAAGGAAGGAAGTCAAAATTAATTCTTGGTTGTGATAGAGATGAAAAATATAAGTCAAATAACAGTAACTCAGGGACTTCAACTAAAAGGTGTGGTTGTCCGTTTAAACTTAGATCGAGACCATTGAAAAATGATACAATAGGGAACCGTATAAACTTAGTTTAATGTGTGGATTTCACAACCATGAGTTAGTGGCTACTTGTGAGAATAATGCATTTGTGGGACGCTTATAAGAAACATATTGACGAGCTGACAAAGTATCACGTTGCATTGAAACACATCTTGTCATCTTTGAGAGTCGAAATAAGGAGAATGTGACTAATATCTCTCAAATTTATAAGCGACGAAGCAAATGCAAGAACAATTTGAAAGGACCAAGAACTGATATCCAACATCTGTTGAAGTTACTTGAAGCTGAGAAGTATGCTTGTTGGAGTAGGACTCATGAAGACTCCGACGTTGTGAGGGACATGTTTTGGACGCACCTAGATTCCATAACTTTGTTGAAATGTTCCCTCTTGTATTGATCATGGATAGCACCTACAAGATCAACAAGTATAGGTTACCATTGTTTGAAATTGTTGGTGTAACTTCAACTGAGTTGACATTCAACATTGCATTTGCTTATATTGATTGTGAGCGTCAAGAAAACTTTTGTTGGGAATTGGAGAAGTTAAAAGAGTTGTTTATTTCAAATACCTCATTTCCTCATGTGATTGTGACTGACAAAGAACTTGCTTTAATGAATGCAATTGAAGTTGTATTTCCAATCTTCAACAAATTTACTTTGTCAACTTCATATCAACAAAAATGTTGGAGCCAAATGCAAACAATATATATTAAAGAAAGATATGCAGGAACCCATTCTAGAGTTATGGAGGAAAATTGTTTATTCTTCTGAAGAGAATGAGTACGAGAAACTTTTGCAAATGTTTGAGCAAACACGTGTCGATGATATTATTTTCTTTGACTACGTCAGAGTCACATGGTTGACTCCTCACAAGGAAAGATTTGTTGAAGCATGGATCAATCGAGTGTTGCATCTAGGAAATATTACGACTAATAGGTATGTCATTAAAACTTTGCATTTTGTTTTATATTTATACTTATATAGGATTAAACATGCATGATAGAATTTCTATTGAAATAATATCAAACCTTTTTTATGTTTGAATATTAGGGTTGAGTCTGCTCATTGGTCATTGAAGAAATTTTTAGAACACAGTAAAGGAGATTTTTGTAAGGCATGAAATTGTATGAATGACATGTTGAAATTCCAAATTATTAAGATAAAAGGTTCATTTGAGATAAGTAAGGGTCGCAAAGAACATATACATAACAATCCATTCTATGAGAATTTGACTTGGGTTGTATCCAAGAAAGCTTTAGCTGATATTGTTCATGAATACAAGAAAGTCAGCTATGTCGATAACGACAAAGCTGCATGTTGTTGTATACTTAGAAATACTCATGGATTTCCTTGTGCATATAAGTTGGCACGATACAAGTTGGAAGGTGTTCCAATCCCATGGATCTTGTTCATATAGATTGAAGGAAATTAACCATGAATAGTGGTCAAGAGGATGAAAAGTTGGAAAATGATTCAGAGGTCGATATTACATCAAAGATGAATATAATTTGGAAAACATGGAAAACACTTAATGTTGCTAGAAGGAGGGCATTGAAGAGCAAGTTGTGTGAAATAGCATATCCAGAGACAATATCAATGTGTGCACCATCAGATAAGATCAAAACAAAGGGTGGTGTGAAAAGGAAAAAAGGCAAAAAGCCGAAGGGATTTGACGTATATCGCGATCCTTCATTTTTTGAGCATGTTGATGCATTTATTCTGATAATGCAAATACTCAAGTCTCTAGGCAAGGACCCATGAAAGCATCTCAACAAGCATCCAAACAAGCCTCCCAGCAAACATCCAAACAAGTCTCTCAACAAACACCCAAACAAGCATCTCAGCAAGAACCTATGGCGAGTGAAGTTAGAAAATATTTAGACGAGTTCACTCCTCTAATTCATCCATATATTGAAGACATAGTTAATGTTAAAGCCAATGGAAACTGTGGATATCGTGCTATTGCTGCTTTACTTGGCCATAGTGAAGAATATTGGAGCATTGTGCGTCGACAATTGTATACAGAGATTAAGTCCAAACCTGATTTATATGTTGCATTATTCAAGGAACGTTTGCAAGAAAATATGGGTTACGTCATAACAACAAAATATAATCTCGTTCTTATGACATTGAGAAAAACTTTTTCTTTGACTTTTTCCCATTGAGGGGTGCACACAATGGAAACCTATCATGTGATCGTATTATCAACATTGGTTTTGTTAATGAAACTCATTGGGTTCAAGTTAAATTGAAATCAACATGTCCATTGCCTCCACTTGCATGGCATTGGAAGAAGCACTGCAGTGATGAGTCTACATCATGGGCTATAGCTTATGTAGGACGTCTGCAATATTGTGGTTCATTAGATTTAAAACATACATAAGATTATATACCTTTGGCAGATGATTGACACTTTTGATTTAAAATTTTATTTCTTACATATGCAGTTTTCAATTAGTTAGTTTGTTTCCTCTGCAGCTCACATTCCTTATTGTAACAAAATTCATTCACATAATATACAAAAGATTAAATCATTTCAACTTTTAACAAAATAAGTCTAAAGCAATAAAGCAAAGTCAGAATAATAAGTCAATCGAGACAAGTCTAAATAAATAAGTTTAAATAATAAAGTCTGAATAATAAGTCAATCGAGATAAGTCTAAATAAATAAGTTTAAATAAATAAGTTTGAATAATAAAATAAGACAATAAAATTACAACTATAGTACTAATGATAATCCCCTCATCTAGATATGTGTAAAGCTTTCTCTAATAAGACATGCATCTCATCTTCAGGATCTAGCCTATGTAAATCTAAACTCTGTTGTATAAGACCATAGCTGACACCGTGTATACCATTTACCATGAGTAGTATCAGGACCAACATCATGACTAGGACCAACATCATAACTAGGACCAGGACCAACATCATAACTAGGACCAGCACCAACATCATGACTAAGAACATCAAAGCATGGAGGTTCTGCAGCAACGTAAGGGATCATTCGAGGATGAGACATCCTTTAGTACCACTGAATTTATCCCTCAATATACTTGTGTGAATATGCAGCTGGATGCAATTTAGTACGAAGGGATCATACAGAGTTCTTGTACATACTCCATTCAACATCAACATCACATACAACGAGCATCGGTGGTGTAGGAGGGATGTGTTGAGTATACCCTGTCATATGCACCTCTCTAGTAAATACGGTACCATCGTGGAACACCAACGAATGTACCCTGTAAACATCGACACATACTGAAATTCTGTGGTGGAGTCCTCATCGTAATTTTGCGTCCAAAAATTATCAATATATCCCAAAGCATCCAACTTTGCTCTATAGTATGCAACATCCCCAGATGTTTGTTTTGTAGTCCATCCAAACATCAGTGGTATTGAAGATATAGGCTCAGTCATACCCCGCTTACAAATGTCAGGGAAATATTCAGAAATCCATGTCTGTAAATAATAAAAAAAGTATAGATAATTAAATAAGCATCTTATCAACTAACAATATAATAAGTGTAAAAAAAATAATATAATAGTACCTGGAATAGAGATAATATCCTCCAATCTGCTTCGTTGCAGGAGTGTACCATCTTTAAGATAGTCATATAAAACCACAAGAGCAACTGGTCCCCATGCCCATTTACCACAAGTATCAATGTCTTGAAAAAGAAACAAATACTTTGTATATACAAGGGTAAAACTTTTATCAGCTAGTATGGTACACCTTAGCAAATGAAGTAGATATGCCCTCATTGCACAGTCGAATCTTCCTTCACGAAGTTTCTTAAAGAATACAACTTTCAACCATTCAAAACTATATGAAGCACCTATATTGATCCTAGTTTCATTCACAGCTTCATCATGATCAACTCCCAATAACTCAATGGCAGCAGCAATGGCCAAATCTTCATTCACATTAGCGGGAGGTGTGAAAATCTCTCCATAACATGGTATGTCCAAAAGGCCCCTAACATCATCAAGAGTAATGGTCATTTCACCAAATGGCATGTGAAATGAGCTAGTCTCTGCGTGCCATCTCTCAGCAAAAGCATATATGTGATAACCGTCAATCATGTGCAAACTACATAATTGCAGAGGACGTAACCCATATATAGTAATCCATTGATCTATCTGAGTATGTAATACATATCTGGTATCAATGAATTTATCTTGTTTTTTTGCCATTTGAAACAACTTTCAAGGCACATCTATCCTGTTTAATTAAAATAACACAATAAATTATATTATAAATATACGATTAATTCATTAAACTCTAATGAACTATACTATAAGTATATTAAAATATACATATAAACTATACTATAATCAGCTTTGTATAAACTAAACTATACCTATCCTGTGTTTGAATTCCTAAAATATACGATTAATTCATTAAACTCTAATGAACTATACTATAAATATAGATATAAACTATACTATAATTAGCTTTGTAATAAACTCTACTATAATCATATTTGTATAAATTAAACTATACATATCATGCGTTTGAGTTCCTAAAATTAGTTATGTAATAAACTATACTATAAATATATTAAACTATACATATTATGTTATATTATACTACGTAATAAAATAAATTATTTACTAACCTGTCCATTCCACACTTTAACTGCATTGTGGTGCTCATAGTTCTTAAGGACGGAAAGATCGTAAGAACCTCTAAGAAGTTAGGGTTGTTCAAACTGTCGATGGTGATGCACATTATCTTGGTGCTGCTGATGCTCCTCTTGATCATCAAATGCAAGATCCTGTTGCTCAAACTCAGGCTGAATATTATAATCCTCCGGTTGTTGCATCTCTTCGTTCCTCTTTCTCCTTTTCTCAACGACAGCTCTCTTATTAGATTGTGTAAGAGGTCGAACTCGAGAATGTTCAACGGTGTTTTTCGCTCCTCTGGTCCTCACTGAAATTAAATTGAATATGAAAAAAATGTAAGTAAAAACAAAAATTTAAAATAAAAATAAAAAACAAAAATTGTACCGGAAATTTCAGGAATGAATGAAATTTTTGGGAGTTCCACCGGAAATTTGAAATTTCCGGTATTGAAAAATAACTACTGAAAATTTCAAATTTTCGGTTGAAACTCCCGAAAATTTCATGGTATTTAAAAATAACAACTAGAAATTCCATTCCTGAGATTTTCCGGTAAGAGATTTTATGAGAAAAAAATTTACTTGTTCCGAAAAATTCAGATTGTGGGTACCATCAAGTATTTTTTTTTTTTGTTTTTACTGTTGGGTTAAAAGTATTTTCGTAAGTTTAAGCATAATTTTTTTAAATGGGAGTACGAAATCCAACTTTCTTTAATAGCGGATAGGTATTTTAAATATTTCTAAAAGATCATACAATAACTCAACAATTTAGCATCTCGAAAAAAATAAAAAAACTCGACCATTTAACAATAAAAAAAAAACTCAACCACTTTACAAGATAAATATAATCTTGTAAGCTTAAACGTTGTAGGGCTTTAATAAAAAGAAAGTTTTTATTTGATAAAAAGTCTTCCAAAATAAAATTTTACTTAATAAAAAAATTTATATTTTAATATTTTCAAAATTAAAATTAATAAAATCTTATTCAAAATTAATATTATCTCAATAAATATTAAATTAATTAACTTTATTATCAATAAAAAAAATATTATATGAAATTAATTATATAAGTTTAATACATGATTTTGTATTATAAAGTGTCTAAAATATATTTTTGATAAAAATTCAATAATTTTACAAAAATACTATTATTAACTTTAGAAAGTTTTATATTAAAAATCGTTTTAGTTCTTTATATGTGTATTGGGTCGGCCCATACAACAAAACAAGTGTAGAAGTACTAATATCTTTGACAAAACATGTTTGAAAATTTTACTTCATATCCCCCTAATTATACCTATACCCCCAAATAAGCAGCGAAATGACGTTTTTGCCCTCCCTTATATAATAAAAGTCCAAAAAAGTTCCCATTTGCATTTTTTACATTTCCAGAACTGAAGAGTAAGTTTTTTTTTTCTAAACTTCCATAAAGGTTGAAAACAAGATATCTGGTACACAAGCTAACTACTCCGGAAACCTTTTCATAACGTCTTCGGTACACAACCTTCTACCGAAAAACATTTTTGAACTTATCCGGTACATAAGGTTGTTCCGGAAATGTTTCTTTCAAATCTCCGGTACAATAGCAATTTCTGGATATCTTTTTTTAACATCTCCGGTACAGTTGTTACTTCCTGAAACCTTGATGTGTCATATTTCCGGTAGTTACCGGAGACCTTGACCATCAAGTTTCACGGAAGTTACATTATTTTTAATTTTTTTTAAAATTTTAATTCATTATAATTTTATATTTAATTGTGATTTATTTCTCTTTAATTTTTCAGTGGGCGCACGAGGAAGAGACGAGAAAATCATACGAATTACGCGTGATACTGATGCTTCTACATCACCTGCGATGAATCCTCTAGAGAGGATTCGACCAACAGCTTCAAGGAGAAGAAGACGGATGATAATTGAAGACGATGATGAGGGAGATCATGATCACCGATTTATTCCATATGTGACTATGTATGAAATGGAGGAGCTTCTTATAGTGAATGAGGAGGAGCCTCCTATAGTACATGGGCAGGTGGATGTACATGAGTAGGAGGAGGCTGCACCTGCTCATGAGGGAGAGCATATGGAGGAGGGGCATGATGGAGTTCAGGGACCTGGTGAGGATTGGGTGAATTTGAAGATGATCGACCCATAGAGAACTGGGTGAATTTGTCAGGATTGAACCCATTACAGAGGGGTAGTTTGAAGATGATCGACAACAACCTGATTTCTGCGTTTATGGAAAGATTGCATTATGAGACATCGTCATTTCACATGTCCTTTGGTGAAATGACAATTACTCTAGATGATGTTGTCAATCTTCTGGGATTGCCTATTAGGGGTGAGTTCTACAATCCACCCGATGTAGATAGAGTAACGACATGTAATCTTGCCATGACGTTATTAGGGGTGACGGCGGAAGAGATCTAGGATGAGACCAAAAAGACTAGAGGGGCGCACTATAGATTGGATTGGTTGAAAAAGGTCTTCACAAGGCAGTGTGGAGTAGAGAGATTTGACTGTGCTGCTAGGGCGTATCTGTTGAATTTAGTAGGGAGTACTATTTTCGCTGATAAGAGTCATACTCTAGTTGATGCGAAGTACCTTCCTCTATTCAGAGATTTAGACGGTACAGATAAATACTCATGGGGTATTGCTACACTCGTAGTCCTTTATGACTACCTCTTTGATGCCTATTGTTATGACACCAAACAGCTAGCTGGATATATGACGCTGCTTCATGTATCATTTATATATTTATTGTTATGTTTAATTATTTGTATATCATTTATTTATATATTTTTATGTCTATTATTTGTATATCATTTAACTATTTATTTAAATGTTTAATTATTTATACTATTTATTGATAATTATTAATTGTTTGATTATCATTAATATTTTTTTTTTGCAACAGTGTTGGATTTACGAATATTTTCCAAATATTTGTAATAGAGGTGACCAGGGTGTTGACGCAGAATGTTATGCCCGAATGAATAGATGGTGCTATAAACAGGGCAATCATAAGCTCCACAAGTACAGACGTAACATTGACGCATTGACACTTGCGAATGTTATATGGAGACCATGGGACCAAATGATGTGCCCCAGGTCCCAGATTATGGTGTTCCAACCACTATTGCAGATGGTTCTACTTCACAGCCGCCATCTATTCTACAGCAGGTCGGTGATCTAATATAGCAGGGGTTGAATGAAGTTGAAGCTACTCCGGATGATGAGTTGTATAAGTATTTTTATAAAGCTTTGTATTTATCGCGTCGTCATACTAGTGAGTAGTGGATGAGATATGGTTTGTTGACACTGTAATTTTGAACATTTATGGGTTGTTATGTCGTTTAATTTATTTTGAACATCTGTTATCAATACTTTATGTTAGTTTGTTTTCATATCCATCTATTTTTAGCATTATTGTTATGTCGTTTACTTTCTATTATTTGTGATGAACTATAACGAAAATAAATAATAACAAGATGGAATATAGCGACAGTAAACTAAAATATAAAATTAAATAATAACAAGTGATTTTGTAACAGTTTTAAAGCATTAAGCTTCATCTAATGACATTGCATCTACGAATTCTGTAGGTGGATTTTGTGTAACACATGACAAATGACTTAATAAATAGCCCCAATGTTGTAGACGCTCTGTATATGCTATTTCCAAGAAGTTGTTTCATCAGTGCGATATTTCTTCCAACCTGTTGCAATATCTGGCATTGGAAATCCATCTTTCATCTTTAACTGCAAAATAAGATCATATGATTATTTTAAAATGAATACATAAAAAATTTAACAAAAAATGAATACATAAAAAATTAGACAATTTTAACGGAACCCAATGATTACCATTAACAAAACCAATACATATGATACGATCATTTGTTGTCGATCTTGAGTGTGAACCCCTCATAGGAAAGGAAGTCATTGAAAATGTCTGACCAAACGTGACGAAAATAATATTATATGTTATCGCTATCACGTAACCCATATCAGGTATGGACAACCATTTATCTATGAGTTGAACACCTAAGATTGATATCTTCAACGAATCTCTTACTTCTCTAATGCGTCTTGTGAATAGTCTATCATATGGAGTTACATGCGAAGCAATCTCCTGTTCCAAACTATTACGGACCAAAGACCAAGACTCCTCACTATATCCAAGCAATAATGCAATAGCGCAAAAAACAACAATTTTCATCTACTGCCACATCAAATATGTCATCAATGTATGGCAGAATAATTTCGGGAAATTGTTTCCACAACTTAAACTTTGAGGATTGAGATGATTGAGAGAGTTGTCTCTTCTTTGATGACTGAGATGGTTGTGAACCAGAATCTTCACAATATGTTGCATTAACATGCTCAAAGTAAGAAGGGTCTCGATATACATCATATCCATTCGACTTCTTACCCTTACTCTTCTTCACTCGACCTTTTGTTTTAACTTTTTCAGGTGGTGGACACATTGAACTTATAGTTGGAAAAGCAAGTTCACGCACCTTACTCTTCAACACTCGTTTTCCTATAACATCGAGTGATCGAAAGCGTTTCCATAATGCATTCATCTCCGTAGACATATCCAACTCTGATCCATCTTCTGTGTCTTGGGTGAGTTCACATTCCATGCTTAATTTTCTCCATTGAATATCCACAGAATCTAAAGGAATTGGTTCACCCATCAATTTATATTGTGCCAATTCACAAGCACAAGGTAACCCGTATGTCCTTATGAGAGAGCACGCACATACAGATGAATCAGTACCCACCCACTCAACTTTCTCGTATTTTTCTGCAATACGTCTTTGAGCTTCTCTTGATACAAATGTAGTCAATCTCTGATAAAAACGATTTCTGTGTTCATGATCTTCGTCTTAAAAACTTTTCTGAAATGACCCCTAATTTTTTTATGTTGCAATCTTATCATGTTGTTCATAGCCTCCCAACATTTACACATGTCACCCATGCTGTGTTCCAACATTAACTTCAGTTTCCAATGAGCTGACTCAACCCTATCATTACATGTAAATTGTCATAATTGAGCAATCCAACAATATATAATATAATTACAAAATCAAATTTTTAGAGTCACATGACATACCAGTTACTCGTTGTGTTCCCCATATGCATTACTCGATTTGTCCATGCTTCAACAAACCCTTCCTTATGAGGAGTCAACCAAGTGTCTTTCACATAGTCAACAAACACCTTATTATCGACACATGATTGCTCAAACATTTGCAAGCGCATTATATACTCTTTTTCATCATTGCAATACATAATGTCTTTCCACATATTCAATACTAACTCTTGTCTATCATTTAAGACATATTGCTTGCATTTTGCTCCAACATTTTTATCGATATGAAATCGACAAAGCAAATTAACAGCATGTGGAAATACAATACCAACTGCATTCATTAACGCAAGATCTCTGTCTGTCATAATTACTTAAGGAAATTTGTTTTGTGTGACAAACAGTTCTTTTAGCCTCTCAAATGCCCAACAAAAGTTTTCTTCCCGCTCACATTCCAAATAAGCAAATCCAACTACAAATGTCATCTCTGTTGATGTCATACCAACAATTTCAAGTAATGGCATCCTGTATTTATTGGTTTTGTAGGTACTGTCCATAATCAACACAATCGGAAACAAATTCAACAACTTCACTGAATCAGGATGCGCCAAAAAAATATATCTCATAACATTTGAGTCTTCACGCTTGCTATTCCAACACACATATTTTGCATCTTCAATTAACTTGAATAAATGTTGCATCTCTGTTCTATTACCTCTCACGTGCAATCGAATCATACTCCTCTGCTTATATATTTGTGAGATCTTAGTAACATTGTTCTTATCTCGGTCTTGCAATGAGATTAATATGTGTCTTGGTGCAACATTATATTTTGTTAAGTCATGAACATGCTTTTTTCCTTCTTCATCTAAACGTCCAACAAATGCATGCCCCTCCAAAGTATCAAGTAATTCATGGTTGTGAACTTCACAAATTACTTTAATTGTCCATCATGAACCATCTTTTAATGGTTTTGATCTAAGTTTGAAAGGACAATCATACTTTTTTGTTGAATTTCGAGTTGAACTAGCATCATACTAGTATTTTCCTCCTTTGTCACAACCTAATATTAATTTATTTCTCCTTCCTTTCTCTCCTGTCTCTATATTTGATCTTTTATAATAACAGTAACTTTATTTTTGATACCGATTTCTTTAGCCCAATTCACAACAGCGTCTCTTGTAACAAATATCTGGAAAAAAATTAATTATAAATAATAACAATAATATATTTTTACAATATTAATATTAATTAAAATTATTCATACCTGATCCGTCTCAAAAATATTTGTAGTATCGACGCATGTTTTATCCAATAATGGTAGCATTTGATAACATTTAAAAAAATTAATAAAATTCAAAAAACTTAAAAAAAAAAATAGGTGTGTACCGGAAACCTTGTAAATAATGTTTCCCGAAACACATTTTTTTTCCTTTTGTACTGGAAACCTTTGAAAATAGGTTTCCGGAACCATGTTGTGTACCGGAAATATTCAAAAAAAGTTTTCCAAAAGATTGTTGTGTACTGGAAATCTTCTTAAAAGGTTTCTGGAAGTTACCGAAAATTTTGGACCTACCGGGAATCTTTTTTACGGCACCGGAATTGATGAAATGGTGAAAAAAAATTTACTCTAATTTTAGTGAAATAGTAAAAAAAAAAACTAGAGAGTAATATTTGGCATTTTGAAAAAATTATGGGGGCATGGATCAAATTATAAGGTACATGGTCAATTTTTCAACATGTTTAAGCAACCTCAACTGGGAATCTAGAGATATTCATCTCATCTTTTTAAAGAAAAAAAATGAATGTAAAAGAAAATTAATTGGCCAAACACTTCAATTAGAAGCACATCTATTATATAATGAGTAAAAAGTTTTACAAATTCATTTAATTATATCTACATTATATTGTTGTTAAACTCTTTTATAATTATATATACAATAATATTCAATTAAATGACAATGTTAAACTTTCTTATACTGCATTAAAAAAATCATAATATTTGAGTAAAAAAAAAACCATAACATATTTTGGGCACAATTGCAATTACCAACCCACTTTGACAAAAAAATTGAGTTAAAAATCCATTTTAAAATTTGAAACGTATTTACGATTTCCATTTATAAAACTGTTATATATTATCTTAATATAGTTTGTTTTT
>JBBPBP010000001.1:53238590-53251196 GCA_037974735.1 Cicer chorassanicum | reverse complement strand
ATAAAATAATACATTTAATTAAACTCATTAATTAATCAAAATAATTGTCTTTATACAAAATAAAGTTTTACATATATCATAACTAAACATTTATAAACATACAACCAATAATTTGTAGGTGTAATTTTAAAATAATTATGATAAAAATTAAATAATTTAAAAATTATAATTAAACGTATAAAAATTTATATTGATAGGGATATATGAACTACCTAAAAATTACGATGATTGGGTGAATTCATTATTAATTAACTCAATCATAAAAAAAGTAAAAATAAAAATAAACCTAACTTTAAGAGATAATCGATTTTATTTTAATGATTTTTGAAACACAGCTCATCTAAAGTGTTTTTAATAAATAAATAAAAAAACAATGATGGTAGGGACAAAGAATAGACCACCTTAAATTAACGACCTCAACAATGGGACATTGTGACACATAATCCCTTTTCGTCACTTCTCAAAATAGCAAACCAAAAACACTTACTTAGATCCGTCATACTCTCTCTTCTCCTTCTTCACTCCAAATCTCACTTCTTTCACACCCTACTTTGAAGATTTTTCCCCCAAGTTAACCCAGTAAGTTTTTCATTGTTGATTTTTCATAAAGTTTGCATTTTTATTGGATCTGATAACGTTTCGCAATCTGGGTTTGTTTCATTTTATTTATTGTGTCGGTGCTTATGCACAAATCTTCATTTTATTGTTTTTTTCATTGAGGAGTTGTTGAATTGTTAGAAACTCATTCCTTTTTATTAGACGTTTATAATGTAGTTTACCTTTGTGTCAGATCTAGGTAAGTAATGTAATTAATTTCGTTTAATTCTATGGCTAATTATTATCATTAATATCAGATTTTTGCATTGTTTATCACGTAAGTATTCAATTATTACCTTTTTTTTCTTTTCCTTTCGTAGGGTCTTTTGGATCCTTCGTTTTCATTGGATAGTTGTCAATTTTCTTGATGCTTGTGATTGGTACTCATCATTGCTTCTTCTTTCTTTCATTCTTTATTATTTTTTGTTCATGTGCTGTGGGATGTTCTGTTCATGCATTCTGACTCAAAAAGAGGAGTAATTAAATCTTGTGGATTGAGTTTTAATTTTCCATTGGATTTTTATTTTTTGGTTTTAATTCTTTCGAATCCCATTGGAAAGGGGTGTGGTAATCTGGAGTTCAGTTGAAGGTAAGTAAAGTTTCGCTAAAGATTGTTGTTTCAGTCAGGGTTCAAACTCGGTACTCCTGATCCATTGGATTTAATTGAATAGCATAAACCACACTATTTTTTATGCTAGTGTTGTAAATTGTCCTTGGTCATTTGTTTCTTCATTGATCAGTGTTGTTGTTTAATTGTGGTACACTTTGCTTTGATTATGTTAGCCTGTTTCCGTGCTTTGCTACACGTGTTTCATCCATGTTTCATCAAACTTTGTCACACTAGAAAAGAAACAAGTTTTAAATTGGTTTTTATATTGGATGTGTTCTTTGATGTAAATTGTAATTCTTTTGTATCTCTATGATTTTTCAAGATGAGAAAACAGTAATGGTTTTCTGTGTTTGTTTTGCCGACTATATTGTCCCCTTGCTTTCAGGTTAACCAACGAAAAAGTGAGTCAAAGTATCTTACAAGCTTTAGGAGGAATCTGGATTGTGCTATCTAATTCGAAAAAATTGTAGTTGCTAGTTCATGTGGTGTTTCAGATGGTGCATTCGGTGTTTCATGCATAGTGAAACAAGATCAATGCTGTGATCAGTTGTAGTTCATAACTGAGCAGTGGAAAAGCATATTTTGATTTGTCTTACTTTCAACTGATAAATGTCGAGGGGCAGATCTGATGGATCGCAAAAGAAGCGTTTAGTTGCTTCCGTTGGTGCCGTGGCACTCTTTCTTGGTTTTCTATATGTGTTCCAAGGGTCTATCTTTGGTTCTCAAAATAGTGGTTCATCTACAGTTGAATATGG
The DNA here is from genome assembly GCA_037974735.1 of Cicer chorassanicum. Lineage (NCBI taxonomy): Eukaryota > Viridiplantae > Streptophyta > Magnoliopsida > Fabales > Fabaceae > Cicer > Cicer chorassanicum. The sequence goes on along the minus strand of JBBPBP010000001.1, from coordinate 53,249,234 downwards.
AAAATCGTTGAAAAGACTCGGGGCATCGTATTTGGGTGCAGATGACGATGCAGATAACAAACAAGAAGAATCTACAAGTTTAGTTCAGGAAGGTGTGGGGGATGATGTTCAACCGAAGAGTTTCCCTGTAAGATTTTGTGCAAGCTTAAAATTTTATTTTGGTTCTAAGCCTGCACTTTATGCCTCTTCTATTATATTTGATGAGTATATTTAATTTTGAAAGGCACACTAAACTATACTATTATTTTTAGAAGACATAATTTATAGAGTTTCCCTGAATATCGTTAACAAAAATTATAATGTTATCTATGTATTAGTTGTTTAAATTTCTTAAATTACAATTTATAGAAGAATTATAAATACATCGATATTCTGATAAATATATACATATGTAACTGCATACTTCATTGAATTACTAATAAATAACACATGTCATACTCCATCCAATATTGTCAAATAGTCGCTATAGCACTATATCATAATGGAATTTTAACAAATCGTTATTGCTCCGCAATACGCTATTGAGTACAAATAGTTGTCAGATAGCTGCTATTGCGGCTCTATAGCATAGCGGAATTTGAACAAATTGCTATTTTCCGAAATCCGCAATTGACAACACAGTGTCCATTAGATAAGAGAAAACATTAACCACCAAGGTTGTGAGCACTAATGGCATATACATAAATAATATCAAAGTCAAGCAACAGAGTTTTAATGGCATAATTAAATAAAATTTACAAGTCCATGCAGTAAGCGACCCCAGCATCACCGAGGTTGTGGTCGTCATCCTAATTTTGGCTTTACTTTTGGAACATCAGTAATCTAATGACATATGCATATGCTTTTTGTTTTTGAAGGTTTGTGATGATCGTCATTCGGAGTTGATTCCCTGCTTAGACAGACATCTTATCTATCAGATGAGACTGAAGCTGGATCTTAATTTGATGGAACACTACGAGAGACATTGCCCTCCTGCTGAAAGGCGGTTCAATTGCTTGATTCCTCCTCCCCCAGGATACAAGGTGAAAAATATGTTGAGACTAGATGTTAATCTTAAACTAAAACATATCCTCATTGAATCATTAATACGTCTGTATCATTGTTATCAAATCATGAATCAGAAGACTTATTTTCTGAAATGCGAATCGGATCTTATTGTGAATCGTCAGATACACTGTCAATAAAAGGTTGTCATTTCATAGGAAAGAACAAGTAGCATAACAAAATTATAAGCTGATATATCATATATGAACCTCAAAATAATTCAAGATTCAAGTCATATATCAAATGACAAAAGAAAAGTGGTGGATTATACAAAGTTCTACACTAAGTTAAGCTAGTCATTTATTAGAATGAATCGGGATTCATCATAGCGAATTGGGATTCATCATAATGAATTGGGATTCAATATGAGATTCATGTCCAAGTAGATACACACTAGATATTGATATTGTTTGGGTTCAGTTTAGTATTAAATTGAGATATGACTTGCATGTATTGTAAGATACCAATAATCATGATCTGTATCATTTGTCAGTGTCAAACATTTTGATTTTGTTGTTTCTACGGTGTTTCAGGTTCCTATTAAGTGGCCACAGAGCAGGGAGGAGGTATGGAAAGTAAATATACCACATACTCACCTTGCACATGAGAAGTCTGACCAGAACTGGATGGTTGTAAAAGGCGAAAAGATATTTTTCCCTGGAGGAGGGACTCATTTTCACAATGGTGCTGATAAGTACATTGCCGCAATCGCAAATGTAAGTCTTACTACTTACCCCTGCAAAGTAATCATACTTGTGTTTCTCAATTGATTGGAGTGTCATCAAACTGTGTGTTTTTGCAAATATCTATCAATGTTATGCAATATGCATATGCATTCATTTTTTGGATGGAGACATGACACTTACATAGTTATATTCTTTACATAAATGATATTTTGACACATTTGACAATAAATTTCAACAATAATTTGGATGGTTAACATAGTTTAATTTTAGTTAATTACATTAAGTAGTTGACGAATGAATATAACAAGGTGTCGCAACTTGTTAACCATCCATTGAACGTAACAATTTTCAACTATACATGATATTAGTTAAATATTGAATGTGTTCAAATATGCATGATATTCATTAACCACAGTTTGTATTCAAATATACACCTGAAAATCGTGGTTGATGATTAATGAGTTGACTCCTTGTATCCTTTAATCATCATTGATCATCCAAATTGTTGTATCATTTTATGTCAAAATAACATAACTCTATTCTTTACTCCACAGTTAATGGGCTTTTCAGTACCATGGTAGACAGTGTAGGTTGTTTGATGCACTCTATTTATACTTACTTTCATTTTCATGGCTAAATCTGTGTCTCATAGTAAGTTTGTGTTGCTAGATGCTCAACTTTTCAAACAATAATCTTAACAACGAAGGAAGACTACGAACTGTTCTTGATGTTGGCTGCGGTGTTGCAAGTTTTGGGGCTTATCTTCTAGCATCTGATATCATTGCAATGTCTTTGGCACCCAATGATGTGCATCAAAATCAAATTCAATTTGCTTTAGAAAGAGGAATTCCTGCATATCTTGGTGTCTTGGGAACCAAGAGACTCCCTTACCCAAGTAGATCTTTTGAACTTGCACACTGTTCTCGTTGCCGGATTGATTGGCTTCAGAGAGATGGAATACTACTCCTCGAGCTCGACCGTGTTCTTAGGCCAGGAGGTTATTTTGCGTACTCATCTCCAGAAGCGTATGCTCAGGACGAAGAGGATCTGAGGATATGGAAAGAAATGAGTGCCCTCGTCGGACGCATGTGTTGGACAATTGCTTCGAAGAGAGACCAAACTGTCATCTGGCAGAAACCTCTCACAAATGATTGCTATATGGAAAGAGAACCCGGTACCCGCCCTCCTCTTTGCCAGTCTGATGATGACCCAGATGCAGTTTGGGGAGTGAACATGGAAATTTGCATAACACCTTACTCTGACCGTGAGTACTTTTTCTCTTGATGGTTTATGCATTTTATCTCTATGCCTTCTAGTTTTCTTTCTTACTACAATCTTTTGTATATTCTTTTCTTTTTAGTGCATATGCTAATTGTATATTTGTTTGAGTTTAATTTTTTTACACTGTCAGCATAAAAAGTATTACACTCCCGGTATTTATGAATTAAATCCTTCTTATTTTATGGTTTCTACGCAACACTCTGCAAACATAAGTTCTCTTTCTTGAATTTCTGTGGATTATGTTGACTTTCTATGGCTACAACTACTTTTAGTGCATGTAACCTACTTTCAAAGCACCTAAACATGCTTTTCATTCTCAGATGACAACAGAGCCAAGGGTAGTGAATTAGCTCCATGGCCTTCAAGGTTGACAAGTCCTCCTCCTAGATTAGCTGACCTTGGCTATTCAAGTGAAATCTTCGAAAAGGACACGGTAACTTGAACATGCGAATTTATCCTTTTGTTACTGTTTTAATTAGGTTCTTTCCCATTATGATTGAATAATAACAAAGATGCATTATAAATCATATGGTGCAGGAACTATGGCAAAAAAGAGTTGAGAATTACTGGAATCTCATGGGTCCAAAAATCACGTCGAACACTGTGAGGAATGTGATGGATATGAAAGCAAACTTGGGTTCATTTGCAGCTGCTCTTAAAGACAAGGATGTTTGGGTGATGAATGTTGTACCTCATGATGGACCAAGCACACTTAGGATTGTATTTGACAGAGGACTCATAGGGACTACACATGACTGGTATTAAGCTTTGTTTTCCTGAAACAAATTCATTGCATCTTTGATATCTCATTATGCATTTGATATGTTTTTCCCGATGTTTTAAAAACCGGATGAAGCAGTCAGTTCAATCAGGATTCGGCTAGTTCTCTAGTTGGTTTGATCCCAGTTGTGCTGCACTTAGGTTGACCTGGATTGAACTCTGCAGTTGAATCACAATTGGTTCAACCGGTTTTTATTTTTTGCATTTTTTTTGTACTTTTTTAATATTTTTTTATATAGTTATCCGTCATCTGGTACAACTGTGGCTGAACCAATTGAACCATGTTTCGAAGGTCTCACTGGTTCAATTTCTGATCCAGTTTTTAAAACATTGGTTTCACCCTTTTACTCTATCTGTGGAGTTTTACATAAGAAATTGCACTTTGAAGTAAAACATTTTTTGCAGTGAATTCCATAATTGGTGTATCAACCAATCTCATTGGATTGTTATTATTTTTAGTATATTTCAAGTCGCTTTCTATGTAGCTACAAATTTTGATTTTTAATGTGATCACTGATTACACTAATACTTACTGGAGAATATAATTCAACAGGTGCGAAGCATATTCAACGTACCCTCGAACTTACGATTTACTTCATGCTTGGAACGTCTTTTCTGACTTACAAGCGAAAGAGTGCAGTCAAGAAGATCTATTACTCGAGATGGACCGTATGGTTAGACCTACCGGTTTCATAATCATAAGAGACAAACAAAATGTGATCGATTTTGTAAAGAAGTACCTAACAGCATTGCATTGGGAAGAAGTTGCAACTGCTGATTCGAGTTCCGATTCCGACCAAGATGGCAATGAAATTGTTTTCATCATCCAGAAGAAATTGTGGCTCACTACTGAAAGCCTTAGGGATGCAGCAGAATAGGAGAAAAACCACAACTACATAATTTATTTTTTTCACTTTTTTTTATATATATTTTCAGCTGTTACAAAGGTTTTAACAGCATGCACCCCTTTAGTGTTGGAAGCAAGTATAGCTACAACTACATTTTGTAGCATTACATAATGTTCACAATATGGTTGTTAATTTTCTTTCTTTTGGTTCTCATTTCATTTTCATTCTTATGATATATGATAATGGAGGTTATTAAGCCTTAGGCCTTATTATGTTTCTATTGGATATTCATTATTTTGCCCTTCAATTTGGGTGTAATGTAAGCTACTTAATAATCAAGACATAGTAGACTCTGTCTTTGTGGTGAAAAGTTAGGGTTTATCATTATTATGCAATGTTTCTATATGCATTTTTTATGCTTGGATTGGGCTAATATATGTATCTATGCATTTAAAGAATGTTACTTGAAATATAATATACATGCATTTTTTGTTGTTTGTTTGGATTAGACTTTGTTATTAATTTGTATCTCTTTCTCAAAGATTATAAAAATTAATAAATCAACACTCATTTGACATTCTAATCTTCAATTGAACTTTGGCTTGGATTGGACTGAAAGATATGTGTTAACAAACTAGATCCAAGATTGGCACTTACAAGTTTAACATGATAGAAACTTTGTGATCTAATACATTTAGCAAACCTAACCATGTTGCCTGCTTTTAGTTTTTAAACAATTTTTTCATAAGTAAATTGTAAAAAGTACTCCAACTCATCATATCAAGTGAAGTAATTGGCTGAGTAAACAATCAAGTGAATTATTGAACCAACAAGAGAATGTTGAATCAAACTTCTTATTCTTAAAACCCACAAGCCAAGAACAAGAAATAATTTTAGTTCTAGTTTCAGTGTCCCCCACATCACCCTTAAATATTGTTGACATCAAATTTTGTCTGGCCTTTTTAATTATTGAAAAAATAAAAATAAAAGACAATTTGGACTTTTTATCATTATTTTTTCGGAAAAATAATAATTAAAAATTTATATTTATTTAAAAAAAATAAGAAAACGAAAATTAAAAATTAAAGAATAAAAAAAATATTACTAGAGGGAATATTTTGTTCTTTAATTGTGTGATATGAAAAATCTTTAATTAGGTAAATTAATTTGATTGGATACAATATTGTTTTATTAAGGGAAAATGAAAAAAAATCATATAAATTTACCTTAATAATTATAATTAGTGATTATATAAAAAAAAAATTCTTTGATTAGAAAAAACCTAGTTATCACTATAAATATGAACCTTGAGTTATTATCTAAATGGAGAATTGAATTGTGTTTGAATCTATCCATCGGTGAGCAATCTTTAAATTTCTGCCATGCCATTTTTGCACAACCTCCATAACCAACAGTGGAAGAGGTTTTTTGGTTTTCAGCGCGCCATTCTTGGACAATCTTTCCTATAAGTACATTTAAAAAAAAAAAGGAAAGAAGAAGAAAATGAAGGACACGCCAAAACAAGAAACACGAGTCTTATCTGTTTGTTATAGATTCTAAAAAAGTGATTTTAGGGTTCTATGATTTAGGGATTATCTTTTGGAGATTTTTATCAAAATAAAAAGTTGTCATGTATTTGTATATCGTAGTAAAAATAACTTTAAAAAAAATCAATTATAAAAAGTAATTTTTATAAAATAATGTTTTTTAGATGCTATTAAAAACAACTTAACAACACAAACTTTTAAAGTGATTATTTTACGAGAAAAGTTGTAACAAATGCATCATAAGATTATTTTTAGATTTTTTTTAAATTGTAACAAACACATACAATCTTTAAAAAGTTCGTTAAAAAATGCAACTTTTATTTTTCAAAACAAATGCATAATTCTATTATCCTAGTTTGCGGGTAAATTTAGCAATGGATCCAGAAAATTTAATTAGTAGAGATGAAATCATATATTATAAGTATTTATATAAAAATTACTTCAATACATAAGTGATAAAATAATGATATAATCTTTTAGACTACATTAAACTATATCATTTTTCACGGGATAAACCATATCATTTTATACCTAAAAAATATGAAACTCTTAAATATTTATTAATTATATTTATATGTATTTTAGTATTTGAAATTGTTATGTATTTTTTTTAACTTTCAACACTATCAATCATATTTTTTACTTTGAATGTGACCAACAATCATTCAATAATTTAGCTCTCATATAGTATTTTTTTTTACTAAAAACGGTATTCATTCATTCAAATCGATAGAAATTACTGAAGCAGCAATGTCAAGTTACAAGGAAGGGGGTTTGAATTGTAATCTTGCCTATTTAAAATTTCCTGTTAAAAACTTAAGAAAAACAACTCAAGAATGATTTTGATTATGAAATAAAAAACGGAGAACGTTCTTGGTTTTGAAACAGAAAACGCAGAACGTTCTTGATTAGTTAAAATCACAGTTTTTAGTTTCTCTTTTTTATTTTGACAATAACAATAACTGAATGTAAATAGAGATAAGGAAGAGATACCACACAACGATATATCTTGGTTCACCCAACGTGGGCTACGTCCAGTCCTCACAACTGTGAGATTTTCACTAAGTGTTCAAAGAACGGAGAACAATCTTCTGGTTACACAGTTAGAGATCAACCTTGATCTGTAACTACACTTCCTTTCCACCCAGAAAGGATTCAATCAAGTCACCTAACTAATCTGCTAGGATTTTACAGTTAACTCTTTTAATCACACTCAAACTATAAACACTCCTTATAGTTATGAGTTTATACAATAATGATTTAAAGGATTTGATTGAATCTGATTATGCTCAACTCTTGTTTGAGAATAGAATCAGAATAAAAGAACTTAGTAATATGATCTGTAGGTATAAAACGATTTCAGCCTGAATTCTTATGTGAATGAGATAGCTTCAAGAATGTGGGTGTATGTGATTTAATGAGAATACATGGCACTTGAAGATCTAAATAATGCTTGCGAATTTGTCTTCCTTTTATAGATGGTTTGAGCAATAAATTTTGTTCAGAAAAAGCTGTTGGTAGTGCTCTGTTTTCCTTCTGACAGAAGCAACGAATTTGTTGACAAAATGCACCATGATAGTTTTGGGTCTTGCTATTTTGGGCCGTTTCAAACATATTTCCTGTGAGCTTAATGACTCATTAAGCTTCGAAAATACTTGATGATTATTGGGCTTTGATCTGGACACTTGATTCGATCCAAAACTGTTTGGAAAGGAGTGAACAATTTTTTGCATAATTGAGAAGTCTTCTTCTGCAGAAACAGATATTGTTCTTCTTCAAAAACGGAGAATGTTGATTAAAAGTGGAGAAAGATGATCAATCTGGTATGATAGTCTTCTGGACAATCTAAGGACTTATAATCCATCTTGAAGTTCAGTTTTGTTCAACTTTCTTGACAGTTCCAGACTGGAGAAAGTTGCAGTCCGTTTTTGATATGCTTAGATTCATGATGATTTATCTTAGTGATTCGAGAACCGTTTTGAGTCAAAATGACTCCTATCTGTTCCATGCCATGTACTGATGAAATTGGTATAAAGAGATAAGGCAGAATCATTGTTAAAGTGTTGGAGAAAGATTGGTGAAGTGGTTGTGATAATCATTCTTGATTTTGCTGATCTTTCTCTGTTTTGTACAGTTTATGATCATGACTGATTTGTTTAGTTTTGGTCTGATTTCTTTGCTTTGATTGGTTCCTATCTTTAATAAAAAACACTTAAGAGCACAAATTAAATTAACATAACATTTAGAATCATAATTAATATTCATTAATTATTGAACTTTTACACATTGATTTATTGAGTTTTGTAAGGAAAACCTTTGTTAGTGGAAATAAGTATGGACTTGTTATTGTTGACGACTCTTCTAGATGGACATGAGTTGAATTCCTAAGACACAAGGATGAGTCACATGAAGTATTTTGTATCACAGTATTTCGTTGAACACCCTAACAAAATCTTTTGAAACCTTATGTGAGGAGAATGACATTTTACATAATTTCTCCTCTCCTATAACACCCTAACAAAATGGTGTTGTAAGGAAAAATCGATGTCTTCAAGAAATGGCTCACACCATCATTTATGAAACAAATATTGTAAAACACTTTTGGACAGAGCAATCAATATTGGATGTTATATTCAGAATAAAGTTTATATTAGACCTATTCTAATTAAGACAACTTTTGAATTATGGAAAGGAAGAAAATCAAACATTTTTTTTTTCATCAATTTGGTTGTACTTGTTTTATTTTAAACTAAGGAAAATCTAGGTAAGTTTGATTTAAGATCTAAAAAATGTATCTTTTTGGGATACTTTGAACATTCTAAAGTAAAGCATACCGAGTATATAATAAAAAAAAAACATTGATTGTTGACAAATCAATACATGTTAGATTTGATGACAAATAGCTTGACTCTAAAAACTCAAAGCTAGTTAGTTAAATCTTTTGCACTTATCCATATAAGAGGAAACAAAAGAATCATTCTTTGGTGAAGCAGTTGGTATACCAGATGAATCTAGTAGACCAGACGATGAAACAAATGATGATTCTGCCTCTGGTAGTTAAAGTCAACTAGAACCTAAACAAGGGTTGAAGTACAAATCTTCACACTCGGATACTCTGACTATTGGGACTGTGGGAGATCCTTCAATTGACAAGATCTTCATTTAAAGATGAATCCATTGTAGGACTTCTCTCTATAATAGAACCTACTACCAGCATTATAAGATGATGGGTGGAGTGCGTCTATGCAAGAGTAACTCAATCAATTCAAAAGAAATGATGTGTGTGATCTTGTACCAAAGCCCAAGAAAAATCAACCTATTGGAATGAAGTGGATTTTCATAAACAAGCTAAATGAAAAAGGAAATGTGGTAAGAAACAAAGTTAAACTTGTATCTCAAAGTTCCAGTCAACAAGAAAGTATAGACTATATTTTAACCTTTACACATGTTGCAAGACTAGAAGCAATCAAAATTTTACTTTTATTTATTGTTTATTACAATACGACTCTTTACCAAATTGACGTGAAAAGTGCATTTTTAAATCAATATATAAATGAGGAAGTGCATGTCAAACAACCACTTAACTTTGAGGATTTTGGTTTTCCAAAACAAGTACACAAACTTAAGAAATCTTTGTAAAGCTCCAAGAGCTTGGTATGACAAACTAAGCAATTTTCTTATCGAAAATAAATTCATAGACAACCAACTGGACACTACTCTATTTAGAAAGTCATCTAAAAATGAACTTCTTATTGTTCATATTTATGTAGATCGTATTATTTTTTGTTCTACTAATTATGCAAATCTCTACCAATAATTTTCTAAGTTAATGTAGAATAAGTTTGAAATGTGTATGATGGGAGAACTTACTCAACTCTATGCGGATTACAGACATCACAAATTGGCCCAACATATAATATATTTTAAAAATTATTTTTTAATTAATATTTAGACTAAAGAAATTTTTAAAACTTATATCGAAAAGATATATAATTTTTAGGCTTAAATGGTGTTTTAGTCACCCTATTTTAACTGATTCGTAATTTTGGTCCCTCTATTTTTAATTTCCCAATTTTGGTCCCTTTATTTTAACTGATTCATAATTTTGGTCCCTCTATTTCTAATATCGCAATTTTGATCCCCTATTTTAACTGATTCGTAATTTTGGTCACTCTATTTTTAATTTCTCAATTTTGGTCCCTCTGTTTCTTAAAATTGAGACATTTTGTAAATCTAATGGATCACATATTTTTTTTAATAAAATTTAATGGATTACATTTTAAAAAATATATAACATTAAGAAAATATTAGATATTTATTTAAAAAACTTTTTATTATAAAAAACTATTAAAAAATAGTTTTTAATTATTTAAAACTAATTATTTCTAAAAATAGTTTTATTTATTGTTTTTTTAAACTGATTTCAAAATTTATTATTTTAAAAACTTTTTTTTGAAT
>JBBPBP010000001.1:53173538-53238245 GCA_037974735.1 Cicer chorassanicum | reverse complement strand
TTTTATGATAAAAAATATTCTTTAAAATAAATATATGTTTTTTTTAATGTTATATATTTTTTATAATGTAATCCATTAAATTTTATTAAAAAAATATGTGATCCATTAGATTTACAAAATATCTCTGTTTTAAGAAATAGATGGAACAAAATTGAGAAATTAAAAATAGAGGGATCAAAATTGCAAATCAGTTAAAATAGGGGGACCAAAATTGCGAAATTAGAAATAGAGGGACCAAAATTACAAATCAGTTAAAATAGGGAGACCAAAATTGCGAAATTAGAAATAGGGGACCAAAATTGCGAATAAGTTAAAATATGAGGACTAAAACTACATCGAAGCCTAATTTTTAAATGTGAATTCTATAAATTAAAAGAGTGCTGTTAAAATTAAATTTTCACATTTATATATAACATAAATGCTAAAAGATATCTCATTCAACCATATATAGTTAAAAAACAAGGATGAAATTTGAACATTCTTTTCTCAACACTCATTTAAGATATGATTTTATGTCTATCTTTTCCCATCACATTATCTGTTAAATTTATGACATTATTATATCTATTTTTCTCTCTCAAAATGTATATTAAATATATATGTCCAAAATCAAAGTTTCTATAAAAAATTCAGCAAGTTGTGCATGCTAAAAAGCCTTGAAATTATTTAGAAAAATGTTTGGTGTACACCCAAAATTCATTTGACATCTTGAGAGAAATAAAAATAGAGAGGGTGATGTGATAAATATAATATATTGATGATGAGATGGAAAAAAAGATAGAGAGAATATTAAATGTTTTACGAATATAAAAAAATTAAAGGTGTTTGAATATAAAAGTTGAATTATATAGTAATTTATAATAATGTGTTGTTTCAAGTCAAGTGTTAATAAACCTATAAATTATTATGACTTAAATTGTAAATCTCAAACCCTATATTTTATTAGTTTTTTCAGTGTCAGAAATAGAATCTTATGCCTCCTTCGTAAAACTCATTTAATATCTTAACATTTACTACCGAACTACACTTTCGGGACTTATTGGTTTTTATTTAGTAGAATTTTCCCATATTATCAACTCTTTGTAGTTCATAATTGCAATAGCAGTTGCAATATTACAAAATTTGAATACGGTATTATAAACATAATTTAGACTACATCAGCCACATTTACTTACAATGTAATTGTTTGTCGCATAATCCATCTGCTATTTAAAACTATGGTTGAATCTAGTTTAATTTAAGACTAATGGCAAGGAATGAATGGATGAATTGAGTGCATGGGTTGAACTCCCGCTGAAGTAGTAGAAGTTATGAGAAACCCCAAAAAGAGAGTGTTGCACAAACTCCAAAGAAATACTTATCTAACATAATGTTGCTACCAATTGCATGACAGTTTGAAGCGTTGTCCAATTTTTCACTATATATCTACAGTTGACATATACTTATAGCTACATGAAATCCCTGAACTCAACTTTAGACCGATCAAATAAAGCTACCAGAATGGCCCCCCTACTGGTATAAGAAAACTCATACACATGAAATGAAATGATATAACAGCAAAATAGAATATATTTTAAATATGTACAATCCTAGCTACAAACCATTGGTTAATTAAGTGGCATGTATATATACACACACACAAAAAAAGCGGTCCCCCTAAGGTGTACTCATTGAGCTGAAACATGCGAACAAGTTTGAGAAAGAAAATCCAGAATTCAAATCTTCATTACTAGCCTAATATAGTAATAATTAACATTTCTTTATATAAAAGAAAATTTAATATATTTTTAAATCCGATAAAATTTCATCTTTTTAATTTTAATTTCTATAAAATAGAAATAAGATTTTTAATTTCTATAAAATTATCCAGCAAGTAGTTTTATTAATATTTTTGTTAGAATTTACTAAAAATAGCAAAATCAAGTTTTGAAATAGGTTCATAAATGTTTATTAGTTTTATACTGCTATCTAATATAAGAATTCATTATTTTGCTGCATCATACAATTAATTTTGAAATTCACTTACAAAAATAAAATGATATGATAAAAGAATATACTCATACAAAATGAGATAACTATTATAATAAAAAAGTGAGATGAATGTATCTTACTCATAGATTAAACAATGAATGACTAGCTATGATTATAAAAAAAATAATGCGATTTTTTAAGTGATCATGTAATATATATACACACACGTAAAATAAGTGATATTTAAATAACTTAAATTCATTAATATTTATGTATGATTGCATAGTCTAGGTTTATTTCTTTCACCATTCCACTTCTCTCACTCTCTCTATGTATATATGGGGATCAACTTGCTCCACAAGTAACTCTTGTCAGAATTATCCTATTTAATAAATTTCACAGATCCAACTATATAATAAATAGTTTTATTGAGTTGATTGTATCATATATTTTTTAATATACAAATTAAATATTGATTATATAATTATATAGTTAGCTACAAATTTTTAAATTCTATAAATTTTGGTATGTATATGATCATTAAAATAATATAAAAAACAATTAAAGATTATATCAATTAAATTTAATGTCTAGATAGAGAGTTATTAAGCAAATTAACTCTAAAGAAGATGAAATAGAAAAAATAAAAAAATAAAAAACGTGAAAAAAAGAGAAGACAAGTAATAGCAATTTACCGCATGGATATAAAGTAGACGTGGAACATGATCTGCAAATCCATAACTGAGTCATAAATGACCCACCTTCAAGTACACACACATATTTATTACAAATTGGACCGTGAATAATTGGTCACAAAACACACAAACACAAACCCTTTAGCTATTACTGCTTCTAACCGCAACTTCAAATTACTTACTCACACTGCTACTTGCAGTTTCTCTCATCGCAGAACTGCATCCACACGCCCAATCTCACACTGCACTAATACACCATGTACTCATCTCACAACTTCTGCATCATTACAAATTATAAAAAACTAAAACAAAGATACAAATTTTCTTACACGTACATGTATTCATATCATTTTGGGTATGCAATTAATTAAACATAGTAGCCAAATATGTTTGTGTAGGGTTTTAAATAACGGTCTGCAGCTGCAATCTAGGTCACGACATTATAGTTTTTTAATATCTCACTGTAGTTTTATTGTGATTGAGGCCGCATCAGTCGCACTTGACCTGAGGCCGCATCAGTCGCACTTGACCTACAATTCTCCACAAAATCAAAAATTACGATTGCGGTTATTACTGTAATCTCTATTTAAACCCTTGTGTGTACTAGTACTAAATATAAAAAAAAATTGTATACTTTACAAATTAAACATAAATAGCTAAGCTTAAATTATTTGTTATAAGAAAATGTTAGTTGTTATTTGTTAGATTAATAATCAGGTTTGAATCTTCATCAATCTTCTTTTTAAACATTTGAGGTGTATAATTTAACATGTTTTTGAGTAGTTGATTTCATTGACTATATAGTTTTGTTGTTGAATTCCTATTATCACATTCTACTAATATATATTGTTTTATAAACAAAACAATAATGGACTCTTTAGAGGATTAATACTATATTTTAATATATATTTAAAATTTTAAAAAATTAAGAGAACAATAAGATTTTTTAAATCATATAATATTTAAATCACACTTATTTCATTCTTAGAATCATTTTTTAACTTTCAAAAAAGAAAAACAAGCTCTCTCTTGATCCCTCCCTAATGCTTAAAAGAAATTTTATTTCATTCTTATAATTAGAAATTTAATTTTGGTTCATGACACATACATAATATATAACTTGAGTAAATTAATTGAATTGTGCATGTAGGTTAATTATACGGTGCATGGTTTTAAATTACGGTTGCAACCCTTTATATTGTGAAAAATGCGCGCAGATGCTACCGCAATTGCGCAACAATTATGTTGTGGAGACTTCAAATTCCACAATATTGCCCTCGCAATTGTAGTTGTAAACCGCAGTTTAAAATTATGATATGGTGTAACTTACACTAGGGATGATCAGTTGTAGTTGCATTTGATTCCGGTGGTGGCGGCGCCGGCGGCTGAGGCGGACGCTTCCGCTTCTTTTTCTCATAACTAATACCTCTAGCTTTAGCTTGTGAATCTCTCACTTCACGAAGGTAAAGTCTAACAGCACGAGCACCAAAAGGATTAGCTTCAGGTTTCCCGCCATTCTCTTCAAAAGCAGCCCTAAGTCTCCCGATGAGTGCATCAAGGCTCCCCCACGCTTGGCGAAGAGGACAAGGACAAGGTGCAGGTGGATTAGGGTGTCCATAGAAAGGACAAATTTGTGTGTGAACTTTTGTTTTACCAAATTGGTCAAGATACCTTAAGAATTCAAGGACATGAGCTCCACTACAACGTGAGAGTGAGAGTGGTGGTCTATGGTTTCTTAGGTACTGTCCAAAAGTGTTCCAATCTCTTCTCTTTTGATTCTCATATCTACTTGGTGTTGTTGATGTTGAAGGTGGTGATGTTGTTGATGATGTAGTAGATGATGATGATATGCTCATCATGGATGTTGATGACGTTGTTGTTGTTGATGATGATGTGTTTGTTATGCTCATGAGGTTGGTGTTCATAATTTCTTTGTTTGATGAAGATTCAAATTCTTGATGAAGAGAATTCATCATTAATTATTAGGTCTTTTTTTTTCTCTAGATTGGATCTTTAGTGCACTTTTATTTTTAAGCTTATAGTAGTGCAAATTAGAGAAGAGAAAAAAAAAAGTGATCTAAGAAAAAAATGAGAAAAAAAAAAACTATCTTTCAAGAGATTTAATTTTGAGAGTGAGCGACAGATATATGAACGGTGGTTTTGAAGATCAGTGAAGGAAGATGATGATAATGTTATAGGTCAAAGAAAGAGAGAGGTGTGAAGTAAGGTAGGGTAAAAGAATAGTTGAAAACAATAAGATGTTTTCTTACACCAGGTTTGTAAGAATTCCTTTGTTTTTGTTTTTTTTTTTACTTAAAAAAATTACGATGAGACTAATCTCTGACCTCCTTTTTAATATTTGTTTTGAACGTACTTTAAAAACTATTTATGTGAGATCTTATTTATTTTACGGTGAAGTTTGGGTTGTTTTTGGAAAATTATGTATAATCAACTAAAAGTAGTCTGTTTTACACCATTAACTATATTAAATACATTTTTAAGTTTTAACTCAATTAATAAATATTGATATAATTATATTAAACGTGGTGTTTTGAATTCAAATTCATAATCTCGCAACTGTGAATTTATAATAATATTTATATATATTTTTTAAATTAGTAAAATAAATGTATTTGATTTTAATTAGTTGCGAATAATTAATCAAATTTTTTTTATGTGAAAACATATTTAGGAATATGGCAGATTTTATTACCGGAAAAAGGGAAGCAACTGAGTTTGTATGACTCAATCTGAGTGGTTGATCAAATAGAGAAAAGAGAAGAGTGTTAATTGTGAAAAGAAAGAAACATTGTTTTGGACTTTAGGGCTTTTGTGGAAATGAAAATAGGTTGATAGTGACACTGAAACATGACTGATGCAGACAGTATAAAGCATTTGGGTAAAAAAAAATATATATGAAGGAATAACATGATTTTGCTGCTTCTCTCTTTTCTCTTTGATTGACAACACCTTTAGTGAAACTACCTTTTTGCCCTTCCCTGTCTGATATGACTAACTTTACCTTTTTAGAAGAATCGAAGATGATAATCAATAATCATGCACAGTATTAGCAACTTGCCAACTGCCATGTAGGGTTAATACATCGATCATGTTATGGTTATTTTTTACACAGCTGCTAAATGCTAATCCCCATAGATCGATCCACTTATAATCATTCTGTTCAATCATAAATCATTGACTGCAAAAGTGATCAGTCATCGTTAAGTTTAGGGACTAGATTTTTAGATGTAAAGTTGAAGGCAGCTATACTTAAGAAGAGAACCAGTGTAACATTTATGTGTTTTTGGTTCTCATATGATATTTATGCAATTACAACATATTTGATTATTTATATATTTTTATTTGATCACAATATAATTTAATGTATGAATTATTTCGTTATTGATAAATACCCTTTAGTTACTGAAAAATATATATATATATATATATATATATAATGAGAGAGTTAAATATTGGTAATACTATCAGGATAGTCATGATTAAGAGTTATTTAAGTGACATATAATTGCTTTAAAAAGTCATATGACCTTTCTTTGACCATACATGTATGGTTATGTGTCAAAATTTAACCATCTCATTGTAAAACTATATGCTCCATATATATATATATATATTCATGTTTCAATATTGTTTTAAGAATATAAAATATTAGCATGTGTTTAATAAATTAACATTCATATATGTTTTGAGTAACAAGCCTGATCACATAAGGAATTAAGGCTTGTTGTTATGAAAAATGGTTTTTAGCTAAGGAATTGATCTTAGTCTAATCAGTTAATTTGATATAATCTATATTGCTAAATTAGTAAATCAATAATTACAGGGTGAAAAGAGTAAAATTTGAGTCTCTAATCATTTTTCCCTATTTAATTTTAAGTTTGTTCAATTTTATAAACCAATCATAAACATTTTACTTATTATTTACTTTGTCGCATAATTAAATTAATATCAACCCTTGTGGAGATGATTTTACTTATCACTTTATTACTTGAGCGATTTGATACACTTTCCAAAAAGTTGTCAACTTTTTTGCACCGTTGTTGAGAAATGTTGATTAATTTATCGACAAGACAAAGTAGTCAGACTTAGTTATATTTTATTTTATTTTCCTTTATTCTAATAAAAAAACATTTGTTTTATAAATATTTATACTTATTTTTCTATTTTCTTTTTCTCTTTGGAGTGCTCTAAATTGCCATTATTTTCTTTCGGTTATTTCTCTGTTTCTTAAGGTGTTATGAGTCATGTATGCAGGTTGAAACTTCAGGATTACTATTCGACCCAAAAATTGAAAAGACTCAAAGCTAAACAAAATGAGAGTTAGAGAAGCAAAACAATCAAAAATTGAGGCATTGAAAAAAATACTGAAAATAAACTCTCAACAAATTCATGTAGGTGGCTCAATCATCATGGGAGAAGCAAGCAAAGGTCAACAAGACTCAACTTGCCTCAATGAAAAACTTTGAAATACAAGTGGGTAGTTATCCAGGCAAATGGCTGAACTGGTTAGTGGGATTTTCTTTGGAAATACAATTGATAATCCTAAGAATGAGAGTTGCAAGGCCATCAGTTTGAGAAGTGGAAAATTGATTCCACCACCTAATCAAAAACCACAAAAGAAAAAAATGGAAGAAGTGGTGGGAAGTTGGCAAGAGAAAGAGAAGATGGAAGAAGAAGTTGAGGGTGCAGAGGTCAAAAAGGACGCGAGTATGTTAGAATTGATCGATGAAAATTCAGTGTTGAGGTAGTCACAAAGTGAACTATTGAAAGAAATGGACCAATCTCAAATCATTCCCCTTTATGTGAAGTTACCATATCCTCAAACGATGAACACATTACTAAGTTCATAGAGATTCTCTCTTGGTTGCATATAACATTCCTTTTTCTGAGGCTTTAGAGGAAATGCATACTTATGCTAAATTCATGAAAGAATTATTGACCAAAACAATGAAATTCAAGGAAGAAGAAAAATTGCACTAACTGAGGAGTGCAGTGCTATCATTTAGAGGAAACTTCCCCCAAAGTTAAAAGATACAAGTAGTCTTACTATTTCTTGTACTATTGGTAAACTAATTATTGGGAAAGCTCTTTGTGATTAAGGTGTTGGCATAAATCTCATGCCTTTATCAATGATGTGGAAGCTAGAAGGTTGGGAGTGTAAACCCACAAGGGTATCATTACAGCTTGTAGACATGTTGGTGGGAGTGGATAATTTTTTGTTTCCGTTGATTTTGTTATTATTGACATAGAGGAAGATGATGAAGTGCCACTCATACTCGGAAGACCATTCCTAGAAACCGGTAAAGATTTAATTGATGTTGAACAGGATAAACTCATGTTGCAGTTTCAAGAAGAGAAAGTGACATTTAATGTGTTTGAAGTTATGCGTCATCCTAAGGATGAAGGGAAGTGTTTTCAAGTTGACATTATTGAAGATTCGGTTGAAAAAATCTTCTAATACGATTCTTCTTCTCTTCCACTTGAAAAAGTAATAGTTAATACAATAACTAAAGTGGAAGAGAGTTTCAAAGAAGATGTGAATGAGTGTGTGTTACAATTGAATACATCTTAGAATTCTCAAGTTCAAGAGGAAAAGGAAGTGTTGGGTCAGAAAGTGGTCAAAGAAAGAAAGCACTTGAGTTGAAACAATTACCCCTGCATTTATGAGGACTCTTTGACCTAGTTGGAGGAAGAGAACCTATTGAGGGTGTTGAAGGAGAATATGTCACCTATTGGTTGGACCATTACAGATTTGAAGGGTATAAGTTCAACTTTCAGTGTGCACAAAATTAAGATGGAAGAAGAGTTCAAGACAGTTGTTCAACCTCAAAGAATGTTGAATCCCACCATGACTGAAGTTGTAAAAAAGGAGGTGAAAAAATTTGTTATGTTGGAATGATTTATCCTATGTCTGATAGTACTTGGGTGAGTTATATGCATGTGGTTCCCAAGAAAGGAGGCATAACAGTAATGCAAAATGAAAAAAGAGTTGATCCCCACTCGCACAATCATTGGACGGTGCATGTGTATAGATTACCAAAGGCTAAATCAAGCAACCAAAAATGATCACTTTCCTTTACTTTTTCTGCACCAAATATCGGAGAGATTAGCAGGTCAAACATATTACTATTTTCTTGACTGATACTCCAGATACCATCAGATAGTTGCTAACCCACTTGACCGGAAAAATAGCCTTTACTTGTCCTTTAAGGATATTTGCATATCGAAGAATGTCCTACGGAATATGGAATGTTCCAAAAACCTTCCAAATATGCATGTTGTCTATATTCTACGACATGATGGAGAACTGTATGGAGGTATTCATGAACGATTTTTATATTTTTGGTTCAAACTATGATGTTTTCTTATATAACCTTAATGTCATTTTGAAAATATGTATTGACACAAATTTGATTTTAAACTGGGAAAAGTGTCACTTTATGGTTAAAGAAGGCATAGTTCTTGGTCATAAAATCTCTTCAAAATGCATTGAGGTTGATCACGCAAAATTTGAACTGATAGAAAAATTGCCTCCACCTGTTAATGTGAAAGGAGTGAAAAGTTTTTTAAGGCATGCAGGTTTTATTAGCGTTTTATAAATGATTTCTCAAGGATTGTGAAGCTTTTTTTCAAACTCTTTGTAAAAGAATTTGAGTTCCTTTTCATAATGAGTGTTTGAATTCTTTTAATATTTTGAAAAGTAAACTTGTCTTCACTCATATTATAATTGCACCCAATTGGGCATTACCTTATGAATTCATGTGTGATGCTAGTGATTATGATGGTGTTGTTTTGGGTCAAAAATCTGATAAATTTTTCCATGAAAATTTATTATGCTAGCAAGGTTTTGAATGAAAATCAGGTTAACTATGCAACCACAGAAAAAGAGTTGCTAGCCATAGTGTTTGCCTTGGAAAAATTTAGATCTTATTTGATTGGATCCAAAATAATTGTGTTCACTAACCATGCAACGATTAAATATATGTTAACCAAGGGAGAGTTGAAACCTTGACTAGGATTTTTTTTTTGCAGGAGTTCAACCTCAAGATTAAAGATAAGAAAAGGTCGAGAACATGGTAGTGAATCATTTGTCAAGGATGGAAAACTCCGCTATTACAAGGAAAGAAAGGAATGTGGTGGAAGAATTTCCATACAAGAACATGTTGTCTGTCAGTGCAAGGCCTTGGTTTGTTGATATGAAAAAAATTTAAGCGGGAAATATAGTACCTAAAGGATACAATTAGCGGAAAAAGAAAAAAAATTCTTCAAGGTGGCTAGCCATTTTTTGTGAGATAACCTCTTTTCTGTTCAAAGTAAGCTCAGATGGGTTGGTGAGAAGATATGTGGCAGGTGAGGAAACAAACCAAATTATGTGGCATTGTCATAGTTCACCCTATGAAGGACATCATAGTGAAGAACGCACGACAGCTAAATTGCTTCAGTGTGGATTTTTCTGGCCTACATTGTTCAAGGACTAGGTGGAGTTTGTAAAAACGTGTGAGAACTATCAGCAAATAAGTAGTATTTCTAAGAAAAATGAGATGCCCCTCTATGGAATTCTCGAGGTTGAACCATTTGACTGTTGGAACATTGATTTTATGGGACCATTCCTTCGTCTTATTCTAATCTTTATATTTTGGTTTGTGTGGATTATGTGACTAAATGGGTCGAAACAACTACATCAGTAGCTAATGACTCCGAAACTATTATTAATTTTCTCAAGAAATTTTTTTTGCTCGATTCAGATTATTGAGGATTTTGATCAGTAATGGGAATCACACTTTTTCAACAAATATTTAGAAAGTGTGTTGTCAAAGTACAATGTTAAGCATAAATTTGCCACACCCTATCACCCAAAAACATCGGGCCAAATTGAAGTTTCTAACAGACAATTAAAAAGAATTTTAGAAAAAAAAACTGTTTGTTTTTCACAGAAGGATTGGTCAAAGCATTTTGGGCTATTATACTTTTGAATTTTGATCTAAGTTGGCTTGAGAAAAAAGGCTACTGAAGTTAAATGAGTGGGATGAAATGAGAATAATGGCTTATGAGAATGCGGTGATTTACAAGCAGCGGTCAAAGGCATTTCACGACAAAAAGTTGGTTAATAGAGAGTTTCAATCGTGGCAACAAGTGTTGCTTTTCCATTCACGATGGAAACTATTCTTAGGAAAGTTGAAATCAAAGTGGTCAAGTCCCTTTTATGATAAAAGAAGTTTCATCGCATGGAGTAGTTGAGTTGGTAGAGCATAGTTCGGAGATATCATTTAAAGTGAACGAACAAAGATTAAGAGCTTATTTTGGAGGAGATATTCTAAATGAACTGGTATCCCTCCTTCTCAAAGAACCTTAAGAGCATCATGCGTCAAGCTAATGACTGTAAAAGAGCGATG
Source organism: Cicer chorassanicum (assembly GCA_037974735.1). Taxonomy (NCBI): domain Eukaryota; kingdom Viridiplantae; phylum Streptophyta; class Magnoliopsida; order Fabales; family Fabaceae; genus Cicer; species Cicer chorassanicum. The sequence continues at coordinate 53,227,165 of JBBPBP010000001.1, read as the reverse complement.
TATGGGAGGCAACCCATATGAGGTACATTTAAGTTTAAATGATTTCTACTTCTAAGTGTTTTTTTTCCTTTTTGTTTTTCGTTTATGACTAAAAAAAATTTAAAGTAGGGAGAGAAAGGAAAGGAAGAGATAAAGTTGGGTGTCAGGAAAAGAACTTCAGCGGATATCACTGAAATTTGAATTCCCCATGTAACTATTTATCAATGCATTGCGCTAGTGGTCTGCGCAATTGCACTAAAATGGATATCCTGACACGTTGTTATGTGGGTTTTGGTTGAAGGAACACATTGTGCCCTACATAAGTGCAATGTGTTGATTGGATGGAAATGGAAAGTTGGGCAATTAATGGTTTAGGGCAATGCGCCCTTGGCTGGTGCATTATGCCAGTACGAGTTGAAGGTGCAAACACGAGAAGGGGGTTGAATTGTGTTTCACTAAGTTGATAACTTTTTCACTATTTGATTAAATTGGTTAAGACTTGATTATTTACTTGGAGTAGAAGCAATAACAAAATTAAGGAGTGCATGAATAAAGTGACACAAGTAATTTATCTTGGTTCACCACTAACTTGGCTACATCAATCCCTTCACTTAGAAGGATTTAATCAACTAATTCAACAATTTGAATTACAAAGTACCTGACCCTCCAAGTCAGTCTTCTCAAACAGCCTAACAACCCCAAACTTTTGAGGAACACACACATTGACTCTAGCAACCAAGTCTTCTCCACACAATCTGACAACCCCAGATTGTTGAGAGCAAACTAACACCACTGTCGGGTTTGAAAACAAATATTTGGAACTTGAATAGTTGCTTCTAACAAGCTGATTATAACAATGATTATCACACTCTAAAGAAATCACTCATAAAATATTTCTCATTCGAACAAGTGTTTCTCTCTTTGAATTCTAAGATGAATTTGGAATTTTGAGCTTGAGTTCTTCTACTATTTTCTGATTTTTTCGATGATCTTTTTCTTTAGCCTTGAGTATCTATTTATTGATAAAATAAGGGCTTCAATTTTGTCATTGTTTAATTCTAAATTGTATCTTCATTCCTAGCTTGCTCAACAATGATCTTATTCAAAAATAATTCTGAACGAAATGCTTTTTATTAATATGTTCTTTAGCCAATTCTTTATTTCTGAATCTAATCTGAGCAGTTCTTCTAGATTGATAATGTTAGTATTTTTTTCATAATGATATTTTTCGTATTTTGTTAAGATTTAATTTGCGAATTCTTCAGATGAAACTTCCTTCCTATTGCTTGCTTTGATATGGGCAGGAACATAGAGTTGGACTGGTTCTTGAACTTTCACAAGTACGAATATCACTAAGTCTAATTCAATATTTTGTCCTTTGTCAAAATCTGAATCATATCTTTGCAAATAATAAATGTATCTTCTTGTAAAAAATTCTTGATCATATCTTCATGTAAATAATTCATATCTTCTTGTAAATAATTTATATCTTCTTGTGATAAATCTTGATCAAATCTTCTTGTAAATAATTCATATGTTCTTATTATAAATATTGATAAAATCTTCTTGTGATAAATCTTGATCAAATCTTCTTGTCAATTTGGTCAAAGATTTTTTTCAATTATAAATCTATATCAAATCTAATTTTAGATTTTCTTTAAAAACATGAATGTTCTTTCATACTTTTGTTAACATCAAAACTCTAAGTATAATACAAGTACAAAATGTTTGGATCTATACGGTACCGCGTGATATACGTGAAAAATGTTTGGATCTATACGGTGTCGCATTATATACATGGGACCAAATATTCAAATACATTTATACAAAATGCTCAAATTAAAGACTCCAAAAGAAACTCTAACCACCAAATCAAGACAATGCTCCTCGTCACGCGATGTTGATTTTTCCTTAGCCAACTACATCAAGAAAATAAAAGGAAACGCCATCTTCAGCTATGGATTCCTCTTTGTCGGAATCTTAAATCAAAGACCAAATAAATACAAGACAAAATATATTGGGGCTAAGAATCACATACTACCATAAAATGAGAATGAAATAGTATAGCACAAATAAAAAATAAATCGAAACAAAGTAACCATTCTTTATATGTTTGTCTCTTAGATCATGTTCTAACTACTCATGAATGTATGTCAGTGCAGATATTTATAGTTGTATCCATGACATGTCCGTGGGTAATTTATCCACAGAAGGATCATGGATAATAACATTCAAATAACGTATTCCCCTGTTAGTCAGCTTAGTATATTACGACCCCTAGATGAAACATAAGTAATTAGCATATCTTGTGTATGAATATAAGTGCTCTTCGTGGAAATTATGGAGGAATTTAAATACAAGTACATAGGCAATCATTTAAAAACATTAATATATACATATAATACAAGTACAAAATGTTTGGATCTATACGGTACCGCGTGATATACGTGAAAAATGTTTGGATCTATACGGTATCGCATTATATACATGGGACCAAATATTCAAATACATTTATACAAAATGCTCAAATTAAAGACTCCAAAAGAAACTCTAACCACCAAATCAAGACAATGCTCCTCGTCACGCGATGTTGATTTTTCCTTAGCCAACTACATCAAGAAAATAAAAGGAAACGCCATCTTCAGCTATGGATTCCTCTTTGTCGGAATCTTAAATCAAAGACCAAATAAATACAAGACAAAATATATTGGGGCTAAGAATCACATACTACCATAAAATGAGAATGAAATAGTATAGCACAAATAAAAAATAAATCGAAACAAAGTAACCATTCTTTATATGTTTGTCTCTCAGATCATGTTCTAACTACTCATGAATGTATGTCAGTGCAGATATTTATAGTTGTATCCATGACATGTCCGTGGGTAATTTATCCACGGAAGGATCATGGATAATAACATTCAAATCACGTATTCCCCTGTTAGTCAGCTTAGTATATTACGACCCCTAGATGAAACATAAGTAATTAGCATATCTTGTGTATGAATATAAGTGCTCTTCGTGGAAATTATGGAGGAATTTAAATACAAGTACATAGGCAATCATTTAAAAACATTAATATATACATATAATACAAGTACAAAATGTTTGGATCTATACGGTACCGCGTGATATACGTGAAAAATGTTTGGATCTATACGGTATCGCATTATATACATGGGACCAAATATTCAAATACATTTATACAAAATGCTCAAATTAAAGACTCCAAAAGAAACTCTAACCACCAAATCAAGACAATGCTCCTCGTCACGCGATGTTGATTTTTCCTTAGCCAACTACATCAAGAAAATAAAAGGAAACGCCATCTTCAGCTATGGATTCCTCTTTGTCGGAATCTTAAATCAAAGACCAAATAAATACAAGACAAAATATATTGGGGCTAAGAATCACATACTACCATAAAATGAGAATGAAATAGTATAGCACAAATAAAAAATAAATCGAAACAAAGTAACCATTCTTTATATGTTTGTCTCTCAGATCATGTTCTAACTACTCATGAATGTATGTCAGTGCAGATATTTATAGTTGTATCCATGACATGTCCGTGGGTAATTTATCCACGGAAGGATCATGGATAATAACATTCAAATCATGTATCAATGTACTCATGGAATTTTCGTGGCTAATGAAAATATGATTTTCAATACGTTTTTGTTTTAACTAATTACTGTATTTTTTAATCTAATTGTAAAATAAATTTTAAGCATAACAAAACACCACAGTCAAAACAAAGTGAAGTATTATCTAAATAGTGTTGTCAAAATACACATAGTGACTACCACAAGTCTCAAAATAAGGACAATTTACACTACCATAAGTCTTAAAGTAAGCACATTATCACTACTACAAGTTTTAAAATACACATAACAACACTATCATAAGATTATATATAGATAATGCCTACAAGTCTAAGCAAAAGATGCAGACATTGGTACATTGGTGCAACCTCGACGACGACGGGATGACTCAACCTTTATGGAAGTAACACTTTTTTTTGTCAATGTTGCTAGCTGCATTTGGAGCTCTGTAGTGCACTGATTTATTTGTTGAACTTCCTCTTGTCGATGTTGCTCTACTTTCCTTAGCTCCTCTCATGCCTCATTTTCTTTCGCTTTTGCTCGCTCCTCAACTGCTGCTATCTGTGTAGCTATCTCGTTAGAGTGATGAGACAAGACATTGGTGCAACCTCTAGATGGTCGAGAATCTATGACTAGACTTGCGAAACCCGGTCTATAAAGCGAGGATTTATCCCTGACACCATAGATACTACCTTTATTCTTTCCTCCAACAGATTGGACATATATGTTTAAGCGAGTTTCCGCATAAATCACTTGGCTACCACTACTAGATGTTTCCCCACCTTTGGAGGTCTTCTGCAACTTACCTAGAAAAATTTCTTACTAAAATAGAAAATAATAAAACATAATCAAATTACTTTTACAATAAATACAAATGAAAGAAAAATGATTTAATATTCGTTACATATGTTTTTTTGTTGCTCTTTCGTCAACTGATGACTCTTCATCATATGCATATTTTTCATTGTTTTTAGTCTTATTTATCTTTAATCATTAGTTAATTTAAGGAGTTATTTGATGTATTTTGTTGATTTTAGTTCTTGTATTTAATAAAATATTTATGTTCTTATTTCCTTGATTAAGTAGAGATTTTCCGTAGTTTTGTGTTGTTTATTTGTTTTAGTGCAGTGCTGAATTTTGGTGAGAAATCAACATGACATATGTGGGGTAATTCAACCATATCTGGAGTTGTAGATGTCCAATTTGAGTCAAACTAAGTGAAAATGAAAGCTAAGATCCATAGCTACAACTTTCATGAAGACACCAGAACCAAATTCGGACACAAAAGAGGAGGAAAATGCAGTAAACGTCAGAGAGCAGACGTTGTGCGCCTGAAGTGCAAATCCCACGCCTGGGGCGCATTTCTGCATTCTTGAATCTGACCAGGTGCGCCTTGGGAGAATACTAAAAAAAAAGTTTTTTTCTCACTTTCTAGGGATCTTCTTGGCTATTGGGAACTTTGGAGACTTGTGCCCTAGCAGAGAAACTTAGAGACGACTGTTTCTAACACCATTGGATGAGTTTTATCATGAATCATTCATGAATCTTTCTTGTAATTCTTCTTTAATCTATATCTTTTTGTATTTTTGTCATGAGTAACAAAACCCTATTTGTTAGGGATGAGTGAAACAAGATGAAATCCTTATTTGTCTGATTTGATTTCTAGTTATATGAATAAGTTTATTGAATGATTTTTTTCATCTCTGTGCTTAATGTTTTTTATTGCTTGATCAACTTTAAAATGTTCTACGATTCGTATTTTGAAACAGAAGTGGACTTTACGAATGCTTGAGATGAGAAATTCATGATATTGTAGTCTAGGGATAAATGCAGGTCATTAAACCAATTGAATTAGTTGCAGAGGCAGTAGTTTAATAAGAGAATTCTTGTACTATAAGGCTTAATTCTAATCTTAAATCCACTAAGGAATTAGGGGTTACTTTGGAATGAAAGGTTCTGTCACTAAGACATTAGGGCAAGAATAATAAAGAGAACTTGGTAATAATTCAATAAAGGAATTTAGTAACTAGGATCAAATGAGAAACCAAGGTTGGACTCGAAGTGAAACTCATCCCTGACATTTTTCTTATTATAAAAGTTCAATTCTATATTTCTTGTTAGTTTCAAATATTATTTCAACCAATTTAGAAACTTATGTTCAATTTTAGTAATTAAACATAATTCGATAGTAAAACGCATTCCTTGAGTTCGACAGTCGGTACTACCGTTTTAATTATTACTTGCAACGATTTAGTACACTTGCTGAAACGCTATCATCAACTGAAGAGTTTTCCTTCTTCTTAGTGTGAGTTTTTAAAAAGACCTCATCCAATGTGGGGTCTCTACCTAACTCTTCAACCTTACAAAAAATAAAAAACAACAAAACAATGATTAGGATGAGAGCCACATTTCAGCAGCACAACAAAACAATAAAATCTTTCAACAAAATAGCTCTATGCATTCTCAAACAATAGGACAACAAAAAATTTCAGAAAATAGCTCTATTTTAAAACTGCAGCAAAACAAAACAACAAAACATTTCAAAAAAATAGATCTATGCATTCTCAAACAGCAACACAACAAAACAATAATATTAGCAAATAGTAGGCATGTCCTTGAGCCAAACATTTAATGGTTATACATTAAAAACTTTAACATAGAAAGCGTACCATCCGAATGGTATTCTCAACGAGGGATATAGATCCACCAGTAATAAGAGTTCCTCTTTTAGAAGAAGCACATTTTTTCTTAGCTGAATTTGATATCTCCTTATACGACAGATTCATCTATATCTTCTCAAGATCATTTCAAACACTCTCACCCATGCATGTTGAATACTCGCCATTCTTTCTCCCTTGGATCAATATCTCAGAAAGACGCATTGATCTTTCTATATTGAAGATATTCTTAATTTTAAAATTGTGCTCAAGCAACCAAGCAACTTTCTCCTGCAATATTACATTACAAATAAGTTATAATTTATTAATTACTATCCACACAATAGTTGAACTCATTAACACGATATATAACATAATCTTACACCAAATTTGTCGAACCAATGTTCCACAGTTAATTCTGGGATTCCCAAGTAGGATACATATAAATATATTATGATGTAATGACTGAGGTGAGGGCCCTCGAGGCCACCCTACACGGTAACCACCTACAAAAAAGTTATAAACAACATAACATATACTAGTGTATGTACATTACAATTTATTACAAAGTTATAAATATAAAATACATATCTATACATTTAATTTAAATAATAACATGATAAATAATTTGAAAAGAACCCTAAACCTCATGTAGTAATGAGACATTAATCGGAATCAGTTATGTATCCTTGAACATCTGGCCATATCATTGTTCTCCCATGAGGCGCAATCCCATGACTAGAATTGGAGCATTGTGACCCTTGAGCCATATTATCAGTAGCAGCAAGTATTAAAGGTGGGGGATTAGCAGAAATTGAAGTATGTCGCGAGGCAAAAAATGTCAATGGTTCTGATGGAGAACGATCAGAAGTCGAGGAAATGTTGTCTTGTGGGACAAAACCCCGGTGTTGGCATCATCACTATAGTTGGTTCGGATTGATGCACCTTATTAGGTGGGGGTGGAAGCACTACAACTTGTTGAGTAGGAGGCTTGACATGTTGCTGGGTGGGACGCCGCACATGTTGTGAGGTTGGTATAGTGGCATCGGCTTCTAATGGCGATTGATCATGCGATTTTTTTTCAAAGGAAGCTTGACTCTAATATTTTCTTTTGGAGGCATCTATAAAAAATAAGATGAAGAAAAATAATTAGCGCACACAATAGGAAAACACAATTCAAGATGTATAAAATATGATGTGTCTATTCTAAATTTTTAGCCAACTTTAGAAGATGTTGGTTTAATTCTTTAGTATTGTTACATAAATGTAGGTGATAATGACTCACTAACTATGAACTCTAACTAAAAAATAATGAGATATTATCTTTCACTTATTATTATACTTACTAAAAAATTCAAACGTCGATTGAAGAATCATTCCCATCTCCATCATCCATATCACTATCATTATCAATTGAAATATTTGGAACTAACTTCACATTTACTTCTTCGTCGCTATGTGTTTCATCATGCAACCCAACCATTTCTTCATTTTCAATTAATTGTTCAACTCGTGTCATATCTTCATCTTGGTATGGCATGTTCTCATCAATGTCGTCCACCTCTACACGATCCATAGGCTTTGTTTTGATAATTGCATACCAGTGACGCTTGTCAGTTCCCATTTATGGATAGGTTACATAATACATTTGTCTAGCTTTTTGTGAAATTATGAAGGGATCATAGAAATCGTATTTCCGATTCATCTTGATATCTACAATATCATATTGTGGATGAACTTTGGTTCCTCTGTTCCGTCTAGGATCAAACCATTGACAATAAAACAAGGCTACCTTGTGAGGCAATTTTTAATACTGCAACTCGAAGATATTATTATATAATAATACAATATAATTATTATAGTAGCAATAAAAATAATTTTTATATTTATTTAAATAGGTCAACCTGATATGCCTAAAAGACTTTTTATGTGGCCTGTAATCTGACTTTTTTTTTTAACTAAATATGCTTTTTAAGAAACATTGGCCTTGTCGGTTTAAAAAAAAAAGCTTAGGTCTGACTTGAGCATGATGTAGGCTAAGCCATATTCGCATGTCAGACAACTTAGTCTATTACCACCCTTAGGTGAAAAATAAGTAATTAGCATATCTTGTGTATGAATATAAGTGCTCTTCATGGAAATTATGGAGGAGTTTAAATACAAGTACATAGACAATCATTTAAAAACATTTATATATACATATAATACAATTACAAAATGTTTGGATCTATACGGTACCGCGTGATTTACGTGAAAAATGTTTGGATCTATACGGTACCGCGTGATATACGTGAGACCAAATATTCAAATACATTTTTACAAAATGCTCAAATTAAAGACTCCAAAAGAAACTCTAGCCACCAAATCAAGGCAATGCTCCTCGTCACGCGATGTTGATTTTTCCTTAGCCAACTACATCAAGAGAAGAAAAGGAAACGCCATCTTTAGCTATGGACTCCTCTTTGTCGGAATCTAAAATCAAAGACCAAATAAATACAAGAAAAAATATAGAGGGGCTAAGAATCACATACTACCATAATATGAGAATGAAATAGTATAGCACAAATAACAAATACATCGAAACAAAGTAACCATTCTTTATATGTTTGTCTCTCAAATCATGTCCTAAGTACTCATGAATGTATGTCAGTGCAGACTTGAGCCACTAACGTTTTAAGGACATCCTCCAATACCAAGATCATATAATCTTGTCATTTACTAGTTGAATCAGAGCACAAAGCATTTTTGACAATTAAATTTTTCAACTTTGATTCTAAGCTGACAGGTTAGAAAAGATTGCTTAAGTTGAATAAATTGAAAGAAATGAGGCTGATGGCATATGAGATTCCAGTTATTTACAAGCAGAGAACGAAGGCCTATCACGACAAAATTTAGTTAGACGAAAGTTTCAACCGTCAACAAGTGTTATTTTTCAATTCTCGCTTCAAACTATTTCCTGGGAAATTAAAATCAAATTGGTCAAGCTCTTTTGTGTTTAAGGAAGTCTCCACTAATGAAGTTCTTGACTTGATATAACTAGGATCCTCGAGGTTGTTTAAGGTGAACGATCAAAGACTAAAAGCATACCTTGGAGGGGATGTTTGTAGCGAACATATATCCCATGTTCTCAGCGACCCTTGAGGTCATCAATTGTCAAGCTAGTGACAGTAAACAAGCGCTTCATGAGAGGTAACCTGGTTTTGGATTTTAAGCATTTTGTGTTTTTGAATTCGAATGAAAATCGAGAAGCTCGCTTGGCAATGGCAACATTGCGTCGGACATAGTAATTTTTTTTATGTAAATATGTTCTGCCGAATTTTGCCTAACGATCAAACACACCGCCAAGCGAGCTAAGTTTTGAATTTAGACTAGTCTTTTCTGTAAAAAAAAAAAAAAATTATGGGGAGCTACTGTTGTTGCTAGGCAATGCGACATTTGAAATTCAAAATTCAGACACTTGGAGTCTCACCAAGTGGAAGCTGACATTTTCAACCGAAATTTGCTTGTTTTCAATCAAACTTATAGGCGAGACGCATCGTTTTGAGGCAAATGGTATGTTATTGTGTTTTTGCCTTGCGAGCACTTGCCATTGCCATGCAAAACTTGCTTTTAAAAGGAAAATTGTACTAATTCTTTCGCCTTAACTTTCTTCTCTTTTGTTTTCTCACCTGTTTTTCTTCGTTTTTGCCCTACTTTCTCCACTAGTCCCATATACTTGAATATTTTTATTGTTATTTATTCCTTATGGCATCAAAAAGTCTAAGATCTTGATGAAAATAAGTGGTGAAGGAAGTTCTAGTGAAGTGGATGATCAATTCTCTTTACCCATTCACAAAGAGATATATCATGACAACATACTCAAACGAAATTTCAACCTACTGAAGTGCACTAGCAAGGTCCACTGCTGCCGTGTTGTTCTGAACTCTTTTTGTACAGTTGTAAATCTTGTGGCCGTATCTTCCACATCATAAGCGGATTGAATGCAACCCTCATACTCCAAAGTAAATTTGTGGCTGTATCTCGAGTTTTAATCCCTCATAATCCAGTTGTAAATCTTGTGGCCGTATCTTCTAAAGATCTTAACAACAAGGGTCATCTTCCATGGTCTATACCATTTGTTCCACTCTTCTTCGACAAGGCAAATGGTTAGGCCAGATCAATAGGGTGTAGTAAAACTCTCATTCATCTCTTAATCTGAATCATTCTTTTGTGGCCACATCTTGCTAATATACACAACTTCGTCATCGAAGATATTCAAGAGTTTTTTTGTGTAGGACAAAGGAGGAGTCACTTTGGACAGATCGGGTTTATCATTGTTCCCATGGTGTGTACTGCGCCGAAGGTTATCTTCTTCTTCAGTATAGACACCATGATTACAACTGTACAAAAAAGAGTTCAGAACAACACTTCTTCATTGCTGGTTTTCGTGGTAAAAAATGTAACAGAACTCACCTTAACACTTTAAAAAATGATTGTTTAGTGTAAAAGAAAGAGTCACTATGCGAAAAATAACATTTTACAGCGTTTTTTTTAAGCCATTTACAACGCTTTTTCAAAAAAAATAAGCGTTGTAGTATCTAGCGCTGTAAAAAGATACAACAGCGCTCTTTAAAATAAAAAAGCGTTGTAAAATAGGTGGATAAATTGCATGCTTGTTATACTCGTTTTACAGTGATTTTTTGAAAATCGCTATAAATCTCTTTTAAAAACACGCTGATTGTTATACTCGTTTTACAATGCTTTTTCAAAAAAACGCTGTAATAGGTGCATTCTTACTAGTTTTACAACGCTTTTTTCAAAAAAGCGCTGTAATAGGTGCAATCTTATACATGTTTTACAGCGCTTTTTCAAAAAAGCGTTGTAATAGATGCAGTCTTATACATGTTTTTCAGCGCTTTTTCAAAAAAGCGCTGTAATAGGTGCATTCTTACTAGTTTTACAGTGTTTTTTCAAAAAAACGCTGTAATAGGTGCACTCTTACTAGTTTTACAGCGCTTTTTCAAAAAAAGCGTTGTAATAGGTGCATTCTTACTAGTTTTATAGCGCTTTTTCAAAAAAGCGTTGTAATAGGTTCATTTTTATACTAGTTTTAATAAAAAACATTGTAAACCGGATTGACATTTTTTAATGGAATTTTTAAAATAAAGCTTGTTTGTATAAACAGATCTTTTTATGGCATTAAATGTGTTTATAATTAATTAATTTAATCATGAAATGTGTTTTTTGTTAATCAATTTATAAAATAACTAACATAAGAGACATAAATTAAATATTATAATAAAATAATTTTTATACCTATATTAGATAAAGAAATTAGATAAAATAATTTTTAATGACAAGAAGTATTCAAAATTAACAAAAATTATTTCAAAAAACAAAAAAAATTAACAAAAATGGTTTCAAAATTAACAAAAATGGTTTCCACCACCAGATTCAAAATTAACAAAGAATAAAATTTCACAAACAAGAAATATTCAAGAAACAATAAAAAAAAGCGTTTTTTTTAATGGAACCCTAAAATAAAAAGATTGAAACTTTACCTATAAAACTCTTCAACAGTGACGAAAGTGTAGATAGGTCGAATAGAACTACTCCAAGCAGCTTGTTTGGATTTAGCGGAAAGGTTATCAGAAGGTCTAAGAATTCTCGAGGGGGTGAGGTTGATGGACGATGTCGGTGGTGTAGGGTTTGGAAGTGGCGAAAGAATTGTCTTCGTCGTGGCAGAAGAATCTTCTTCAAGGTCGTCGTTGTCGTCTTGAATAACCCTATTCGTCGTGATGGAAGAATCTTCTTCAAAGTTGTTGTTGTTGTTGGAGATGGAAGAGAAATGAGGGAGGGAGTGATGGAATTGGTGGTGGAGAAGAAGAGGTTGTCAGATTTAGAAAACCATAGAGAGAAAGGAAAATTTATGTGTGGAAATAGTGATTTAGAAAATCCTAAGTTTTAAACGAAAAAAAAAAAACGAAGAAAACCACTTATATATATATACTTAAAAAATTAGAAACACCCTATGACAGCGCTTTTTTTAAAAAGCGCTTTAAAAGGCCCTAAATTTATTAGACCCTATTACAGCGCTTTTTTACAAAGCGCTTTAAAAGACCCTATGTAATAGTGATTTTACAGCGCTTGTATAAAAAGCGCTCTAATAGGTCCTTTTATTATGTGAAAGCGCTTATATTTTACAGCGTTTGTATAAAAAGCGCTCTAATAGGTCCTTTAATTATGTGAAAGCGCTTGTAATTTACAGCGCTTGTGTTTAAAGCGCTCCAAAAGCACTGTAAACATTATGTGAGAGCGCTTCAATTTACAATGCTTTTTTCAAAAGCGTTGTAAAAGGGTTGTAAACATTATGTGCAAGCGTTATGTGACCTTATATGACCCTACAACAACACTTGTAAAAAAAGCGCTGTTGTATCATCCGTTAATTTTAAAATATTATACAACAACGCTTTTATTTAATAAGCGCTATAAAAGGAGCGCTATAAAATGCAATTTTTGACGTAGTGAGTTTAATTCTACTTCTAATAATGATTATTTAAATTATTAAATTTTAAAATTACTTCTTTTAACCAATTACAAATAAATTCAAAATAATTTATATTACTTTTAAATAAAATATCATAAAAATTATTTTTTAAATATAAAAGTTAAAATTTTTTAAAAAAATCTAAAACAAACTGAACTTATTCAACACCAAAATTATATTTATTTTTAATTATAATTATAATCTCTAAAGGATCTCAACCACCATCGAATACTAAATTAGACGTCAACAAAATAACACGTAAACCCAAAAATAATAATGCTTCTCGTAAAACAAATGCCAAATTCGTTATATACTCTTGTGAATAAAAAGTTAAAAAAATGTCACCAGGTGGTGTTGGAACTCTTTTTCTTTTGGTTAAACTGCATTTTAAGTTATTTGTATCTTTTATTAGGTTTTATTTATTCTGATCCAAAAGTTATATTTGTTTATTTTAATATTTTAAATTATAAATATTAAATACTTTGATATTTTTAGTAGTATCTAAGGTTATAACTTAAAGTAGTGATGTACAAAAGACGAATTAGGTCAGATTTTGTATGTCTCATACTAGATTTTAATATTTGATTTAGTCAATTTTTAAATTCTAACATGTCCTTTAATCTGACTAAATTCGATGTGTTGCATAATCATTACGGAAAAGATGGAATAAAGACGAGATCAGATTGGATTTCAGATGAATTGTCATTACAAAATAGTAATTCTCAAACATTCTTTTAGAATGACAAAAAATACACATAAACTAACTCATAACAAATCATCTATAGTTACCACTTGTCAATATAACAATACATTATTTTACAAATTTTAAATTACTAATTTAGTGATTTAATTGATAATTCTTTCAGAGTGAGTAAATCAATAATAACATAAAATAATCATTTGTCTTTAAAGTAATTTATAACGAAAGGATAATTCGAGAGTAACTTCAACGACCATTATTTTTTAAATTGTCTTCATTATTTTAGAAACAACCCAATCCATTATTTACAAATCAAAGACGGATTTACACGGTGAAATGGGTCATGTGCATCTCAAAATATTTAATTTTTGAATTTAAATAACAAAATGTTTGATATTTATAATTTAATAGACTAATACATAATAAAAATAGTTAAAATAAAAAAGACTAAAATGTGTAATATTATAAATTAAAGGTTGAAAATAAAACTAAGAAATCAAAGAGTAATCTAGTTTTCTTTTTTTATTGGAATTTGGAAGTTGGAACTAGGTGAAGTAAATAGAGGCAGCAAACTGAACGAGTGTTTGTGGGGTAAAAGATAAACTTCGTTGCCATGGCCGGTCGCTGCTGCTCTTTCTTCTCTCCCTCTTCTTCTGACGTTGCTACCCTTTCTCATTCTCTCACACCGTCACTCTCACTTTCAACAACAACAAAATTAAGAACAAGAAGAAGAAGCTTCCTATGTCTAAGGAGGAGAAATGGGTCTTTGAAGCCTCTCGTTTGTGCCCTCAAAAATCCATTGCAATACCGGAAGCTTGGTGACTCTGACCTTAACATCAGTGAAATTACTCTTGGTACTGTAAGTCCCGTTGAATTACGGAATTATTATTATTATTATTGGAATGTCCGTCTATCTTTTATTTTTAATTGTGTTTTGTTGGATATATATCTTATAGTGTTTAATTGTATAATGTTTTTTTTTTTAATAATTTAATTGCATAATGTTTTAATTTGTTTCACTTGCTTCAGTTTCATAATATCTATGTTATGTATACATGAAGTGTTAGGTTAGTCGTAAGAGTCTTAAGAGGCACAGTTCAAATCCCTTCGGGAAAGTTGTAAAAAGACAAGTAGTGTTAATTTAATAATGGTTTTCCATTCCTCCAATTTTCTTTAAATAATAATATCTATGTTATCTGAACTTTTCTAAATTTCAGTTTTAATATCTATGTTGTATGTTTTTAAAATGAAAATTTTGAAAAAAATTGTGTTATTAAGGACAAATTTATACAAAAAAATGTCCTAGCAAAATTGATAGTTACTTTTAGAGTTTCATTTATAATATGGCATATATTATTGTTTTATTATTATTATTGATGATGATGATGATTTGAGTGTTGTGGCATGTTGTTGATTGATTAGTGGATTGTTTTAGATGACATTTGGGGAGCAAAACACAGAGAAAGAAGCTCATGCCATACTCAACTATGCATTTGAGCATGGCATTAATGCTCTGGATACTGCTGAGGCTGTAAGTTCTTCAACGCTTAATCTGCATTTGCTTCATTCTATTTTATTTTCCACTTGTACAACAACTCTTGTTGAAATTGAAGTATTTGGATTACATTTTTATAAAAAAAATGAAGACAAGATCATTAGATGTAATGATTATTTTATTTTGAAGTCCATCAAGTTTATTATTGTGTTTCAGCTGTGATGTTTAATATTATGCAAGTTTCACTTTTTGGATGAATAAGAACTCAATCAACTCATAAAACACAACACAAAACAATACGTGTGATTTTCGATTATTGTTGTAGCTCCCGTTTACTTTGAGGAAATGTTTCCTATTTTCATTTTCTAAAATTTGTGTTAATTTTACTTGATAATTAGGAGGTTAAGAGATTTTTGAAGTGAAGAATTGTCTACATTTCTAGAAACAATGAAAATGTCGAAAAACTATTTTTATTATTTATGGAAATGCATCTTTATTAACTAGCATTTCAACTTCTCTCCATGTAAAATTACATATGTATCATTGATAATGATGGAAATGCAACTACAAATACATACTCAATTGTTTTGAAGTTTGAACCTATGTGCTCTATTTTAATCCTTTTTCCATACTGGTTTATTTTCTTTACCTAATTATGTTCTTGCATTCTACTTAACTTTTTCTAATCCAAGGTACTGTACTTTATGTTTCCGATCAAATTTCTTTTGTTTTGCACTTTGCAGTATCCAATTCCAATGAAGAAAGAGACGCAAGGAAGCACTGATCTCTATATCGGTAGCTGGCTGAAATCTCAATCTCGTGACAAGGTATTAGTTGTTCAGTTCACAACTCACTCTATTCTTTTATTTTTTTATTTTTTTTATGTGCTTTTAAGACAGAAACAGTTAAAATTAAAAGCATATGACTCAATTACTTCCAATCGCACGTGAAATAATGTCATTAAGGCTAGACAATTTTTCAAATAGCAGCTGTCATTTTCTTCAGTCTATGGTACTTCCAATATGTTGTTTTTTTTTTTAATTTGAGTGGAAGTGCTGATTAATATGATTTAATTTGGCACATCTTTCTACATATAACAATCTAACCCTGAAGCTAGATTGAGATTTGGTTTTCAGTTATTTTGGAAGATTTTTTACTGAAATCATGCTTTGTTGAGCTTACAGTTTGAAACTATTTGTTTTCCCTCTTTGTGGATAGATTATTTTAGCAACAAAAGTATGCGGTTATTCTGAGAGATCGAGTTACTTACGCGACAACGCAGACATTTTGCGGGTTGATGCTGCAAATATCAAAGAAAGTGTGGAGAAAAGCCTTAATCGCCTTGGGACTGATTATATTGATCTGTTGCAAATTCACTGGTGAGTTTACAGATTGTAAGCATTGATATGATGCTTATTATTTACTTGATTTTCCATTTTCATTCAAAATGGACAATTCTTCCTTTTCTTTATTCTTATCAGTTCAGTGCATTGGATTGACGATGATACATTAGTAGGGAGTATATACACATTTACATGAATTTATGTTATTTCAATTGGGTTTTCACTGCTAGTAGTTACTTCTAAAATTGTTCCAGTTAAACTAACCAAGGTTAAATATGAACACATGTAAGGTGAGACCATAAGATTGAAAAAAGTTTGATAAACAACCAATTATATGAATCTCTGGTATATATAATTAAGGGTAATAACTGTATTATAGTATTATTTACTATAATCTACAACATAACTTTATCCAGAAAATTACTACTAGTTGGTACGACGAAGACATGCTATTTCGACAATATTTTTCATTATATACTATTTACCTGATGTAGTCAGACAAGTTCCAAATTGTTTCCTATTGTCCTTCTTGAACTAAAAATCTAAACTACTTTTTGAACTTTTAATTTCTGAATATGAGTTTCTGCTTCATTATAGGCCAGATCGCTACGTTCCATTGTTTGGCGAATATTCCTATGATTCTTCAAAATGGAGGCCTAGTGTGCCGTTTATTGAACAGTTGCAAGCTTTTCAAGAACTTATCAATGAAGGAAAGGTGACTGATTCCTAATATGCTTCATCTTTTCTACATTCCGAAACTAGTTTGATAATTGGTTTTTTTTTTCACATAGAGAAGCAGAGCACTTATTTGTATAATTCTATATTATGATCTTAATATAATGTTCATTCTATTGTACATGTTTATGACATTCATTTTCTTTGAATTTTTGCATGTATATCAGGTACGTTACATAGGGGTTTCAAATGAGACTTCATACGGAGTGATGGAGTTCGTCCATACAGCTAAAGTCGAGGGACTTCCAAAGATTGTCAGTATCCAAAACAGCTATAGCTTGCTTGTGCGAAGTCGTTTCGAAGGTAAGTACAACTCTCACATCAATGACATCTCATTCATTTATCGGAAAAAACTACATAGCACCTTAAGTTTAAAAAGTAATACACATTGATCCTTAGAGAGTCGACAATGAAATTAGTCACATGATTTGAGTGTGACAAATTTCTGTCAATGTTTGATGGAAAGTTACACTGAAAGAACCAAATCACATACTTTCAAAAGTTTAAAGAATTTGTTGCACAATTTCATAGATCAAAGTGTACCATGACCCTAATAAGTTAGAGTGTAGAAGGTGGACTTTTCCGTTTTTACAAGCTTCTTTTCAAGTTCTTTGTTGGTTAAATGTTTTTGCAGTTGATCTTGTGGAAGTTTGCCATCCAAAGAATTGCAACATTGGCTTGCTGGCCTATTCACCACTTGGAGGTGGAACACTCACAGGAAAATATATAGATACAAATTCAGAAGCTGCACAAAGTGGAAGACTGAACCTCTTCCCTGGTTACATGGAAAGATATAACAAATCGATTTCACGGGTACACGAAAATTCTAGTTCTTGTATTTAGAGCTTAAACTTTACTCTAAACTGTGCTAACAATATAAGCAATTAACAATTTCCCTTTGTTTTTTCATGTTTGGATTTCAGGAAGCAACTATTAAGTATCTTGAGTTGGCCAAGAAACATGGTTTAACACCTGTTCAGCTTGCGCTTGGATTTGCGAGAGATCGTCCGTTCATGACGAGTTCGATTATTGGTGCAACTTCTGTGAACCAACTAAAAGAAGACATTGATGCTTTTACAACAACTGAACGGCCTTTACCAGCAGAAGTCATGGCAGACATTGAAGCTATCTTCAAGAGATACAAAGATCCCACCATTCTTTAAAGACTGTAACACCTTTTATTTTTTGAAATTATTTAATCACTTCCATTGACTTAATCTGTTCCCCATACATATTGAAACTAGGGTGTATAAAACTGACTACATTACTTGTTAAAAAATAGTTCAAAAAACTTTGTACACTGTATTTTCTATTGAGAGAATGATGCAATTGTTCAAAATTATGGTCACAAGACGACCATCTAATCGATTTATTAAAAAAAAGACTCTCAGAGGTTGGAACTTCTGATGAGCAATGGATAGGTTCAGAAGTTTGCTATTGCTCAAGAATAGTCTCAGGGTCAGCAATAACGAGTGTTGGGTCTTCTGGAATGGCCACTACTTTTGATGGCTTCTTCGAGGGGCTCAACTTTTGTTGACGTAACAGGTGTCTTGGCTCCAAAAGATGGCAAAATTGATCCCAAGTTCGGTTGGCCTTGGTCAGACTTTTGCGTCCACTTGACAAGTTCTTTTCCAAACCTGCTTTTTGAGAGAGGAGTACCACTAACTTGTTTTCAAACAGGGAGGGGCTCCTATATAAGTCAATGCGTTTGCAAGAAAAGGTGTTGATTTGAGCGGTTAATTGACTGGATTGAAGGGATGACATCTATGTATCCTTAAAGATCTTGTGCAACTCCTAAGTAAGGGATGTCATCCTTTCTTGAATCTCCTTTTTGCTTACCACCTAACTCAGTCTTTCCTCTTCAAGGGAACTCTAAGAGAATTGGAGACAAGATTTTTGCTATTACAGTTCGTTTAGCCGTTGCAAGTCATGAGCTACATGATCATAACGTTCCTAATTCGTTTAGCCGTTGCAAGTCATGAGCTACATGATCATAATGTTCCTTGTAGCTGTTGTACTAGTGAGAAAGTTCGTTGAGTTGCTAGCCGATTCAGTTAACAATCTCTTGTAGTGCTCGTGGAACCTGTTTGACTATGCCTAACTTGACTAGAGATGTTCTCAAAACAACAACTTGATCCTATATATTGGTATTTCACCCATTATTGTTACATCTCATCGCTCTTTGTGATTCTCGATGGGGGAAGAAACAAGAAGGTAGGATTCAGTGTTGGAAAAGTATTAACTCATTCTTCGATCACCTTGGTTCCTGAACAATAGGCAACAAGGAGGAGGAGTTGTTTCTTTATGAGTTGAGGAGCTACCAAATCTATAATGAAAAAATCAATTCAAGTTAAGAAGGGATGTATCTTAATAAAGCATCAGATGTAAAGAAAGAAGTATACCTGAGTAAGAAGTAGTAAAATATATTATAAGAAAGGGGGTTTGAATTGTGATCTTTTTAAAAGATAATTTTAGATGAAGCACACAAAAGCATTTGAGTATTCATCTAAGGGAAACTAAGATGTATCAAGATTTGAAGCAAAAATTTTGGTGGCCTTGGTGAAGAAAGAAGTGGATGAGTACGTGACGATGTGTTTAACTTGTTAGAAATAATAGGTGGTGCATCAAATACCTAAGGAATGTCACAATCGCTTGATGTGCTAGAGCAGAAATGAAATAGTATTTCCATTGATTTTGTTGTGCCTATACCTGAAGAAGAATGATTCCATTTGGACGATTGTTGATCGTTTGACTAAGCCTGCTCCTATTCTATCGCTAAAGACAACTTACAATGTGAGGAAGCTGGTTAAGATGTATATGGTCGATATTGTAAGACTTCATGGAGTAGCTTCAAGTATTGTATCAGGCAGAGATCCAAAGTTTACTTCTCATTTTTGGGGAGCTTTGCATAAGGTATTGGGGACAGAGTTGCGGTTGAGTTTTTCTTATAATCCGCAAGCTTAATGGTAAAATGAAGAGGACAATTCAATTGGTGGAGGATGTGTGTTTTGTATGGTCGTGGAAGTTAGCATAATCTATTGTAGTTTGGTATGGGGCAAGTGTTGTACACCTTTGTGTTGGTACCGATATGGGTAGAATATTATTTTTGAACCATAAACAGTGCAAAAAAGGTTAAGAAAATAAGGGAGAAGATGAAAATTTCTCAAGATATTGACACAAGAGTTACGATGATAAATGTCTTAGACTATTGGAGCTTCATGTTGTGTTTAATGTTTCGCAATTACGAAAGTACATTTTAAATTTGTTTCATGTGATTGAATAGATGTTATCTAGCCAAAGGATACCTTATCTTTTGAGGTGCCTCATGTGAAGATCCAAGACATGAAAATTAATCGAATGAGGAACAAATAAATTCCTTTAGTTAAGGTGGTTCAAAATTAAACTACTAGAGATGCGATTTGGGACTCAAAGATTAGATGAGGGAACAATACCTATACCTATTCAATGATGTTTAGTTTCAAGAAAAAAACTATTTTAAGAGGGGAGTAATGTAAGTAAGACATTTGTTGTACGATATATCTTTTTGCTGTTATTTGTAGATTTTTTTTTGATAATAATGGATTATTTTTGTTGTGAGTAAAATTAATTTAGGATGAATTTGTTTTGATTTCAAATTTATATAATAAGTGTTAATTATGTACAAAGTGTTAAAAGACATTTTACCAACGAGTAATAGGATAAATTTATTCTGTTTAATTTTCAAACAAACTCATAATTTAAAGAAAATTTAAAAGTGATTTCTTATAATAATAATCTTGTTGATTATATGATAAAACTTATTATAAGCCAAATTCTATTCGCACATTTTTTGAGTAAAGAGTTTTACTATTAGTAGAATTATTTAAAATGCTAATGGATAATTATCAAGTCATTTGTGATGGGGGACAAGAAGTGACGTGTCATGATTTTTGTGACAGTAGCATGATGGTGTTTTAATTAATTAATTTTGGTTATTAAGTAAATAAAGTGAGAATAAATACATCTACCCTCCCTCTCTTACACATCTCAATTTTCATCTTCGTCATTTTCTAGAGAGAGAAACAGAGCTTGTGTTAGAAGTAAATTTTAGAGTTTGAGGGTTGAATGAGTATTTGGGCAAAGTTTCATAAGGAGAAGTGTATGGTTTTTCTTGGTGGAGCTTTTGATGTACTTAAAGTGGTAAGATTTTTCATCTTTCTCTTTTTCCTCTTTCTCGGTCACAACCATGGTATTGTTTGGGTAAATGGATTTGCAATTTTTCTACCTTAAAATCCTTGGTTTTGTGAAGGTGTTGGTGTGTTGAAAAGATCAAATACGTTTTCCCCTTTTGATGATTGAGGCCATGACCATGTGTGTGTCGTTGGGTGAGCTATTGTTCAAGTTTTCTTTCTAAAACTATTTGGATTTGTGTTGTTGATACTTGATAGTGTATTTGAAAAGATATCAAATTTTTTCTTTCATTTTCAAGTTGGCCGAGATGGTGATCATGGTAAAAAGGGAGTTTTTGTTGAAGTTTCTTGTTTTTAAAGTTGTTGTTTGTGTTAAGAAAGGAGATTGAACGAAAATGATTTTCTCACTTAGGATTTTGAAATAAAGAAGTAATTATGTTGCTGTTATTGACGGAGATTAAAGATAAATGAAGAATTAGAATCCATCTAGCGTCCAAAAAGAATTCAATGTTGGTTACTGAAGATCAAACATTTATTATAATATATTAAAATAAACTCCACATATTATTGTGACATATCCTCCAATATTATGTTATTTTATTCCATTATTGTCACCTCAACAAAAATCTTATGTGACAAATCTAAAAATACACTCTTTCATCCTCTTATTATTTCACTTTTAATTTGATTTAACACACTTTTTTTTTAGTTATTATTATTACTATTTAAGATTTAATATTATGTATAACTATTCATGTGTCATAAGTTTCAAATTAAAGTACCATCAATATTAGTTAATCCAACACTCATTGCTCCTAAATCATTATTGGTTTCGATGGCTTTAACTACAATTAATATATTGATATTTTTAAACGCTTTTCAAGAAATATATAAATAACAACAATTTGTGAAAATTATTTTGTATCATATATTGTTTATTTAGAAATTGGCTAACAATGACACAAATACTTTGGTCTCTATGCAACTTTTCTTTATATGTTCATTTTACGCGCTTTTATACAAGTAAAACGTGTGAGAAATTTTACATTTTTTTTAGTTTACATATTTGAGTTTTAATTCTATTTGTAATTATAATATGTTTTGACATGTTTATGGTCAATTGTGTATATAGATATTTGTGCAAATACATCAATATTTTTTTTACCAAATTGTGCTTATATTTCATTATGGAGTATGTTATGTATCATCCAATATATTTTTTATATATACGCCGAAATGTCAATACATTTTGTATCATATATTGTTTATGTTTTATTAGAAATTGTAAGACAATGGCACATACAATTTGGTGTATATGCAACTTTTCTTTGAATGTTCATTTTACGTGCTTTTAGATAAGCAACAAATGTGAAATTTTTTATATTTTTTTAGTTTACATTTTTGTGTTTTAACTTTATTTATAATTATAATATGTTTTGACATGTTTATGGTCAACTGTTGTGTGTATAGATATTTGTGCAAATACATAAATATTTTTGACTAAATTGTGCTTATATTTCATTATGAAGTATGTTATGTGTCATCCAATATATTTTTCATATATAAGCTAAGTTTCTAAAGCAAATACACATCTTAAATTTAAGTGATATAATATGATGACAACTATATTATTTGTCTCACCTAATCTTTAGAGACATAGAGTCAAATAGTGTAGCACATACTTTCTTAAGTGTAGCATATAATTCTCTAAATTTTCTCGGATGAAGAATAATAAATACTTAATGCCTATATATCTCACATTTTTTGTTTCTACAATTGTTTAATTTCCTCCAAAATTTCCTTCAACTGAATATTGCTTAGTATCTTTAATGAAAAAAATAACTCATTTTTAATGAGATCTATGAAAATATTTTATAGTTATCTTTTAAAGTATTTATACTCCATTTTTTATATACAATTTTATTAAAACAGTCCCACAACTAGGATACTGTCATCTCACTATTAATTTTGCTATATAGTTAGTGCTTTTTTAAAACTAAAATTGAAACTCCAATATTCACTTTGTCGTTATATTTTGTTTAATAACTTTTATTATTGCATTGCACTATTGTGTCTCCTCCAATTCTGAATTTGTAACTGTTTAAATTGTCAATAATTTTTTTCTTCTTATAACCATTTTCACACACTTTATGCAATTAACTTTCGGATCGCAGACCCGCCACTGCCACGAGAAAATCTTCCGGATACGTAACAATCTCACTTTATTCATTCAAAAGGAAACCTATTTGTAGCCCAATTATTTTCAAAGAAATAGAGTTGGAAAATTATTTTTTCACACATAGTTTTTGAGTAAGTGAATTTTGTAACATATTTTACCTATTTGCTCATTTTTTTCAAAACCTTGATTGTAGTTAATTAGAGTATTGTTTTTGTAGACATACTCTATCTCATCCATGACATGTAAGTATAGTGGCTCCCCAAAAGACAAAGAAAATTGTTCATATTCAACTTTATAGTAGTGTTATTATTGTGTCTTCTAAAGATTTAGAATTATGTGTCATTTATAGATAAAAGAATAATGTTTAATATTTAGATTAAAAAATTATTTGATGTTTTTTTCCAGAGATGTATTTTTAAAAAATGTTATCTATTTGAAGTTTTTACATCTGTTTTACTTCTACTAAACCGTACATGCACGAGTTGTTTGTGAAAATTCTCAAGTCAAGTTGTATAGAAGGCTCATACTCAAGACATTTAAATTTAGATTTGTCTATTTCTTTGAAGGGTTATAATGAAATGAATATCAAATGAATATCAATGAGTAACTAATTTGGCACAAGAGATTAGGCCATGTCTATTTGAGGTTAATCTCAAAATTAAACAAATTCCAACTTGTTAGAGGCTTGCCAAATCTCAAGTTCAAATCAAAATTTATTTGTGAGGCCTGCCAAGTAGGGAAACAAACTAAGAGTTCTTTTGTATCAAAGGATATTGTTTCCACAATTAGACATTTGGAGCTTCTGCACTTTGACCATTTTGGTCCAACTAAAACTGCCTCGTTGAATGGTAAAGAGTATGAACTGGTCATTGTTGATGATTACTCTAGATGGACATGGGTTAAGTTCCTTAAACACAAGGATGAGTCTTATAAGGTGTTCACTATCTTTTGCAAACAAGTGCAAAATGAAAAGCAATTCTCTATAGTAACTATCTGTAGTGACCATAGTGGAGAGTTTGAGAGCAAACTCTTTGACCAATTATGCGAGTAGAATAACATACTACATGATTTCTCATCCCCTAGAACACATAAGCAGAATGGTGTTGTGGAAAGAAAGTTGCTAAGAATTTTTGGGCAGAAGCAGTCAATACCTCATGTTACATTCAAAACATAGTTTGTATCAAACCTATTTTGAATCGGATTCCTTATGAATTGTGCAATGGTAAAAAGTTCAACATTTATTACTTTCATCAATTTGGTTGTGTGTGTGTTATGTTTTAAATATTAAAGATAATCTTGGCAAGTTTGACCCTCGTTCACAAAAATGCACCTTCCTAGGATACTCTTAAAGATCCAAAGCTTAGAGTGTTCAATAGGGAAACTCGCCTAGTGAAGGAGTCAATACATGTTAAGTTTAATGACAAACAACTTAACCTTAAAAAGTTAAAGTAAGTTGAGGATATTGCAGGTTTACTGGAACCAGAAGAATTTGATAAATTAGAAGATAAAGACAAACCAGAAGACTCAGACAAATTAGAGGATACATGAAAATCAAAAGAACCTGAAAAAAAACATCACAAATGAATATGATCAAATTGGAACCAGTCAAGTTTATTCAAAAGCTAAAATTGGATGGAAATGAAAGTGCAAACACAAGAAGGTGGATTGAATTGTGTTTGACAAAGTTGATAACTTTTTGCTAATTTGATGAAGGTTGATTGATTTTTATGAATTACTTATATAAAAAGCAATCAGATTTAAAGGCACCAAACAATGAAAACATAAATAATTAGACACATAGATTTATCTTAGTTCACCACTAACTTGGCGACATCTACTCCCCTCATTCAAAAAGCTTTAATCCACTAACTCGAATACCTTGAATTACAAAGCATCTGACCCTCAAAGCCAACCTTCCCAAATAACCTAACAACCCCAGACTTTTGAGAAACTCACCACTTTGACCCTACAAGCAAAGTCTTCTCGTAACAACCTAACAACCCCATATTAAAGAAGGAACTAAACCACTATCGGGTTGGATACAAAAAATTGAAACTTTAACTGTTTGCTTCTAACAAAGCTGATAATAATAAATAATAACTCTCACACACTAAGAAAAAACACTTAGAAAATATTTCTAAATTGAACAAGAATTTCTCTCTTTGAACTCTAAGATGAATTTGAAAATTTAAGTTTATGAGCTCTTCAACTCTTTTTTGATTTTTGATGATCTTCTTCTTTAGCCTTGAGTATCTATTTACAGATAAAATTAGGGCTTCAATTTAGTCCTTGTTTAATTCTGAATTGTATCTTCATTCCTTGTTTGGTCAATAATGATCTTATTCAAAAATAATTCTGAACAAGATGCTTTTAGATAATATGTTCTTTAACCAATTCTTTATTTATGAATCCAATCTGAGTAGTTTTTCTTGATTGATTTTGTTCGTAATTTTTTCATATTGAGTTTGTAAATTCTTCAGATTGATTTTATTCGTATTTTGTTTAAATTGAGTTTATAAACTCTTTAGATTAATTTTGTTCGTATTTTGTTCATATTGAGTTTGTAAATTCTTCAGATTGATTATGTTTGTATTTTGTTAAGATTGAGTTTGTCAATTCTTTAGATTGATATTGTTCATATTTTGTTTTAGATAAATCTTGCTTAAATCTTCTTCAAATCTTGACCATATCTTCTTTTCAACTTGGTTAAAAGTTTTCTACAATTATAAATCTAAATAAAATCTTATTTTAGATTTTCTTTAATTATAAATTTGAATCAAGTTTTATTTTAGATTTTCTTTAATTATAAATCTGATTCAAATTTTATTTTAGATTTTCTTCAAAAACACGAATCTTCTTCCATACTATATGAAGTCAAATATATTGTTCTCATAAAATACTTTTGTTATCATCAAAACTCTAAGTATAAAACCAACTTGGTTCCAAAAGAAAATACAAGTCATCTCATCCAAACACTCTAATTATTAGAAGTGCAAATGATCATTTGAAGACCAAGCTCATCCAAACACTCTAATTATTAGAAGTGCAAATGATCATTTGAAGACAAAGTTATCACTAAAAGACACAACATTATTCGGTCTGATCTCATGAATTGAGCCTACCTCTGTCGATGAATCACTGGCAGACAACGGTTGGATACTTGCAATGTAAGAAGAGGTTAATGAATTTAAAAGAAATGATGTTTAGAATCTAGTACCCAGATCAGATGATAAGAGACCCTTTGGAACCAAGTAGGTATTTAGGAACAAATCAAGTGAAAAATGAGAAGTTTTCAAGAACAAGGCTAGACTGGTTGCACAACGTTACAATCAACAAGAAGGTATTGATTACACTAAGGCATTTTCTCTAGTGGCCAGGAATTTCCAATGAGTATGTTGGGAGAACTGAAGTTCTTCATAGGAATTCAAATTCGACAAGGTCAGAATAGGATACACATTCATCAAACAAAGTATACGAAAAACTTCTCAAGAATTTTAAGATGAATGATATGACTACACCAATGCATCCTGCCTGCTCACTTGATAGAAATGAATTAGGAGAGAAAGTTGACCAGAAAACATACAGATGAATGATAGGGTCACTTCTATATCTTACTGCTTCCAGACTTAATATTTTGTTTAGTGTTAGATTTCAGGCTGATCTAAGGGAATCCCACTTAACTTTTGTTAAGAGAATCCTTCGATACTTGAAAAATACTTCTAACCTTGGTTTGTTCTATAAGTTGGCAACTGAGTACAGGTTAGTAGGATATTGCGATGTTGATTATGCTGGAGACAAACTTGAAAGAAAAAGCACCAATGGAAACTGCACTTTCCTAGGTGAAAATTTGATCTCTAGGTCAAGCAAAAGACAAAGCACAATTGCAATGTCAACGACAAAAGCTAAGTACATTACAGCAACTCTCAACTACTATGGATGAAACATCAATTGGAGAACTATAAAATAATTGAGAGTAACATTTCCATATTATGTGATAATACATCTCCTATTTGTCTAGTTAAGAATCCAATTCTACATTCTAGAGCTAAACACATAGAAATAAAACATCACTTTATTAGGGACTATGTTCAAAAAGGTGTGTTAAATATCCTGTTTGTAGACACTAAACATCAATGGGCTCATATATTCACTAAACCTCTAGCTGAAGAAATATTCGAATTTATTAAGAAGAATCTGAACCTAGTATTTATATATGATTAATGTTCTGATCTATATTTGTTTGATGCTTTGATTGTTATGTGCCCATAGGAGTTTAAACTTAAATAGATGTGTGTTTACAAGCTTAACTCTAATCTATTGAATGGTGTTAACTCATTAGTCAATTGCCATTCGAATTTCTATTCCTTTTGCCTCATGACAAAAGGGGGAGAAAGAGATTTGAGAACAACTTAAGAACAATTCAAACTGTCTAATGTTTACATATTTGGGGAAGATAGAATATGCATGTGGAGAGAAAAAGGGGAAATATAATTGCCCTGTGTTAGGGAGAGCTATGTCTATTCGTTTATTTGGATGCTTGTGTATTTGCATGTTTGTTCCGTCTACATGTTTGTTCACTGCTTTACTTTATTTTTGTTTAAATAAATTGTTATCAAAAGTATTGTATTGTCATTATCAAAAAGGGCTGATTTTTGGAACCAAGTTGGTCCCTCGAACAATTCCTTGTGTGTTTTGATGTTAATAAAAGTATTTTGTGAGAACAAGTTATTGCAATAATGGCTTCACTAATGACCAAAAAAAGTCATCAAAGGAAGTAAAAAGGTCAAAGGAAACGAAAATCAAATCAGTCAACATAATCTGAAAAATGTACATGATGACTCTTCATCATATGCATATTTTTTTCATTGTTTTTAGTCTTATTTATCTTTTATTCATTAGTTAATTTAAGGAGTTATTTGATATATTTTGTTGATTTTAGTTCTTTAATTTAATGAAATATTTATGTTCTTATTTCCTTGATTAAGTAGTGATTTTTCGTATTTTTGCGTTGTTTATTTGTTTTAGTGCAGTGCTGAATTTTGGTGAGAAATCAACATGATCTATGTGGAGTATTTCCGTCATATATGGAGTTTTCGATGTCCAATTAGAGTCAAATCAAGTGCAAATGAAAGCTAAGATCCATAGATACAACCTTCATGAAGACATCGGAACCCAATTCAGACTCAAAAAGGAGAAAAATGCAGAAAACGTCAAATAGAAGACTCTGTGCGCCTAAAGCGCAACAGCAGCGTCTGCGGCGCATTTCCAGGCTGAAGACCTTGTCGATTCATAATATGTGAGGCTCCCGGCCAGTGTGGTATTAGAGCCTCAACTATAAGAGGGGGTGCATATGGTATGTATATAATAAAGAGAGTCAGTAAGGAAGGAAATCAATCAATTATGGAAACATCAGAACCAACACATCAACCCATTACTCTCACCTCTTCAATATCTCTTCCTAAATATTGTAAAAAGACTGATTCTCAAAAAATAGAAAATCTTGTTGAGTATTCTTATGTCCCAAAAGATGCTCAAATAAGTAAAACTATACTTCCCCTTTAAAGTCCTTATAATATTTTCAAAAGACAAAGATCAATCACCCGATCTATCAGAAACTTAATCTCTACAAATCGCCCTCATATGAAAGAATATGTCCAGTCATCTCGACTAGACCAATGTAATTTGAGAGCAACAAACCAAGAAAAATATGTGGATTTAGAGATCCCTCAAAGTCTCATAAACCAGTGGAAATCTGAAGGATACACAACTTTACATTTTGGAGCTGTCAGGCTAATCCTCTCCCTTCATGGACGAAAAAATCAGCATGTCTTCTATAAAACCGCTCTTCTAGACTCAAGCTACCTTCATTATGAAAATGCTGTAATAGGGACTGTTCTAACATCACTCCATGCTAGAAGTGTTGTCCTCACCATCTTCCCAAACTATAATGTAAGTCTCAATGACATCACTCTCTCCACAAGGTTGAAAGTCCAATTCCAAATAACTGGATCTGATCAAGTTCCAAAAGCTTTATCTGCAACCCTTCATTATCAAATAATCTATCGCCTCCAAAATCACTCTATAGATTTGCCACTCTCGGGATGTTCTTCTAATTCACTGTGGATCGTTACCAATAGAGAAAATGATATACCCTCCATTGTCTAGATCCCAAGGAGAATCACAAGGGAGGAATTAACTCAACTAATTCCCCTGGAATAGATAACAAACTATGAAAAATTCCATCATGACAAAAGACCAATACTATCTCAAGAAGCCACCTTCAGGAGATCGATTGATATGTCAGTCAAAACAATTTTCAAAAAACTAAATGAAGGATCATCTTTGGCATCTCTTATTTTTCAGACCATGATGGAGTCCTATTCATGTTGTCACTGCTAGAGGAGAACCTATCTATACTGACAAGATAGATGACCATTTTATTTGGGACGTAGATCCCTGTAAGTGCGACCCAGGATGTGACTATTGGATGCATGATATTGACAGATATATCATTCTACCTATAAGCCAGAAGAAAGGGACGTGCAAACCATCTCCTCCACCACGTAGAAAAGCAGATCCTGATAATGGTCCATGGGTAGGAATCCATGATAAAAAGAAACCTTTTCTATTATATGAAGATGCACTTAAAATCCACAAAAAGGAAAAGCTCTTGCCACCTAATGACCCTACTCTCGTTACTTGGTCACCTTAAGACTATTGTAAACCTTTAAACCCTCCAAAAAATACAAAACCAATCCCTTGTTTTATGTTCTCAGCTTCAACATCAGAATATGACCAACAATTCACTTCTCTAGAAAGAAAAGTGGACCAAATCACAAACAGATCATCCAAATACAACCCAATGAAGTCGAACCCAAGCGGATGAAGTTTTAAATTGGAAATTAGAAAACATGGTTGCTCAAAATGACATTCTCCAGAATCTAGACAGAAAGGTGAATAAGATTACTGAAAAAATAGACAAAACAGATGAAAATCTCAAAGTTTTGTCTCAAAAAAATGCAAAAACACTACAGAGCCTTAAAAGCTCAAGTCTCTCAGTTGGATCATGACTTAAGAAGGATGTTAGAAGAAAGAACTTTTGGCCAAGATTTTGACCAAAAGGAAAGAGAAATCAGAACACTACAAAGCTAAGTAAAAGAGATTGATGATTTCTTGAGAGCTTCCAGAGAAGAAAAACCTAGACCTGTTGAAGATCTTTTCTTTAACCCTCTTACTTTTCCTACTTATTTCACACAACCAGAAAAGCCATCTCCCCTATATCCTACCTGTGCTTCATCACCACCAGATTATGCCAAATACATACCCTCAACTTATAGACAAAAACCTGTCAGAACTACAAAAACCTCAACCTCCCAAGTCCAAAGGGAAAATCGCCTGCTTAAGTGTATCATCCTCTAACTCCCAAGATTTTCCTAAAACACCTCCTCCAAAATTTCAAAAGGAAGAAGTTCCCGATAAAAGTTTCCAAGCCATGGCAATCACAGAAAACCATGAATTCCCACAAGAAAATAATTTTCTTGCACAATCCTCAAGAGAAAAGAGTGGAGATTCCTCTTCCTTTGAAGAAAGATCTGAATCCTTTTCATCAGTATCAGAACAAGAATCAGAATCTGAAAGAAATTACATGAACATTTCTTGTCTTATTATGGGGAATGTAAAAGAGGAATAATCATTTTATGAAGAATCACTTGAAGAACATCCAGTCTCTAGAAAAACAAAAATAAATAGTGGACCTTGGTTCACGCTTTATGATATACCACCCAGACACTGGAGAAAGAGACTATTTGAATTTGGTGCTTGGTTTGACACTCAGATGATTAAAACAAGTGTATACACTTATAAGATCATTGAAGAATTTTGCTGTAGAATGACAGGCATGTTGAAGGAATGGTACCATAATCTTGGTACATTCAAACAAGATGAATTACACAGATTAGAAAATACTGTTGCTGTCCTTGGAATTCTTCACAACGAATTCATTGGTGATATGGAGATATTTGATAGAAAAAACAGACAAGAATTCTTTGAGATGAGATGTTGTTCTCTTAGAGTCAAAGATCTTGAAAAACATTATCAAAGAATGACCCAAAGATATTATGTCCTCAATGGATTTAATGATCATAGTCTAAAAAGTACATGTATCTCCTCACTACCCCAAGAACTCCAACCAGGGATCCACAGGATGATAGAAACAACCCATAAATATATTAAAGCCATGAGTCTCGGCCAGATACATCAAATAACATTAGAGGCACTTGAAAAGCTATGTAGATTGCACCAACATTTCTCTGAAATAGTAGAACAAAAATTCAAATTCACCAAGGCATGCAAAAAGCCTTACCTAGAAATCAAGTGCAAAGATAACAAATGCAGCTGTTCAATAAAAAGGAAACATCATCAGCAAAGATACACTAAAACTTCTAGAATCTTCAAAAAGGAAAAGAAAAAGAGAGCTTTGAAGTTCTTTAAAAAGAAGTAATTCAGAGGAAAAAAGAAAAATCAAAGATGTTTTGATTGTGGTGAAAAGGGACATTTTTCTAAGAGATGTCCTAATAAAACCTACAAAGCCGCAAAGTTGATCAACTATCTTCAACCACTAGAAGGAGACCTGAAATCCTTGTATTACGAACAAAGCTCTGCCGATGAAGAAACAGTTTTTGCTCTTTAAAACTCTTTCTCAAATAACTCTTCTTCAGATGAAGTATCGTTTGCTGAATCAGGAGATGATACATGTTTTCTTATTTACTCGTTCAATGAAGTAGGAACTACTCTACCTACTCCTCATTTCCCTTGTGTTGAAATCCATGCCATTGCCTCAAAGTTTTCCTGTCCCAAGAAAGTTATAGCCTATATGGATACTGGTGCCCAAATAACAATGATGAACCCAAGCATCCTTCCTACAGAAGCATGGGTGAAACATGCTGCATATTTTATAGCAGCAGATGGAAAAGTTTTCAGAACAGATTCGAAGACAAAGGAGAAAATTGGAATCAAATTCTTTCCCGAATGCATAGTTTGGACAAAGGTAATTGGTAGTAGCCTACCAAATAAAGATATTGTTGTGGGTATGGATGTTTATTCAACAAAAAATAGGCATCAAATTCTCCCCACAAGAATCAAATTTAAACGAGAATTTAAACCCTATTCAGGAATATTAAAGTTGTATTCCCTTTCTGAAGTTCTTGTTGAATATGAAGAAATTAAGTCCAAATTGCTCAAATTTTGTGCAGACAGTCATGGGAAATTCTCCCATCCAAAACCTTTATGGATAAACAAAGATTTTTTTGTTCAAATTCCTTTCAAGCTCAATGAGGATATCAATCCTACCAAAGCTACTCATCCAGGAATGAGTCCATCATATTTAACTTTGGCCCGAGAAGAATGCAACCAGTTACTCAAACAAGGTCTAATAGAACCCACAAAATCTGAATGGGTTTGCCAAGCATTTTATGTTGAAAAGAGATCTGAAAAAATAAGAGGAAAAAAGAGGTTAGTAATTGACTATAAACCTCTTAATCATTTTCTGAAAGATGATAAATTTCCCATTCCGAAAACCTCTTCATTAAACATCTTCCTCAAAGATGCTCATATCTATTCAAAGTTTGATATGAAGTCAGGATTTTGGCAATTGGGTATTGATCCTAAGGACCGTTACAAGACGGCGTTCTGCATTCGTAATGCCCAATACCAATGGACAATATTACCATTTGGGCTTAAGGTAGCTCACTCACTATTCTCAATAGTATTTTTGAGCCCATTCTCAATAGTATTCTCATCTATATCGATGATGTGTTGTTATTCTCAAAAGATGAAAAGGCTCATAAACAGTTATTGGACTAATTTTCCCAAATAACCCAAAACCATGGAATGATGCTATCTGAAAAGAAAAGTAAATTAGCCCAAACAGAAATCGATTTTTTAGGAATCCATTTCTCTTAAGGGAAATATCAACCTCAACCTCATATTGCTCAAGAATTTTTGAGTTTTCCTGATGAAAATCTCACCATTAAACAAATCTAGCAATTTCTTGGTATAATCAATTATATTAGGAATTTCATACCAAAGCTGGCAAAATATACAAGTCCATTGTCACACTTACTTAGGAAAAATCCACCACCATGGGAAACGAAGCACACTGAAGTCGTCAAAGCCCTAAAAATGATTACACAAACTCTACCTGCCTGAAAATTTCTGGAAATGGAAAGAGAATTCTATAAACTGATGCTAGTGATCATTATTGGGGTGCAGTCTTGATAGAAGAAATTAATGGAGTAAAACATTATTGCGGTCATGCTAGTGGTCAATTCAAAGAAGCTGAAAAACATTACCACACCACTTACAAGGAAGCACTTGCAATCAAATTAGGTATCCAAAAACTTGATTTTCACCTGAGGGGTTACCGGTTTGAAGTCCAAATGGATAATTCTTCTTTTCCTAGGATCCTTGAGTTTAAAAATAAAATGCCTCCAGATCCCCAAACTCTTAGACTCAAAGATTGGTTTTCAAGATATGATTTTACTGTAAGACATATCAAAGGAAATCAAAATTTGATTCCTGATTTACTTTCCAGACCTATGAAACCCATCCAGATCATCACTAAAACACACACCTTTCCATTGATTCTACTGATCAAATCAATACCAGCCCATGTCTCTACGATCAGGAATTTTCCTTCGGGTATATGGTATGGATATAATAAAAAGAGTGAGTAAGGAAGCAAATCACCTTTCCAGGTAGAAGAAGGGGTCCATATGGTATGGATATAATAAAGAGAGTGAGTAAGGAAGGAAATCAATCAATTATGGAAACATCAGAACCAACACATCAACCCATTACTCTCACTTCTTCACTATATCCATACCATATGCACCCCTCTTCTAGTTGAGGCTCTAATACCACACTGGCCGGGAGCCTCACATATTATGAAATTAGTCTTAACTGTACAGTCAAGCGAGACAAACAATAACCTTTCATAGGTATTAAGTCTCAAGCACTGACCAACAATCAAAACTATCATCTCATAATAGAGATGACCGTAGTATGGATCAATAGTCAAATGTTTTCTGGTACACAAGATCCTTATTTCTAAGGCGAGTGTAGAGCATACTTGCATCTCTTATTGGGGAATCATGATATGAATATAATAACTAGAGTTTTCAGAAAGAAGAGAAAATTTAGAAGAATATGTTTATACTTAAGCACCCTGGTGATTTTATTTCAATTTCTTCTGCCTTCATATGTTACAATACATCTCCTTTTATAGCCAAGGAGTTACACAAAAGGACAAAATACAAACTATTCATGGACATGCCATCATACGCATTATTAGAATGCTTTTTAATAATGGAAGACATATCCACGACACACTTTGACTACTATGTCATATTATTAGCATTCTTTTATACTAGAAGACAAAAGTACAACTATTCATACAATAATTATACAAGACATATTCATGACTCTTTTGACTCATCAGTCTTTAAAGATAGGCTCGTGACTTGGAGACAAATTCTGATCAGACAGGTATTCTTCTGAAAAGAAGTTAAGGGAATAATGTGACTCATACTGCAAAATGTCTTTTAGTATTTTTCTCATATTTTCTTCACTAGGATTTCCTGAAGGATCAATATCCATTGGATTTTCTTCAAAATTAATTGTTGCAAATTGTTGTTCAATTTTCATTTGAGAGTCTTGTTCTGGTTGGGTAGTTTGACCAGAGCTTTCTCCAATTTCTTGTACTCTCATTATCTGTCATTGGGATTTTTTAAGAACTCTATGACCTACTCATGAAAGTTCTTGTGAATTAACCGGCTGCCACTGGGATGGAAGATTTCCATGACTTATTCAGGTCGTATCAGCTTGGATTTTTTTTCTCGATCATGGAGATTAATAAAATTGAAATAATCCATTAATTCTTTCATAACTTTTAAACATCGAGGATAATCATCAATGATTTTCCATAGATTAACATAATTTGCGCAAATGAGGAGTTTAGTTCTGGAATCTATCTGATATGGCCTGTGTAGGATGAAAACTGTCTTAAGTTTGCTAATTGCTTCTTGTGTTAAACTGCTTCCTTTGACCTCATCTAAGACTGGTTCTAGTTGTTTTCTCCACCAGTCCAGTGGAGAGTACCATCCAAGTCTAGTAAAAATTAAGGAGTTGTGATTCTTTGGATCTGTCAGGTGTTTGTACATTGCTTCAGTTGGGACAAAGACAAGCATAACATACAAGCTAGTTTCACACCAAATATATCATAAATGATTTTCAGTAAACTTACAATTTGGGTCTATCATGAATGGTAAATAAAAGGGTGTGTCTGGAAGAAAAGGGGAATCAATGGAAAGGTGTGTGTTTTAGTGATTATCTGGATGGGTTTCATAGGTCTGGAAAGTAAATCAGGAATCAAATTTTGATTTCCTTTGATATGTTTTATAGTAAAATCATATCTTAAAAACCAATCTTTGAGTCTAAGAGTTTGGGGATCTGGAGGCATTTTATTTTTAAACTCAAGGATCCTAGGAAAAGAAGAATTATCCATTTGGACTTCAAACTGGTAACCCCTCATAAGGAAATCAAATTTTTGGATACCTAATTTGACTGTAAGTGATTCCTTGTAAGTGGTGTGGTAATGTTTCTTAACTTCTTTGAATTGACCACTAGCATGACCACAATAATGCTTTACTCCATTAATTTCTTCTATTAGGACTGCACCCCAATAATGATCCCTAACATCAGTTTGTAGAATTCTCTTTCCATTTCCAAGAATTTTCAGACAGGTGGAGTTTGTGCAATCTTTTTTAGGGCTTTGACGGCTTCAGTGTGCTTCGTTTCCCATGGTGGAGGATTTTTCCTAAGTAATTGTGTTAGTGGACTTGTATATTTTGCAAGCTTTGGTATGAAATTCCTGATATAATTGATTATACCAAGAAATTGCTGGATTTGTTTAATGGTGAGATTTTCATCAGGAAAATTCAACAAATCTTGAGCAATATGAGGTTGAGGTTGATATTTCCCTTAAGAGAAATGCATTCCTAAAAAATCGATTTCTGTTTGGGCTAATTGACTTTTCTTTTCAGAGAGCATCATTCCATGGTTTTGGGCTATTTGGGAAAATTAGCCCAATAACTGTTTATGAGCCTTTTCATCTTTTGAGAATAACAACACATCATCGATATAGATAGAATACTATTGAGAATGGACTCAAAAATTCTAGTCATGGCCTTTTGAAATAGTGAGGGAGCTACCTTAAGCCCAAATGGTAATACTGTCCATTGGTATTGGGCATTAGGAATGTAGAACACCATCTTGTAACGGTCCTTAGGATCAATATCCAATTGCCAAAATTTTGACTTCATATCAAACTTGGAATAAATTTGAGCATCTTTGAGGAAGATGTTTAATGAAGAGGTTTTCGGAATGGGAAATTTATCATCTTTCAGAAAATGATTAAGAGGTTTATAGTCAATTACTAACCTCTTTTTTCCTCTTATTTTTCAGATCTCTTTTCAACATAAAACGCTTGGCAAGCTCATTCAGATTTTGTGGGTTGTATTAGACCTTGTTTGAGTAATAGGTTGCATCCTTCCCGGGCCAAAGTTATACTAATGGACTCATTCATGGATGAGTAGCTTTGGTTGGATTGATATCCTCATTGAGCTTGAAAAAAAGCTGAGCAAAAAAGTTTTTGTTTGTCCATAATGGTTTTGGATGAGAGAATTTCCCATGATTGTCTGCACAAAGTTTAAGCAATTTGGACTTAATTTCTTCATATTCAGCAGGAACTTCAGAAAGGGAATACAACTTTAATATTCCTGAATAGAGTTTAAATTCTCGTTTAAATTTGTTTCATGTGGGGAGAATTTGAAGCCTATTTTCTGCTGAATAAACATCCATACCCACAACAATATCTTTATTTGGGAGGCTACTACCAATGACCTTTGTCCAAACTATGTATTCGGGGAAGAATCTGATTCCAATTTTCTCCTTTGTCATCAAATCAGTTATGTAAACTTTTCCATCTGCTGCTATAAAATATGCAGCATGTTTCACCTACGCTTCTGTAGGAAGGATGCTTTGGTTCATCATTTTATTTGGGCACCAGTATCCATATAGGCTATAACTTTCTTGGGACGAGAAAAATTTGAGGCAAGGGCATGGATTTCAACACAGGGGAGAGGAGGAGTAGGTAAAATGCTTCCTACTTCTTTGATAGAGTAAATAGGAAAACATCTATCATCTCCTGATTCAGCAAATGATGCTTCATCTGAAGAAGAGTTATCTGAGGAAGAGTTTTGAAGAGCAAAAATTATTTCTTCATCGGCAAAGCTTTGTTTAGAATACAAGGATTCTAGATCTCCTTCTAGAGGTTGAGGAGAGTTGATCAACTTTGCGGCTTGATAGGTTTTATTAGGACATCTTTTAGAAAAATGTCCCTTTTCTCCTCAACAAAACATATTTGATTTTTCTTTTTTTTCTTCTGAATTGCTTCCTTTTAAAGAACTTCAAAGCTCTCTTTTTCTTTTCCTTATTGAAGATTCTAGAAGTTTTAGTGTATCTTTGCCGATGATGTTTCCCTTTTGTTGAACAGCTGCATTTGTTATCTTTGCACTTGACTTCCAGGTAAGGCTTCTTGCATGCCTTGGTGAATTTGGATTTTTGTTCTACTATTTCTGAGAAATGTTGGTGTAATCTACATAGCTTTTCAAGTGCCCCTAATGTTATTTGATGTATCCGATCGAGACCCATGGCTTTAATATATTTATGAGTGGTTGCTATCATCCTATGGATCTCTGGTTGGAGTTCTTGGGGTTGTGAGGAGATATATGTACTTTTTAGACTATGATCATTAAATCCATTGAGGACATAATATCTCTGGGCAATTCTTTGATAATGTTTTTCAAGATCTTTGACTCTAAGAGAACAACATCCCATCTCAAAGAATTCTTGTCTGCTTTATTTTATCAAATATCTCCATATCACCAATGAATTCGTTGTGAAGAATTCCAAGGACAACAACAGTATTTTCTAGTCTCTGTAATTCATTTTGTTTGAATGTACCAAGATTATGGTACCATTCCTTCAACATGCCTGTCATTCTACAACAAAATTCTTCAATGATCTTATAAGTGTCTGCACTTGTTTTCATCATATGAGTGTCAAGCCAAGCACCAAATTCAAGGAATCTCTTTCTCCAGCGTCTGGGTGGTATATCATCAAGCATGAACCAAGGTCCACTATTTATTTTTGTTTTCCTAGAGACTGGATTTTCTTCAAGTGATTCTTCATAAAAGGATCCTTCCTCTTTTACATTCACCATAAAAAGTCAAGAAATGTTCATGTAATTTATTTCAGATTCTGATTCTTGTTCTGATGCTGATGAAAAGGATTCAGATCTTTCATCAGCTGATGTATCTTCAGAAGAATCATTTTCTTCAAAGGAAGAGGAATCTCCATTCTTTTCTCTTAAGGATTGTGCAAGAGAAATATTTTCTTGTGGGATTCATGGTTTTCTATGATTGCCATGGGAAGTTTTCCCTTTGGACTTGGAGGTTGAGGTTTTTGTAGTTCTGACAGATTTTTGTCTATAAGCTGAGGTTATGTATTCGGGATAATCTGGTGGTGATGAAGTATAGGTAGGGTACAGAGGAGATGGATTTTCTGGTCGTGTGAAATAAATAGGAAAAGTATGAGGGTTAAAGAAAAGATCTTCAACAGGTCTAGGTTTTTCTTCACTGGAAGCTCTCAAGAAATCATCAATCTCTTTTACTTGGCTTTGTAGTTTTTTGATTTCTCTTTCCTTTTGGTCAAAATCTTGGCCAAAAGTTTTTTCTTCTAACATCCTTCTTAAGTTATGATCCAACTGGGTGTTTTTGCATTTTTAAAGCTCTGTAGTGTTTTTGCATTTTTTGTGACAAAACTTTGAGATTTTCATCTGTTTCGTCTATTTTTTCAGTAATCTTATTCACCTTTCTGTCTAGATTCTGGAGAATGTCATTTTGAGCAACCATATTTTCTGATTGCCAATTTAGAACTTCCTCTGCGTAGGTTAGAGGTTTAAGTTTCCCATCAGGTTGGACTTCATTGGGTTGTATGAAAGGTTTGGATGATCTGTTTGTGATTTGGTCCACTTTTCTTTCTAGAGCAGTGAATTGTTGGTCATATTCTGATGTTGAAGCTAAGAACATAAAACAAGGGATTGGTTTTGTATTTTTTGGAGGGTTTAAAGGTTTACAATAGTCTTAAGGTGACCAAGTAACAAGAGTAGGGTTATTAGGCTGCAAGAGTTCTACGATTTGTATTTTTAAATGGAAGTGAACTTTACGAATGCTTGAGATGAGAAATTCATGATATTGTAGTCTAGTGATAGATGCAGGTCATGAAACCAATTGAATTATTTGCAAAGGCAATAGTTTAATAAGAGAATTCTTGTATCGTAAAGCTTAATTCTTATCTTAAATCCACTAAAGAATTGGGGGTTCCTTTGGAATTAAAGGTTCTGTCACTAAGACATTAGGGCAAGAATAATAAAGAGAATTCGGTAATAATTCAATAAATGAATTTAGCAACAAAGATCAAATTAGGAACCAAGGTTGAATCGAAGTGAAACTCATCCCTTTCATTTTTCTTATTATAAAGAATCAATTTTATTAGTGTTGTTAATTTTAAATATTATTTCAATCAATTTGGGAAATTTTTGTTCAATTTTAGTAATTAAATATAATTCGATAGTAAAACATAATCATTGAGTTTGACACTCGGTACTATCGTTTTAATTATTAATTACAACGATTCAATACACTTGTTGAAACGCTATGAAGTTTTTGGCGCCGTTGTCGGGGATTGCCATATCACTATTGAGTTATAATTTATTTACTTAATTGAAATTTTTTGCTTTGCAATAAGTTTTTTTGAAACTTTTCATTACTCATGATATTTCTAACCTTGTATGTGAGGCCAGTCCTCAACTAAACTTCTTTTTGATCTAGAAATAAAAAAAAACTGCGAAAGCAAATCGAAAGGCGGTTCGTGAAAGGAGACAAAGGGAAAGACAATTAGTAGTGGAAGAAGAGAATTTGGGGGATTTCTTCATATTTGCGGAGATGGTCGATCCACCACCACCTGAACGTACCCTCGGAGAGTATGGGAATCGAGATAGAAACCGTGCTCGGTTGGCCATCCATAACCAACCGGTCACAGTCAACAAGTTCGAAATAAGTCCCGCTCTATACCGAGAGTTGAAGGAGATTCATTTTTCCGGTACACACAACAAAGACGCCAATAGACATGTCACAAACTTCTTTGAACTATGTGAAACTGTGAAGGTGGATGGTTGCTATAAAGAAGGCAAGAGGTTGAGACTATTTCCATTTTCATTGAAAAATGATGCTAAGGAGTGGCTTAATTCTTTACTCGCCGGTAGCATCACCACATGGGATGATCTTGAAGATAAGTTCTTGGAACAATACTTCCCCCCAACTATGTTCGTTAGAAAAAGGCAAGATATTTCGGGTTACAAACTAAAAGAAAGAGAATCTCTTCGTGACACTTACAGGAGGTTCAAGAGTTTACTAGCAGGATGCCCCAATCATGCTTATGACGACACTGCTCAGATGCAAATATTCTGTAATGGTTTGAGGCCTAGCACTAAAATTATGTTGGATGCTACAACAGGTGGTTCTTTGAATTACAAGACCGTATCAGAAGCACGCAAAATTATCGAGATCATGGCATCAAATGAACAAATGATGTTGTATGATAGAGGTGGTGGGTCAACAAGTGATATACTAGACCTGAATGTTATGGATATTGGGTTGGCTCAAGGGAGGTTGCTCTCAAAACAGATAGAAGATGTTATCGCCGCTGAGATAAATAAGGGGATGGCAGCTCTAAATATACAACCCCAAGTATCCCGTGTCAAATTATTGAAACATACTGGTTGTGACTTTTGTGGGGGAGCACATAAAATGGAGCTTGTGAAGTACCGGATGATGACGATACAGAAGAACCAAAAGAGTTGAACTTTATGGGTAACAATGGGAAGCAGAATAATCCCTACTCTAGTACGTACAATCCGGGTTAGAGAAATCATCCAAATTTTTCATGAAAAGATCAACAGGGTGGATCTCAAGGTCAACAAGGAGCTCAAGAAAATCAAGCTCCACCTAAAAAACCTACTTGGGAGAGTGCTATTGAGAAGTTAGTAACAAGCACAAGTTCTTTCATTGAAGAGTCAAGAGCCATCCAAAAAAATTACTCAGCCTCAATAAAGAATCTAGAGACCCAACTGGGTCAACTTGCTCAACAAATAGCACAAAGAGCACCTAGAAATTTACCTAGTGACAGTTCTGAATCCGTGAATTAATGTTAATGCCGTGACAACAAGGAGTGACAAGGTAAGTGAACAAGTACCACCTAAAGCCAAACAAAGTGGGAGTACTTCAACTTCAATCCACTCGGAGGAAATATTCACCCCGACATCAGTTGAGTAGCACATCGCTCTTGAAAACGAGGAAGAACCTGTGGTGCAGAAAAAGGAGACACTGCCAAAGCCCGAAATTCGACTTCCGTTTCCTCAAAGATTAAAAAAGGAAGAAACTGAAAAACAATTCGGTAAGTTTCTTGATGTTTTTAAAAAATTGAAAATTAACATTCCTTTTGCAAAAGCACTAGAGAAGATGCCGACATACGCCAAGTTCATGAAGGAAATTCTGTCAAAGAAAAGAAAAATTGGCGGTGAAATAGTGATGCTTACCGAATAGTGTAGTGCTACCCTACAAAGGAAGCTGCCACCTAAGCTCAAGGATCTTGGAAGCTTCTCTATCCCTTGCGCTATTGGGAATAGAACTTTTGGGAAGGCCCTGTGTGATCTTGGGGCTAGTGTGAGTCTTATGCCCCTTTCCATATACAAAAAGCTAGGCATTGGAAGAGTCAAAGACACACAACTAAAGTTACAGTTTGCGGATCGCTCAATGAAACACCCATATGAAGTGGTGGAAGATGTGTTGGTAAAAGTTGATAAGTTCATTTTTCTAGTGGATTTTGTGGTACTAGACATAGAGGAGGACAATGACATTCCCTTAATCTTGGGGAGACCATTCTTAGCAACAGGGAGAACTATGATTGATGTGGCGGATGGCACCGTAACCTTTAAGGTAAATGACGAAACAGTTACATTCAATATTCTAAAAGCCATAGAGCATTCAAACGAAGGAGAAGAGTGCAACCGAATTGAGATTTTCAATTCGATAGTCGATGAAGAAGTTGAACATCAAGGACCCATTCCTCCATTAGAAAGAGTGTTATGCCTACCCTAAGATACGTTGTTAAAGATAGTGAAGATCCAAGAGTAAAAGATGTTTTATTCATGTTAGAAGCATCACCATTTCACTCCCCCCGCCTCCATACTATATGGGAGGAGTTGAAAGGGAATATAGACGAATATGTAAAGAAAAAGAAAGAGACGCCACTGGTTGAACTCAAGCAATTGCCACCTTACTTGAAATATATATCCCTTGGTGAGAAAGATGATGTGTTCTTTGTGTCATATAATACACCTTGACAATGGTTGAGGCATCAAGCTAATGACTTTAAAGAAGCGATTCGTGGGAGGCAACCCATAGGTAGAGGTAACTTTTATTTTTGCAATCTTATTTTTTTATTTGAATTTGTTTCTTTTTAATTGTGTGTAAATGTGCACTATGATGAAGAATTTTTAACAACTTGAAGCTGGTCTTAAGCTATTTGTTTGGGATTTTAAAATTTAAATTCTATTTCTTTGCTCATATCATTGCTCAATTCGCCGAGTTCACTAATGCATACATTGTTGATTACTTTTTGGTTGTGGAAGTCTTGACATTCTTAAAAATAAAAATAAAAAATTGCAGGGACATGTTTGGCATCATTTAGATAGTTCATACTCTCTCTTATTATCCTAGCTGTGAGCTTTTGGGCCTAAACACTTTAATTCTTTGTTGTGTGATTA
Organism: Cicer chorassanicum; assembly: GCA_037974735.1. Taxonomy (NCBI): domain Eukaryota; kingdom Viridiplantae; phylum Streptophyta; class Magnoliopsida; order Fabales; family Fabaceae; genus Cicer; species Cicer chorassanicum. Next base: position 53,183,772 of record JBBPBP010000001.1, on the reverse strand, counting down.
TTCAAACATGTGTTATCCCTTCAGAACTTGCACTAATTCTGACTTGCATCACTTGTAATTTATGCATACATTGACACAATTTTGTTTGGTCGTTTGAGCCTTTCTAACTACCCTATGCAAATTTTATCCTTTGCTAGCCCCTTTGAGCCTTGCCCTTTTCTTTCGGTTACTAGTCACATTACAAGCCAAAGACCTGACTTTAATTACATCACCTTAGTTGGAGTTAGGTAGGAAATTTTTTGTCTCATCTTGGTAAAGTTCTAAGTTTAGGGTTGCTCATGGGATATCAACCTTTTATGTTTCGGGTAGTGGTTCTAAAAAAAAAAATCAGTTTGTGTACTTTGATAAATAACATCTTGGTTCTTTTGTCAATGTTTGAGAATCTCCACAATGGAAATGTGAAGAAAAAAAATGGTAGAATAATTTGAAAATGTGTACCTAACTCCAAGTAGTAAAGCCTACTATCCTGAAATGTCCTACCCTTACCTAAGCCCTATTACAACCCGAAAGTCCTCCAAAAGTGTATGTGTTTGTTGCATTGTGATTGCTAACTAGAATTTTTTTAAGCCTATGGTAGCGTGATGCATGTTCTAGGATTTGGGTGATAAATTCAAAACCCTTTCTAAACACTTGAGAGAAATTTTGGTGAGATTGTGTGAAGAGAGAGTTGAACTTGATGAATAATGCTAAAGTGTACAGATTGTGTTGTTTTTTTGTAAGCAACCATGGAACATGATGAATGTTTTGTAGTAACTGGAACTTTGAGAATTGAGTTTGATTTGATTTGAGAAATTGAGTTTAAGTTTGATTTTAACTGTACGAAATCTGAAATTAATTGTTGCTTGGGGACAAGCAATAGATTAAGTTTGGGGTTGTGATAACTCTTCATCATATGCATATTTTTCATTGTTTTTAGTCTTATTTATCTTTTATTCATTAGTTAATTTAAGGAGTTATTTGATATATTTTGTTGATTTTAGTTCTTTGATTTAATGAAATGTTTATGTTCTTATTTCCTTGATTAAGTAGAGAGTTTTCGTAGTTTTGCGTTGTTTCTTGGTTTTAGTGCAGTGCTGAATTTTGGTGAGAAATCAACATGACCTATGATGAGTATTTCAGTCATATCTTGAGTTGTAGATCTCCAATTGGAGTTAAACCAAATTCAAATGAAAGCTAAGCTCCATAGCTACACCTTTCATGAACACATTGGAACCCAATTCAGACTCAAAAGAGGAGAAAAATGTTGAAAACGCCAAACAGAAGAAGTTGTAAGTGCAACAGGCGCGCCTGGGGCGCATTTCCATGCTGAAGACCCTGTCGATTTGCGCTTGAAGCGCAACAGCTGCGCCTGGGGCGCTTGGCACGTGACAACATACATTTAAATGCATTTTTTTTTACTTTCTAGGCATCTTTTTGGCTATTAGGAAGTTTGGAGACTTGTGCCCTAGTAGAGAAACTCAGAGACGGTCGTTTCTAACACCATTAGAGCAGTTTTATCAAGAATCATTCACGAATCTTTCTTGTAATTCTTCTCTAATCTCTATCTTTTCTATCTCTGTCATGAGTAACTAAACCCTATTTGTTAGGGATGAGTGTAACAAGATGAAACTCTTATTTTTCTGATTTGATTTCTAGTTATATGAATGAGTTTATTGAATTATTTTTCTCATCTATGTGTGTAATTCTTTTTATTGTTTGATCAACTTTAAAAATGTTCTACGATTTGTATTTTGAAACGGAAGTGGACTTTACGAATGCTTGAGATGAGAAATTCATGATATTGTAGTCTAGGGATAGATGTAGGTCATGAAACCAATTGAATTATTTGCAAAGGCAATAGTTTAATAAGAGAATTCTTGTGCCGTAAAGCTTAATTATAATCTTAAATCCACTAAGGAATTAGGGGTTACTTTGAAATTAAAGGTTCTGTCACTAAGAGATTAGGGCAAGAATAATAAAGAGAATTCGGTAATAATTCAATAAATGAATTTAGTAACTAGGATCAAATTAGAAACTAAGGTTGAATTCGAAGTGAAACTCATCCCTGAAATTTTTCTTATTATAAAGGATCAATTTTAATATTGTTGTTAATTTTAAATATTATTTCAATCAATTTGGGAACTTTTTGTTCAATTTTAGTAATTAAATATAATTCGATAGTAAAATGTAATCCTTGAGTTCAACACTCGGTACTACTGTTTTAATTATTACTTACAACGATTCAGTACACTTGCTGAAACGTTATCAGCACACTCTGGAAAACTTTGTGCATCTGCCTCTGATAGCGGGCTTCTGGTATTTAAGCGTGTTTCTACGCCTGCCTTTGAAGACTGAAGCATGCTCCTAGTTAGCATGCCTTATAGGAGTCTGTGTGTTTGCCTCTAAAGAATTTCATGCCTCTAAAGAGTAAATGTGCCTATGGAGTTTTTGTGCCTCTGATGAACAGTAATTTTATCATGCCTCTAATGAACAGAAACTGTAGCATGCTTTTAATGAGCATTAACTGTAGGATGGATATGATGAACAATAACTGTAGGATGGCTCTGATGAACAATAACTTCATCATGCCTCTGATGAACAATAACTTTAGCATGCCTCTGATGAACAATAACTTTAGCATGCCTCTGAAATTTGAAGCCATTGTTCAAGTCTACATATGAAGCATATATTTCACTGACTCTGAAGATTGCAATTCATTCCAGAGTGTTGCCTCTAATACACAACACACTCTGAAGTTGCACTGACTCTAATAGTGCAACAAAGGTGAAGTTGCCCATGCCACTAATTATACGTCACGTAGCTTTGCATCTACCTTTGACTCTGATTGATCAAACATCACAACATCTGATTCCAACAATTAAGTCAATGACTATGAAGAATAAAAGTCAATGATTATGATAGAGAAAAGTCAACAACTCTAATGGAAAGTCAAAAGCTCTGATAGATTAAGAAAAACACGGAATTTTACTTAGTCATATTCTTAATTTTAAAGGTCCAATAACAAGTCCAAAAATTTTCACGCCCAAATCAAATTAAGCGTATGAAGGAAGACTCAAGTTAATCAATTTGCAAACGTAATCTAAACAAATACACATAATATTTTTCTAGAAGAATTGCTCATATCAAATTGGGAAATAAAAAATTGCCTAACGATCTTATTATCAAGATCTTATTAATCAAAATTATATTTGGAAGAAATCCCTGTTGACCAAGGTGAATTTGAGATATGATTCAGAAACTCAGCAATAAATTCACTAACCCTGATTTCATCTATAAATAGTGGATCAAGGCTAAAGAAGATAGATAAAACACGAACAACAACAAACACATAAATCCTAAAAACACAAAAGTTATTCAAAAAACCTCAAGAGCTCAATTTAGTAAGTCTTCAAGGTTTAAAGATTTTAAGTTCCAACAAAGCACTCGTTCAACTTTATATTATTTAGTGCTTAGTGCTTCATTATAAGTGTGAAAAATCATCGTATCAAATCTGCTTATCAGAAGCAAAACCAAACCAATTCCAATATCTTGTAACCCAACCCAGTAGTGATTTTAGTTTACCTCTAACAATCTGTAGGTTTTAGGTTATGTAGAGAATGCTTGACTTGTAGGGTCAAGGTGGGGTTTGCCTCAAAAAGTCTGTAGGTTCAGGTTGTTTTGAGAAGACTGGCTTGTAGGGTCAGTTGTTGTTGTAATTCAAGTTTTGAATTAGTGGATAAATCCTTATTTGTGAAGGAATTGGATGTATCTATCAAGTTGGTGGTGTACCAGGATAAAATCTGGTGTGTTATTTTACTTTCGCTATGTCTGTTTACTGCAACCTTGAATTAGTCCAAACAGCTAAGTCATCAAACCCGAATCAGAATTAAAATTAAGAAAATAATTTTAAAATTAGACAAACTCAATTCAACCCCCTTCTCGTGTTGGCGCACCTTCAATCTTCCCACCTACTTTCTGAAGATTTTGGGACAGATGCTCTGGAGTGATTTGGAGATCCAATACCATGACGACGACAAGGGATATTGATGGTGAGGGAAATTCGACAATAAATTACCATTTTATTGTGTATTGCAAGTGAGGCGTCCATTATTTTGTGCCACTACTTTCTTTTTTTTAAACCACGTGGCAGCGCCACATATACCATGACCCTAATATATATATAACATAATAAAGATTAATTATTTAGGTTTCATCCATGGGACATCAAGTGTCTCAATGCAAATTTAATCAATAATATTCATTATATTAAAAGGAATTTGTTAAAATAATTATTATCAATTATTTTATTAATTAAAATACTAGTAAATATTTTAAATAATGCATTAAATATTATTACCTCTATTTTTTTTTCTGTTAAAGTTTAGACTACTATCACAAACAAATTATCCAACAGTTGTTAGTGATAGTGAAAGTAGATTGTGATCTTTGTAAGCTATATATATTAATGTAATATTTTTTTAATGATAACTGTTAGTTGTTATTTTAGTCGGACTCATGATTTTTTTTATTATTCAGAGTCTTATATTCCTCCTCCAAACTACCAAGTCACCTTTTTACTCCATATGCAATATTAGGGATTCAAATCCTAGAATTGTGCTCTAAGGGTTGATGTCACAACTATGTCTATAAGGAATTCGAGTCATTAACAAAAAAATTATTATAAACAATTACTAATATTAATGTATTTTTTATAGTAAGAATAATGTCTAACTTAATACACTGTATCTTTTGTAATTATAATGTATCCATCATTATACTTTGTATCTTCGGTCGTTGGTCGTCGGTCGTTGGTCGTCAGTCAAACAATATGTTGATTTAGTATATATTATAATTTATTTTGGAAAACATATTATTTAAAAAAGATTTATAACGGATACCAAAATTAAACAAAAAAAATTTACATCCAAAAACATATGAGTCGACTAATTAAATTACTACTTAATTAGTCCAAGTTAAAAAAATTTATATACCAAACTAATCATAGACACCTAATGATGGAAGCTAAAATTACAAGTTTTTAATTTGCCGCATGTTAGATATCATTTATATTCAACAAGTAGGATAGTGGATGATTGTTACCTGTATTTGTAGATATCTATTATCATCTCTAGTCACGTTAAACTAGTTATCACCAGTTTTTTTATTTATATTTCAACCCATTTATTAATTACGTTGGACTAGTCCCGTAATTGTTTCAAGATCAAATCAGTTGGTTTGATCTGGTTTTTATATTTTTTATTAAATCTTTAAAATTTCTCTCTTATTAATTAATAAGGGTGTAATTGAAAAAACAATAATTCAAATCATCTTACACTTCTAAAATAACATATAAATAAAAATTTAAGCCAACAATAATATAACTCAATATGTTTATTTCTTTGAAATGTAACAATTTTTAATTTTGGACCTCACAAAACCTTTGTTCTAATTCTGGTTCTTTAATTCTCACAAGTGAGTGTATATTGGTCATCTATTCATTTAAAAAAATAAAGTGATTGTAAGAAGAAACTTTTGTTGTGTATAAGTAATTTTCGTTATGAGCTAAGAATCTATATCAGTTTCATATAAGTCTCCTAGGAAAGTTAAGATGAATACTCTAGAAAGAAAATGGGTCTTTATGGAGACCGTTACTAATTGCTAAATTTGGCACTAGTAGTTGGTGTTTTTGAACTGAGAATTAAGACCAAAAGGACTTAGATCCTTTGATACTCCGGATATAAAATGTTGGTTTGGTGGTTGAGGTCGAGAAGTTAGAGAATGGAGAGTGATAAGAAGATTGCGGATTCGATTTTCATTCTTAATAAAATATTAACAATACTAATAATATTAATTACTAACATTGGTCGTTATTCGCTAAATTTTTAATTAGATTAACGATAATGATTTAGTGAAATTTATGTAAATTTTAATCAATCAAAGATAATGTATTAGAAAATGTATATTAGAGATGGATACTTCTTTAATACTAATAACTAACATTGAAAAAAAAAACTAATTCAATTGAGAATTCGATAAACTTTTTACCTAATTCAACTAAATCTTAGCTATTAAATTAATGGGATGACTAAAAAACCAGCCGTCATTTGATTGAAAGAAGAAGTCAAGATTGGGCAGAGTGTAATTTTAAACTAAAATAGAACAGACAAGAAAAATTGAAGGAAATTAAGTAGCATAATGAAGACATGCAAAGGTGCCACATAAAATTTTCAACGATGAATCTCTCTTTAAATAAGACAGAGAAATTAAACTCATTTATTCAAACATCGAAAAGATTCATAAAACAAGAAAGGAAAAAACTCAAAGAGTCTTTCACAAATGGTAATGATCGATCTCAATGGGCGGAGTGGTGGTTCCACTGAATGACATTGACATCAGTAGAAAAAGGAAGAGGAAACATTGGGGAATTCAATTGAGTTGAATTGGCAGCTGCAACACTGAAATCTGACACATGAATGGTATTGTTGTTGTTGGATTCAGGGATGACACCACCAACATGTAAGCCATTATTCTCTTCAATTTCATGAACATTTCCATTGATAATGGTCATTCTTTGAAACTCAGGTTTCTTGAAAAGTGTGGCTGAAATCAAAACATCACCAACAGCCTTTACCATTCCTCCAATGATTCCACCAAACACCTGTCCACTATCACCAGAGAGGTAAATGGAAAAAGAAGAACATGTTGGTTCGGTGATGAATCGTGGAGGAACATGATGACCACAATTTGCATTGACGTAAGTTCCAGAAAGAGATAACATATTGAACAATCCTTTCATGGGAAAAGTAGGAGCACGAGAGAGTGGATTGAGAAGAGTAACATCAGAGACAGGACCAATACCACTTAACACTGTGATGCTAGATTGACGACATTGAGCGAACTTGATGAGAGTTTCTACAACATCTTTTCCAGCAGAGATTTCAATCAGAATTGGTTCCATAAGTGTATCTGTGTTTTCCCTTATAACAATAGGTGGTTTGGGTCTATTCTTGGATCCCAAGGGTCTACCTTTGTTTTTCTTGGTGGATGATGTGGTAAAGTCTCCCGTTGTCTCTTCAGGGAGATTGGTATGCATGCTTGAGATTGCTTGTTTTGGTTCTGGTGATTGAATCATCAACTTGTTCATATTGTTGTTGGTGGAAGTAGTGGTGGTGTTAGTGTGAGAGATCATATACCCTCTCTTCACTCCCACCATGAGAGATGAGCTATTTGAGAGTGTAGAAAATCTCGGAGAAATATTTTCTAAGGATTCTTTCTTGAGATTTGGGGAGAGAGAAGATGGGTCAGGTATCTTGTCAGCCATTTTTGTTCTACGTAATTTATGAGGAAAAGACTAACAATCTGATAGAATATTTATAATAGTTGTTTGAATGTGGGAGACATGGGTTCAACCTGAATTTCAAGTTGGATTTTTTTTTTTGGTATAATAGATTGCAATTTTCTTTCTAGAATAAATTCAAACTATACTAGCTAGTCTTTTAAGAGAGAAAAATAACTATCTCAATAAAATGAGGAGAGATTGTGGAGATATAATACAAATATGTATTAATACTTAGTCATCCAATTATTTTAACAAAAAAAAAGGTAAGTTTATTAATCAACGTTGAATATGCAAGATGTTGTCAATGTTATCTTTGAATATATTAAAATTATAATATTTTACTTAATTAATATGTCTTAGGATAGTCAATTTAGTTTTTAAATATATATTTAATTAGTTAAGTCCTCAAATTTGTTTTTTGTTGGACATATTAATCTTTAAATATACTAATAAAAAATACTTAAAAATGTATTTAACATTTCGAAACACAAGAAATTATAATGACAATATATCACATGTTTAGGAACCAAATTTTTTGGTTAAACATCAAATAACTCATATTACAATCTCATCACATTAGATGTAATTTTCTTTAACCGGTAATATAAATAAATTTTACATATACTATTATATATATTTTGACATTTTCTATAGAGTAAACAAGTTGTAGGAAATAATGTTACATGTGGTAACATGGTGAAATATTATTAAACGTTACTATATTTTTTTTAATATATAGGTTTTTTTTACAATATTGTGAGTATGTAGTTACTAAACTATAATATTTTAATTAAAATGTAACTATACACAAAATCAATGCTGACATTGATTTAATTAAACTATTATATTTTAAACTAAATATCATCCGTGATCCCTTAACTTAATTTCGATTAATGATTTAGTCATTTATCTTCTTTTTTTTTTCCGATTTGTTCCTTTATGTTTTTAAATAATTTCAGCGTTACCCTTTAAGTGGAGTTACATTAAGAAAAAGTTAAAAAATTCTTCTTTTAGATCATTGTATATGTTCATCAAATCTCTAGGAACGATTGTCACCGATATAAAGTGATGTCTATGGAGTATAAATACCCTATAGCTTCAGTTTTAACGAATCAATCCTACTATCAAACTTTGAATATTTTTCTGAAATATTTTCAAAACATAAAGGGTAACTTTTTCTGAAAACGGATGAGAGATTTTTTAACTTTTTCTTAACGGAACCACACTTAAAGGGTAACGCTGAAATTATTTAAAAACATAAAGGACCAAATCGGAAAAAAATAAAAATAAAAGACTGCATCGTTAACTTAAATTAAATTAAAGGACAACGGGTGATATTTAACTTATATTTTAATTAAACTGTCACAATACAAAAATTCAACATTAATTTTAGTTTAAAAAAAAAAGTGAAATTGTGTCTACTAATTATCAAAGACATTAATGTTTGAAACTAATAATTTTAGTTTTTATCTCACAAGTGCAGCTCACATAATAAAAACTTCAGAAATATTTAATATGTTGAGACAATAATTTGAATCTGGCAAGCAACCGTTCCTACTATTTAATATGTGAATCTCATCACTAGACTATTTAGAACCAAAAAATAATCTCTTATATCTGCTTGAACATATTGTGATTTTGAAAGAGAAACTCAAATTACAAATTCAGGTTGAATAATAGTTTACTTTTGAATTTATCAAATACGTGTACTTTATAATATAAATAACAAGAAAAAAATTAACATTCTACGGAGCCAACCCAAGGGGAATGCTACCAAAGTAACCGGTCTTAGGAAAAACAATTTTTTTTGTCTCGCATTCTAATAGGTTGAAAACTAAAAATGATAAAATTTAATATTGTCTTAACAAATATTAAATCAGTTGAGTTTATTATCAATCGTAAAAAAATATTATACAATATTAATTATATTAATTTAATAAATAAATCTAAGACATAAAGGTCAACTTGAAAATATGAATCAAGGTATTGAAAATTTCAAAAAAAAAAAAAAAGAACTCAAGTTTTATTTAATCGCAAAAACGGGCTAAACAAATATAAGTAAACTTGAGAATATTGGTGATTAGTAATTGATACTGAGAGATTTATTGGTAAAAAAATTTCATTTGTTAAATTTATTGATATAGATTTTCTTAAAATGATTTTTTAAGACATTTTTCTTCATCACTTTACATTCAAAAATTATCCAACGTAGAAATACGCGTAAAATGGTTGGTTTATTCTCAATACTTGCATAAAATATTTTGTTTTTGTTGTAAATTATTTAACATTCTTTCTAGTACAAGTAAATTGGCTAATGAAGATAGTAGAGATTGAAGAAATATCAGTTATAAATCGAGAAATCATGAGACAAATAGTGGACACATTGTTAACATGAGAAATATTAGTTATAAATTGAGAAATCACGAGACAAAGTAGTGAGCATATTGCTAACGTGAGTTATTAGAGTGGTACAATGTATATACACACTCTTTTCTTCTTCAACTAAAAGATAGAAAATTCTACATCAGTTCTTGATGTTGTTGTAGAACAGTTGAAATATCTTATTTCATTTTTTTTGAAAAATATAGAGAAAATGAATTTGAAAATGTCATGATTTCTGCCAAATAAATTTTCTTTAGTTATTAAATAAAGTATTGATAAATTATTTATTAATTTTTGAAAAAGTTAAGTATGATAGTTTCGCTTTAGGCCTCGTGTTGGGCCGGTCCTATTCATATAGTAAAATCAATGGTCAAATTCGTATTTACTGTGCATATGATCATAATTTAATAAATTTGTTAAAATTTTAAGGTTTTTGATTTATGTATATAAATTGAAAAAGTAGAGTAAGCTAGAGAGGTGTACAAATTTTTGCACTTAAAAAAAAATGTCTAATCCTTTTTTTTTTTTTTTCAT
>JBBPBP010000001.1:53140433-53172783 GCA_037974735.1 Cicer chorassanicum | reverse complement strand
ATATTAATTTCCTATCTATTTTTCATAATATATGTAGAAAAATGCTAATAAAAAGGAACGGGCCCTAATATTATTATAAATATTAACAAAAATATAAGTAACATTAACCTCTTATACACATATCTATAATGAGATTATTTGGGAGCGATTTCAAACATTAATTCTACCTTCCACGTGTCAGATCAGTCTTTTAGTAATTCTACTCTCACATTAATTTTACATTAAATGTTATTTCATTAAATCAATTATAACAATCTGAAATAAAATGAATAGGCTAGCAATTATTAAAATATTCAACATTAATTTTTTTTAAGAGAAAATAATAAAATACATTATAAGAAAATATCCAACGATACATTTACAGCTTGCAATTATGTGATTCTTAAAAGGAATTTTTTTGTACAATTCTTAAAAATACATTTATTTCATGCAACTTAATTACTGAATTTCTAATTTGTAACTCCTTCAAAAATTTGAAATTTCGAAACTCATAAATGAGAATAAACCTTGATTGGATGCACTAATTTTGTAAACATTTTAAAATTTGTTGTTGACAATGATGAATGCTTTATATTTATCCTTCATATACATGACCTTCAACTTCATCCTCTGTCTACTCATACATAACAATATGCTTAAATTGATTTGCATGGTTTCTTCATTCTATGCTTAATGTAAGATTGTTTTGATTCATGTATATGAAGGAATTTTTAAGTTTGTTTGATTTTGATATTGATTTATCACTTTTACATAGTTCAATAGCTATCATGTATTTCATCAAAGATAAATTTATTCTCAAATTCCAGGCTTTTAATTGAAAGAGATGTAGAAGACATTGATACATGAATTTGGCATCTAAAGTTGTTGAAATGTTTCAGTGTGGAGTATAATCCTCACAATCGATTGAATTTTTTTCCAGGTTTGAATAATATTTCTTAATTATTTGTACGAAACATATTAATATTGGTGCATATTTTAGTCTCTTATTTTTATTACTACATATTTTTTCTTCTAACTTGCAACTTTTGAGGTGGCATATGGAAGGAAAGGACATCCCTATTAATTTGATATGATCATATAATGGAAGTTGCAACTTAACCTCCCAACCAAAGCATAACTTTGTCAAGCATCAGACTTGATAAAGAAATAGGGATGAAGCCTTATAAACTTATATTATGTACCTTTGGAAAAGTAATGGGTGTTCAAATATAATCATTCATTCTATAATGCATTTTTTTTAAATATCAAATACATATTATAATATAACCTTAGTTTTCCTCTCTTAAATCCTATAAAATATAACTGCCAAAAATACCTAAAGATGGAGATTTCACAGTGATATGTAATACAACGAGAAGTATGACAAATTCTTACAATTATTCCTATGTATTAGTATTATTACAATTATCCTTAAATGAAAAATTCTGAGTAAATCAAGAGAATTGAAAACATTTATAATAATATTAAATTAGTTGATAATTGTTTAGGTTTTACATGTTTACACTTCAAGTAAGAGAATTACACTACAAAAACCGCTATTTAATGGAGGTTTTAAAATCAATTTGCGGGATTATAGTAACAATCACAATGTATCTACAATATGGTAATAAATTTATACAATTTAATATTTAAGAATCAATCATATAAAATATCATAAGTACAAACTTAAAATGTCATTGTAACTATATATATAATACATAGTATATAAGCATTGTCTAATGTACACAATAAAAAATCAGATCACAAACTTAAACAACATTAATACATAACTCTATCCTCTGTTGCCTGAACTGCTGGCATCAATACATCTTATCTGTTATAAAACATAAAAGTAGGGGATAAGATAATAATTTCAGTGAGTTCTATAAAAGTGGAGGGGTAGTTAGAAATAATTTTCCTTAAATGTAATGAAAAACCTGACATGAATATGAAATGACATTTTTTTAAAACAGTATTTAAGCTTTACTTTTCTTTAAAGTATGAATAATAACATATTCCTCTTTTTCATTAAAGTATGGAAAATAACATATTCATCTTTTTCCTTAAAGTATGGAAAATATGCATGTCCTCTTTCTTTTCCTTAGAGTGCGAAAAAGTTTTCTCAATTATTTTGACATGGATCACATAGATAATTGAGAACATCTTGGTAAAGTTGGTATGACCATGACCCTAATTGACGTCTCAATTGTTCTTCCTTTACCCAATGTTTCATTGCTGAAACAATCCTCAATGTCCCACCGTGATTTCTGGGACCATGCATTGAAGTAGCAATGTCGATTTACAAGGAATGGGGGTTTGAATTGTAAATGTTCCTATTTAAAAATTCCTGAAAAAACTTAAAGAATTTAACTCAAGATTGATCTTGGTTGTGAAAACAGAAAACAGAGAACGTTCTTGGTTTTAACCAGAAAATGGAGAACGTTATTGGTTAGTTAAAATCAATAATTCAATTTATGTATTTAACTTGATAATCAATCAGACTAAAAGTAAATAGATAAGGGAAAAGATACCACACAAGGATATATCCTAGTTCACCCAACTCGGGCTACGTCCAGTCCTCACAACTGTGAGGTTTTCCACTAAGTGTTCAAAACAAAGAACCTTATTGGTTTTACAGCACCTAACTCAGATCAACCTTGATATGTTACAAATTTAAAACCTTTCCACCCATAAAGGAGTTCAATCAGGTCACCTATCAACCTTGATATGATTTCTTACAATCTACCCAAACTATACTAAACTCTTATAGTTAGAGTTTTACAATAATGATGAGATTGTTTTGTTAGAATCTGAGATGTCTCTACTCTTGTTTGAGATCTCATTCTTTGACAGAGAAATACCCGAGAATGATTCTAGGAATCGAATGGGAAAAATCAGAACTGATTCAATGTATGTGAGTGAGAGAAATTCAAGTATGATTGAAATGAGTAATGAATTGCTTAGTACTTGAAGCTTTGATTTTTCCTTAAGCTTGGCCTTCCTTTTATAGGCTTTAGGATGTTTAATGACAATCAAAAAGAGCCGTTGGAAGTGCTCTACTGTCATGTGTTAGATTTGACCAACGACCACATTTTATGATTAAAAAATGTTCAAGTCTTTGAACACTTTTGAGTTTTGTTTGACTGGTCTGGATTTCTTAATTCTTGGACAACTATGATCTTGTTTAATGATCCTTTAATCTTTAGATATATGATTGATGAGATCAGTTCAATATAGTATTTTTATTTGCACAAAACAGGCTGAAGAATGATGATAGAAGGCTGAAGAATGATGTTATAAGGCTGAAGAATGATGTTTTAAGGCTGGAGAAGGATGTTAGCTTGCTGGAGATTAATGTTAACATGCTGGAGAATGATGTTAGCATGCTTGGATATTAATGTCAACATGCTGGAGAATGATCAGAATGCTGTCAAGAATGTTCTTCGTTCTTGACAGTCAAGCTGGAAAAGGTTTAGATCTGTTTGGTCTTGCTAATTCGAGATCTTCTCTCTTTGTGATTCGTGTAGTTTCTTTGAATTTGATCATCTCCGTTTGTTCCTTGCCAAGTGCTAATGATATAGATGTAAAATCCAAAGGCTAAAACTTCTTTTAACTAGTGGAGATTGATTGATTTTGGAGTTGTGGTGATCATTCTTGAAACTGGACAACATTCTCTGTTTTCCAAATTTTGTTTAGAATGTTCTCCATTCTTGTTTGTTCAGTTTCTTGCCTTTTTATGCTGATTTCTTTGCTTTGTTTAAATCCTATGTTTAAATTAATACACTCAAAAGCACAAGTTAAATTACCATAACATTCATAATTAATATTCTTAATTAACTTTTTGTTTGTTTTCATCAAAACATTAAATTGAGATTTTGTCTCAACATGCATGTTATGACCTTATGTATGCAATGCATATGTAGTATCATGTATGCAATGCATATTTCATCAACACATCAAGTGCAAGTAACTAATTAATAAATACATACTAATATGAGGAATAGAAAATGGGATTAATTATAAGTCATACATTAGAGAGAAGTACTAGTAATAAAAATATACTTAATTAGAGGAAGAGGTAGTCTAATCAGAGGAAAACATGGATCAGAGGAAGTGTGACCAAAGGAAGACTCGGATTAGAGACAACGTGATCGGAGGATGATTTGGATCAGAGCTATTGTGACCAGATGAAGACATGGATCAGAAGCAACATGATCAGAGGAAAACTTGGATTAGAGACAACGTGACAAGTGGAAGACTCGAATTGGAGGAAGCATGATCAGATAAAGACTTAGATCAAAGGCAGTGTGATAAGAGGAAGAGTCAGATCAAAGGCAACATGATCAGAGGAAGACTTGGATCATAGACAGCGTGACTAGATGAAGACTCGAATCAGAGGCAACATGATAAGAGGAAGAGTTGGATGAGAGATAGGGTGACAAGAGGAAGACTCAGATTAGATGCATCATGATCAGAGGAAGACTTTTGAAGAACTAATGGAGATTTTCAACATTTCCTAAATGTTAAACCACACAGTTTTTCCTCAGTCTCAATTTTCTAAGAATCCCATCATTTCAAACCCATAAATAATTCCAACAGTAGAAGAAATTAGATTTTAACCCAGAAACCCGCATGCAAAAGGTGAAATTTGTTCTAGGAAAAGAACTCACAATTTCCCAAGAAGAAATCCCTTTAAATCGAGTTAGGTTGTGGAAATTGTCTGCTTTCTCAGCTCTCCACACTTCAGCTTCTACTATTTTGGTTCGAATTCTTAAATTCCTCAAATCTGCTCCCTATCTTCCTTTGTGTTGTTTTAGATGTTTAATGGTTTTTTAGAGGAAGAAAGGGACACGCAAGGGGTCGAATTGTAGGGAAAGGACTTCACATAGTTGTTGTCTTTGAAGGTTTTTTGAAAGAAGAGAAAAATTGATGAACGAAAGAGATGATGAACAGTAACCGGTGTTGGTATTTTTCAGAATATTTTGAGAGTGTGTAATTGGAAGTTAAAGAAATTAAGGTGGAAGATGAGTTAGTACCCGTGAGTGAAGGAGAAAGAGAGTGAAATAAAGGTGACATGTTTTCTCTTTGCCACTAGGACTTGTTAATACTACCACTTTTCTATTCTATCCTTGATCCTATATTAATATTACTAAAAACACAAAATTAACAATTAATAAAATTCTAGTAATTCTAATTAGTACTTAAATTTTATAAATATTTCTAAAATAGTGAAAGGGCTGTTACAGATATAGTCACATTGTACCCGTATTAAATAAATTAAATTATCACAAAAAATATATTTCAATAAATAAATAAATTAATACTTTTACCCAAAAAAATTAACCCTAACAAGTGCATATATACAACAAAATAGTACATCAAAACCACTCGCTCCTTACTATCGCACAAGTTCTAATACGTAAGACGAATCTAAAAAGTAAATATTTTGGGTTGAATTATTATTTTTTTAAATGCAAGTCATACTAAATTGGATTCAATTAGAAAAGTCACACGAAAAAGGGGTCATTGAAACATATTTGGCCTAGAGACTACAAGTCTATTTTATATGAAATACTACACATGAAAAATTCTAATTTTTTTAAAAAAATTATTCAATCTTTATGCTCAATTCTCTTTGATATATTGAATCAATGCAAAATTAAAAGCTAATATATGGCAACAAACGTGTGTGCACTAGTGATCATTATATTAAAAATCATATTTAAAAAAAAAACTTGGGTAAGACTAAATTTTTATTATCAACATTTGAACTAATGATCATTTCAAAACCGTTCCATACTATATTTGAACTTTGCCCCTTAAAATTTTAATGTCAAACTCTTAATATTAAAGATAATTAAATTCAAAATATATTGTAATAGTTCTCTCACTACCTTAAAAGAATAATATAATATTCAAATATTTAAATAAAATGTTTACAACAATTAAATTAAATTTGGAATTATTAGAATATGATTTTTATTTAATAATGTATATTTTTGTAAAATTAAATCATGCCCAAGGTTAGAATAGTAAAATAGTAATATTAGTGAGTCCACGTGTCAAAAGGAGGCCACACAACCTTTCTTTCTATTCTTCTTCCTCACTTATGGGAATTCAACCTATACTGAGCCTCATTCATTCATTTGACCAGTTACGCACTCTCAACAATTCTGAAAAACACCAACACTCGCTATTGTTCACCGTCTTCTTCATTTATCAATTTTCTCCCCCTTTTCCAAAATCTTTCAAAAACAATATACCCTTTTGAAGTCTCCCATACCTGCTCCAACCCCTTGCATGTCCATTTTCTCATCTCAATTTTCAGTAATCAACCAGAACAGTACTAAAGGAAGATAAAGAGCAAACTAGGGAATCTCCAAAGCTGAAACAGGGCATAAAAGGTAGAAGGAATTGGGAGCTAATAGAGCAGGAATTGTCCACAAACCCGCTCGAATTAAAAGGATTATTCTTAGTAAACTGTGAGTTCTTTTCTTAGAACAAGTTTCACCTCTGCATGTGAGTTTTCTAGGTTCAATTTTAATTTCAGTTATTGTAGAAAGGATTTTTATGGGGTTTGATTTTGGGTTTAATTAAAATCTGAGAGTGAGGGGAAACTGTGAGTTTTAGCATGTAGGAAATGTTAGAGAATCTGCATTTAACTTTTTGAAAATCATCCATTTTACATTATTGTTTTGTTGGTTAGATTATGTTAATAATTGATGGAATTTAAGTTGAATGTAATAGACTAATTGCTTAGTACATATATTTCCTTAAAACCTCCTAAACAATATTCTGCCTCTGATTCTCTATTATGTTTATAAGTCGTATCTACTTCTGACTCTGTTTCTACATTTGATTTGTTTCTACTTCTAATTTTGTTTATATTCTACTTTTGAATTGTTTCTGCTTCTGTTTCTATTATGATCTTGTTTTGCTTATGATTTTCTTCTTGTTGCCTTTGATCGCACTACCTCTGATCATGCTGCCTCTGATCCAAGTAAGCCTCTGATCATGCTACCTCTGATTAGAATGTGCCTTCGATCCAAGTATTCCTCTGATTATGCTACATCTGATCAAAATGTGATTCTGATCCAAGTAAGCCTTCGATCATGCTACTTCTAATAAAAATGTGCCTTTGATCATGCTACCTATGATCCAAGTATGACTCTGATCATGCTGCTTCTAATCAGAATATGCCTCTGATCATTCTACATCTGATTAGAATGTGCCTCTGATCACGCTGCCTCTAACCCAAGTATAACTTTGATCTTGTTGCCTCTAATTATGCTGCCTCTAGTCACGCTGCATCTGACCCAATTCATCCCTAATCAGAATGTGTAATCTGATGATTGTATCCAATCAAATGATCACTCAATTAAGACTTCCTCTGATGAATGACTTGAAGTTAATTTGTCTTCCAGTTTATATATTGTTATGTTGAGATTGATTTAATTGCTGCATTAGAGGCGTTGATGAAATATGTGAAGGTGCAAACACGAGTAGGGGGTTGAATTGTGTTTGACTAAGTTGATAATGTTGAAACCAAGTTGATTTTATACTTATAGTTTTTATGATAACAAAAGTATTTTATGAGAATAATATCTTTGACTTCAAAGAGTATGAAAGAAGATATGGTCAAGATTTCTAGAAGATTTGATCAAAATTTATCTACAACTAAATATGAACATAATCAATCTGAAGAATTTACAAACACAATCTAAACAAAATACGAACAGTGTAAGACCCACATATTTTTCTATTATTAGTAATGTGTGAAATATATTTTTATTTATTTTTCAATAATTTATAATGTGGTTGTTATTATTTTATTCTTTATTCAATTATTAATTTTAAAAACTATATGTGTATGACATGATTTATTTAATTTGACCGAATATTTTGCTAAGTATTTGAAAAAAATGCTTATAATACTACTTATAATAATGACACGATTTAACTATTTTTGAAAACAAAAATAATAAAGATATTTTAGATTAGTCAACCGCCCAAATGTTAGTAAGTGAGAAAAGCCACATAAATCTCTAGTTGATTATTAGGTTAGGTTAATTAGAAGGAAAAAAAAAAAGAGACTTTGGTGAAGAAAAGGAAAGAAAATAAAGACGGCTTGATAGAAGAAAAAAAATAAATAGAAAAGTTTGTTACGGTGGTCAACGATTGTGCAAGGAACTTGCTCCGACTCCATTCAAATTTTAGTATGTTATCTCTACCTTTGAACTTGATTTATTAATATAATTTATAAATATAATTTATTAATAATTTTATTTTCTTCCTGTGATTTAATTTGATAAATCTTTGATTTTGAAACGATGATTTTTTATACAAAATTTATGTTTGTAAATTAAAATATTGATTTTTATGATAAAGTTGTTATTGTTATTACGGATCAAAAACTGATTTTTAGTAAATTGTTTTATGATGATGGATAATTTTGAAAATGGTGCTTGATATTATTATTTTTATTATTGTGTAGGAAAATCTTTTTTAGTTTTAAAAGTAAAATTGTGATATGCAATTTATTTTCTTAAAAGTGATCTTGATTTTGTTATGATATTGATATAGAAACCTATATTTTTATTAGAGAAAATGTTTATCTATGTCGAAAATTAATTTTCATCCGGTAGAAGTCCTATAAAATTAGATCATGTTTTAATTAATAGAAATCGTTATTGGCTACAAACTCAATTTTTATTTGGTTAAATTTTATGTTGTGATAGTTTCAGTGTTGAAGAAATTTTTAGAAACCTTATTGATGTTAATTATAATAATTTTTCTATAAACGTTTTGAAAGTTGTTGTTATAGTTGTTTCTTTTAGAAGATTAAAGTTATGATTTTTATGAGACAATTGTGCGAAGGTTGTATTGATTTATAAAATAATAATAATAATAATTTGGTTGTCTTAAGAGAATTTGTCTAAATCTTAAACTAAATCCAAACTTTATTTGAGTAGGAGTTAATGGTTGAAAGAAAATTAAATATTAAGTTAATTATTACTTATTTGAAGGTGTGAACCGAGTTGAACAAGAGTTTGTGGCGCATAATTCTAGAAACAACTTTGGTAACGGTAAAGGCATCATTCCATTCGCTTTCCTATTTGAATTATATATGATATAAATTCATTGTGATGTTATGTATTGGTTTTGTTTGTGTTATGTTCAAATATGACTGTTATTTGAATTACATTTTTATGATTGATATTATGAGATTAAGTAATTTGCGTATTTTGATTGGTATTAAATGTTTATTCAGGGTGATGATTTTGTGTCTAAACTAGGTTGGTTTATGACAAGGTTGAATGGTTTTAGACACTCTAGTTGAGTGATCTATTTTGTTATTAACTAAGGTGATGGTATTCATGCATGCATTGGTGGCCTAGACCTTGTCGCGAGTACGTGACGACAGTTCCTTGAAGAGGCAACGTGATTCAGAAAAATACTCAACGGTGGGGTACTAAACATGAAACTCTGAAGACCATTTGTCCAACAATGGGACATTGTCTAATGGTGAGACTATTTGCTCTACAGGGTGGTGATATTCCGGAATCATGCATTGACATATAGTCTACCAAATAGGATTTGTGCATTTTGGTTGATTTGTATCTTTGGTGCTTTATGATTTTGATTGTAAAAGAAGTATATGATTTATTTATATTTTTTCTATAACAACTATATATGCATATTTATTTGCTCTGTGTTTGTTATTTTGAGATGACCCTTACATTTGACAGGACATTACATATAGTGTTACTTGAGTGAATAATACCGCGACCAACCTAGTAGGAGAAATGCGAGGAAGTCCAATAACATGCAGTTGAAGGCTCTGAGATACTTTTGAATTGGTGTTAGATTTGTTGGGAGAGTTTTCCATAAACGTCAATCTCAATCTAAACAAAATAGGAACATCAATTTAGCTTATCTTCCAAGCCAATCTTCTCAAATAGCTTGACAACCCCAGACTTTTGAGGAACACACACACCTTGACTCTACCAGCTAGCTCTTCTCCACAAAATATAACAACCACATATTGTTGAATGCACACTAACACCACTATCGGGTTGGAATATAAAGGTTTGGAAATTGAGTAGTTGCTTCTAACAAGATGATTATAACAATGACTACCACACTCTAAGAAAAAAACTTGGAAAGTATTTCTTATTCGAACAAGTGTTTCTCTCTTTGAACTCTAAGATGAATTTGGAATTTTGAGCTTGAGTTTTTTATACTTTTTTATGATTTTTCAATGATCTTCTTCTTCAGCCTTGAGTATCTATTTATAGATAAAATTAAGGTTTCAATTTAGTCATTGTTTAATTCTGAATAGTATCTTCATTCCTAGCTTGGTCAACAACGATTTTATTCAAAAATAATTCTGACCAATATGCTTTCTGATAATATGTTCTTTAGCCAATTCTTCATTTCTAAATTCAATCAGATCAATTCTTCTAGATTGATTTTGTTCGTATTTTGTTCAGATTGAGTTTGTAAATTCTTTAGATTGATATTGTTTGTATTTAGTTAAGATTGATTTCGCAAATTCTTTAGATGAGACTTCATTCCTATTAGTTGCTTTGATCTGGGCGGGAACATAGTGTTGGACCGCTCTTGAACTTTCACAAGTAGGAATCTAACTAAGTCCAAATTCAGTATTTTGTCCTTTGTAAAAATCTGAATCATGTATTTGCAAATAATAAATGTATCTTCTTGTGAGTGTTTTATCTTGTAAACAATTTTTTGATCATATCTTCTTGTAGATAAATCTTGATAAAATCTTCTTGTAAATAATTTATATCTTCTTGTGATAAATCTTGATGAAATTTTCTTGTAAATAATTCATATCTTACTCTTGATAAGATGTTGATCATATCTTCTTTTCAACTTGGTCAAATATTTTCTTCAATTATAAATCTAAATCAAATCTTATTTTAGATTGTATTCAAAAACACGAATCTTCTTTATTACTCTGTGAAGTCAAGTATATTGTTCTAATAAATACTTTTGTTAACATCAAAACTCTAGGTATAAAACCAACTTGGTGCCAACAACATATATTGTATACATGATGTTCATTATGCATTGCATATACAAGTTCATGAGTTCATGATAAGCATGGTCCAAGAATATATAGTGGGACATTTGAGGATTATTTCAGGCATGAAACAATAGGTAAAGGAAGAACAATCGGGATGCCGGTTAGGGGTCATGGCCAAACCAACTTTACAAAGAGGTCCTCAATTATCTCGGTGACCCACGTCAAGATAAATGGGAAAACTTTTTCGTACTTTAACGAAAAGAAAGGATCACAAATGTTTTCTTTATTTTTAGAAAAGAAAAAGTAATATGAAGCTTTTCTAATTTAAGAATAGAAAAAGGAATTGAAGCTTTTCCATACTTTAAGGAAAATAAAGAGGAACAAGATATTTTTCATGTCATGTTTTTCATTATATTTAAGGAAAATTATTTCCAATTATCCTTCCCCTTTTAAGAACTCATTGAGATTATTATCTCACCCCCTATTTTCTTATATATTATAGCAGATAGAGGGGCTTGAAGCAAGGCGTTCAGGCAGCAAAGGATAGAGCTGTGTAGCATTATTTTAGGTACTAGTACATTTCGAGGATGATTGTACACTATTTATTATATAGGTACAATAATATTTCTAAGATTTGATAACATTATATCATTGCTTCTAAGATATTAAAATGTATAAGTTTATTACCATTTTTAAGATACATGGTGATGGTTTCTTTTTGCTATATATTCTAAGTATCATTTCACCAAATATTAAGTCAGATCAGCTTAATATTTCGTGTTTGGTATGTAGAACTATGGTAGAAAGACCTAAAAAACATGATGAGATAGGAATCATTTTACATGAGTGACACCCATTCTTGAAAAGTGGTAGAGTCTTTCATTAGGTAGTTTAGGCTTGTCTATAGAAGAATTGTAGGACTCCCTGTAAGAAGGGTAAATAAATTAAAGATGTTGCAATAGTCAAAGATTGAGGAAAACGAAGGAAACTATATGACAAATTATTAAAGAAGATTTAAATGGTTTGTCAATAGAAGCAAACAAAATTAAGGTTTATATGGAATATGAGGTTAGCAAAATGTAAGGTTAAGCATACATATTCAAATGGTTTATATGGAACGTAAGATTAGCAAAATGTGAAATATCCCTAACTTAGAGGTGAAAGTAGGAGACCATACCATACCACATGTCACATAGTTTAAACACCTAGGGTTAATTGCTCAAAACAGAGGAGAAGTAAAGGGATCTGTAAACTGCCAGATTCTAGCATAGTGGTTGAAATGGACGGTTTCTGCCCTTGAGGGTAAGGATAACAATCTTAATGAGTAATAGACAGAAAATAAAATATCCTTTCAAAAGGAGTTAGAAACAGTGTAACCAATAAGTTAGGCAAGATTTGACAACATTTTTATCAACTTTCAAGTTATAAGAGATTAGTGTCATTTATTTGCAATAATTCAAACAGTTGAGTAGTTCTAGCTCTATATTGAAATTATGGTCCCTTTGGTTTTAGATTTGGGATGGTTGAGTCATAAATGGTTTATTGGGGTACCAAAACTCTGGTTTTCTATGGGTTTGGAGGTTTGCTTGACATTCTTTTGCACCTTACTATAGAGTTAGAAGCTTGAAACAATTGAATTCTAGATTTCTTGGATTATATCAGACCTGCATATGTGCGTGTAACATACACCTTCTGTATGAGTATGTCAAGATTTTGAATTTGGGCTTTAACCCAATAGAAGGGGTGAATAGGAACTGAGAGTTAGTTAGTGAGGAATCAAAAGGCTACATGTTCCTCCGATCTAGTTCTTCCCTGATCAGACTTCCTATGATCTAGTTCTTTCCCTGATCAAACTTCCTCTGGTCCAGTTTTTTTCCCTAATCAGACTTTCTCTGATCCAGATCTTCCTCTAATTAGGTTACCTCTGATCCAATTTTTCCTTTAATATAGTTCTTTCCTAATCTAGTTTTTGGACTACTGGCTTCATTAAGTGTACAACAATTAAAATAAGAAAATTAGAGGAAGGTACCACATGAAGCGACAAGAGGAATCTACTAGAGCAAGTGACCATAGGAAGTCATGAAAAGAGGAGATCAGATGAACACAAAAACATACACTTCTGCCTCTAAAGCAACGTGCCTCTGAAGATTACGAAGACAACCTATGATGTTTGGGTCTGAAGAATGCTTCTGAATCAAGGTCTTAAGACTATCAGAAGAATGAATTTGAAGCATGCCTCTAAAGAGTTAATTCCAATCAATCATTAACTCTAAAGATATTGTTCAAGCCATGCATTAAAAGCTTATAGTCTGTTAGTCAAAAGTTGCAACACACGCAAAATGTTGCCTTTGATATGAAACCTCTAATGTTGCATTGGCTCTGATGATTCAACAATGTGATTTTCCGAAAGCCTCTAAATCTAAGTCACACAATTCTGCCTTTAAATTTTATTTTCCAAGAAATACATAATCACACTCCAACAAGAAAGTCAATGGCATTTATGGAAAGTATACGAATCTGATTGAAAGAAATCATTCTAAAGAAAAAACTTAGCCAAATCAGAATTTCTAAATATTCAAGAACAAGCCCGGATCCATTCCTGCTCCAATCAATCAAGAGTATGAAGAAAGATTCGTGTGAATAAGTTTTTGAACAAAATCTGAAATCAAATACGATTCAAAATTATGGCCAAAATATTATTCAGAAGAAGATATGGCCAAAATAATCCTCATAAGAAGATATGGTCAAAATATTGTTCACAAGAAGGTATGGCCAAAATATTTTTCACAAGAAGATATAATCAAAATATTGTTGACAAGAAGATATGGTCAAAATATTGTTCACAAGAAGATATGGTCAAAAATATTGTTCACAAGAAGATATGCCCAGAATTTGTTCACAAGAAGATACACTCAGAATTATTCACAAGAATATACAACCATAATTATTCACAAGAAGAAACACATTATTACTCACAAGAAGATACACATATAATTTGTTCACAAGAAGATAAATTTAGAATTTGTTCACAAGAAAGATACAATCCTGATTTTACAAAGACAAAAGTGAAACCCTAATCTATTTTATAAGTAGATACTTAAGGCTGAAGAAGAAAGCACGAACTCATAAACTCTAAAATCCATACGATTCATAAAAACTATTGAAAGCTCAAATTTCCTAAGTATTCAAAGTTTAAAGGTTTAAATTCTAGAGAAGCACTTGTGCAAAGAAACATTTTCTAAGTGTTTTAGTGTGAGAAATCAATGGTAACAATCTTCTTAGTAGAAGCAAAACATATCTTGTTCCAAACTTGTGTAACCCAACCCGATATTGGCTTTAGTGTTCCTCAAGCAATCTCTGGTTTTCAAGTTATGTTGAGAAAACTTGACTTGTAAGTAAGATGAAGACATTGAAACAAGTAAGTTCAAGAAGTAAAGGCCCACCTCCTAGTCAAGTAAGTTCTTAGTAGAAGCAAGTAAGTTCAAGAAGTAAAGGCCCACCTCCTAGTCAGAAAATATAAACTATTTCAAATGGAAGAAGATGAAGACATTGAAACAATATTTTCTAGATTCCAGACTATGGTCTCAGGATTAAAGGTTCTTGAAAAGAGTTATACTATTGTTGATCATGTGAAGAAAATTCCCGAGTTTTTCAAGCAAGTGGAGACCTAAGATTACAGCCATTAAAAAGCTAAGGATCTGAATACTCTTAAATTGGAAGAATTGATTAGCTCATTGAGATCACATGAAATTGAGCTGGTAGAGGATGAGTCCAAGCAGAAGGAGAATAATTTGGCTCTGAAATCCAAGCACAAGAAGACTCTAAAGGTAACAACAGAATTAAAGGATAATGATTCTAATGACAAGAATATGGACTCAAAGTATGAGGAGTTGGCTTTCATATGTAGAAAAGTTTAGAGGATGTGGCACAACAAAAAGAAACTGTTCCCTCAAAAAAAATTCCAAGCAGTCCAGCAAAGGAAATGATGACATGTCTGACAACAAAAGCATCATCTGCTAAGGATGCAATGAACCTAGGCATGACAAGTCTGAATGTCCAAATATGGAAAAAGGAAAACATCATAGGAAAGACTCCAAACCCAAGTAGAAGGCTCTGATGGCTACATGGGATGATTATGATTAATCTTCTAATGATGAAGGGCTATCATATTTGGCTCTGATGGCTCATACCAACTCTAACTCTTAATCCAACATTGATCATAGCTCTGACTCTGAAAGTGAATCAGTAGATGAAGAAATTGAGATGTTCTACGCAGCCAAGTTGAAACATGTAACATCCCAATATTTTCATATATATTATATATGTCTTTTTAGTAATTGTCATGATTTATTATTTAATTAATAATTTATTCTATGTGTAAGGAAATTAAATTAAATTTTATCACCATGTATTTAACATGAATAATTATAACACTTTTTTTATTTAATATGTTCGCGTGACAATTACATGAGGACGACTTATGGCATGATTGTTTCCTAAATGGACTATTGCGCATTTTGTTTATTTGATTAATTTCGAAAATCAAGATATTGATGTGTTGGTTTTATTTTGTTATGTGTGACCTGTAGTGATATTTTTTTTTCTTGTTTGATTTATTTTAGTTGATGAAAATATTAGTTGAATTATTTAATTAAATTAGAATTTATATAAGTTGTATTGTTTGTAGAAATATTTTGGACTAAATAAGTATTCGGCCTTGGAGATAGTAGAGTTATTGAGACCAGGCTCTCATTTATGAGTATTCTTGCTTGAAAATATTTTTGGTCCATCCATCTTTAGTATAAAAAAAATGTGACTTACCTCATTCCTTTTACTCTCCTTCGTGGCAAGATTTTATGGCAATTCATGGCGTTGTCTTGACATAATATAAACTTTATGTCTTTGTCTCAACCAATTAAGAGAGGAGATAATATACATTCCCTCATTATTAACACCTTTAATTCATTTTTGAAAGGAAGGTTACAAATTGAATTATGGGTCTTATCTCATTTGTTATATCACACGCCTCACTCTCTCTTTAACCAAGACTATAATTTTATTTTAATTCTCTACAAAAAGAATTCTAGGCAACTTTTGTGTCATAAGTATTAGCAAAAAAAAATTAAAAGGTAGTCAATGCAACTTCCTATTCTATTCCCATACCTATATTTGTTTTCTCCTAAGTTCCCAAATTTTCCATCACAAACAAAAGAAAGAAAAAAAAAAGAGAAACATAGTCTCCTTCCTTTTTTTTTTTCCTCACACCATCATTATCATCATCATTATCGCTAAGTTGAATTACAATTTTCTTTCTTCTTTTAATACCGTCTCAAGTAAAGTTAGGACTTTTATTTTGTTCTTTGACTCGTGGGACTTAGAACGTGTTACTAGGAAGTAAAACGCCTAAGATAAGGGTTTTTCCCCATGCAAGATTAGGCTAGATATTAAATTAATAGTTTGTAAGATATTGATATGATGTCTTGATGTCTTAAAAGAAAATGGTTGATTTTATGTTTGTCTTAAAGAATTTAACTATAATACTTTGATTTTTTTTAGTAATATGTTTGCATTGATAAACTTAATTATAAAATTCTGATTTTTATTATTATAACATGTGTTATATGCTTGTTGTCATATATTTGATGTAAAGTTGCGATTTTGGTGTTGTTTTGGTCTACTTAATTATAATATCATGAGTAATATATTTGTTAGGATGTATTTGATTTAAAGTTTTAATTTTTGTGCTATTTAATTTCAATGTTTTGATTTTTATTAACACTACATGAGTTTTAAGAGAATAGATTAAAAGTTTTAATTTTTTAATTAAATGTGCTATTTAATTAAATGTTGAGTTTTGATAAACTTTAAATCTTTTATTACAAAAAGATGTTATATTTATATTTTATGGCTATTAACTTATTATTTGGTTTAATTTATACCGTGGGATGAAATGACCCCTTACACCGACCTTTAGGTACTAATGATTTCAAAGAGTTGCACCAATGATGTTTTCTTGGTGCACGTGTGTGGAAAAATGAGACTTTTACTTAAAAATAATATTTTGTATTCATAAAACTGATGTGGTACATTTTAAAGTTTTTTAAAGTTATTTACGTTTCATCGTGAACTTTAAATAGAAATGCAGAAGTGAGTTTTCTTTCATTAGAAAATAGTTGAATCGTAGTTAATTTCGGTCAACCTTGTTTCTCTTGAATTTTACCTAAAGAGAATTTAATTTATTTTAGAGCGTAAATGAATATCAATCTAACAATTGGAAGATTAAATTTGCAAATAAATAAATAAATAATATTTTAGTAAATTGCATTATGTTTTTTTTATAAAAAAAATATATCAAGTCATTTTCTGGTGTATCTTTTATTTATTATATGATGAACCACTTGTAAGAAGAAGAAAAAATTATAGTCGTTTTTTAAAGAAAACAAATATTATTAGGTAATACTTTGGATCAAAATTTGGAGCATTACAAAACACCAAACATGGTACCTAGACAGTGGATGCTCGAAACATATGACATGAGAAAAGTTTATGTTCCAAGACCTAACTTTGACTAAATAAAGCTTAATAACTTTTTGAGGAAAGCAGAAAGGTTAGATCATTGGACATAACACAATTGGGAATGGCACCTCTCCTTCCATTAAAGATGTTTTGTTTGTCAAATGTCTTAAACATAATTTATTAAGTATTAGTCAATTAAGTGATAATAACTATGATATTATATTTAGTAAAAAATCATGCACAACAATTAGTCAAAAAGATGGATATGTACACTTTACAGGTTAGAGGTAAAATAACCGATATAAGATAAATCTGGTTAGCTTAGAGAAACAAGATGTTAGGTGTCTCATGTCAATAAATGAAGAAAAATTAATTTTGCACAAAAGGTTAGGTCATGCACACCTAAGATTAATCTCAAAATTGAATAAACTTCAACTTGTTACAGGTCTACCTAAGCTTAGCTACAAAATTGAAATTATGTGTGAAGCTTGTCAAAAGGGAAAACACACTAAGAACTCTTTTACCCCTAAGAACTTAGTCTCTACCTCCAAAACCCTTGAGAATTTTCATATAGATCCCTTTGAGCCAGTGAAAACAGCCTCAATAAATGGAAAGAAATATGGATTTGTAACTTCTATGTTTGGGGGAGGGAGTAAAGAGTTGTTTGTTTGAATTCTTAGCTAATGTTTAATGTTTTGAATGAAATGTTGAAGTTTGTTTGTTAGTACCACTGTTGTTTTTTATTTTTGAGCATAACCTAGTGATGAACATATTGTTAAGGTTAGTTAAGGAATTTTGAAACTATGTTTTGTAGATAGGGATGTTCTTTAGTTTTGACAGTAAAAGTTGTTTGTTGTGAATAAGTTAAGGTGTCTTGAGATGAACCAAAACTCAAAACAATCAAGACAAATTTGAAGTAAACCAAGCCCTTAGCAAAGGTTACATGAGAAATAAAAATTGGGACATTAAGGGATAGGAAAAAGAAGATTTGACAGTTCATCCTAAGAAGTTGTCCAAAATAAAATATCATTTAAGTAATTACCTTGGGGGCTACTTACACTAGCAGTTAGGTGAAAGGTGAGGTGAAGTATAGTTTTACTGAGTAGCTTGGGTTTTTCTCACACTAATGGCCAAGTAAAAAGTGGAATGGCAGCAAATTAAAAAGAAGCGAAAAAGAAAACTATGGTATGAGTAAAAGGTTGAATTGGATAGTAATTTAAAAAAAATGTCCCTAATGCTTGAAGTCAAAACTTTGGTGATCTAGGTTAAGGGTGGTATGTTATAAATAAGAAGGATAAAATGTTTGATTGAAGAAAATCTAAAGGCACTGAATGCTTAGAATCAATAAGGCTAACTGCACACACACCCTTAAAACTTTGGAAACATCTTTACATAGCTAACATAGTGTAGAAATTGCATGGTTTAGTCTTAACAATTTTGAAGGATGTTTGCTCAAATTGAAAACTCAATGGTGGAAGTTAAATAATTTATGTTGTTCTGTGCTTATTTCTCTTTGCATCACACGAGGACGAGCATTGATTAAGGTTTTGAGGTGTGATAACTCTTAGAAATATGAATTCTTGCACCTATTTTAGTTTCAATTTGTGACATTCTTGAGTAGATATTAAGGGTTATTTGCACAAGTAGACGTAGTTTGATAATTAATTAAGTATTAGTGTCTTTTTAAATCAAATGAGGACAATTTTAAGTTGAATTAATGTAAGGTTGTATTTATTTGTGCAGAGAGCAATTAATAGAGAAATTTGAGAATATGATACACGTTGATGTAGCATTCTAAAAGAGCGTAGAATTGTGGGCCCAACTTGGAGTAATTTTTTTTCTAAAATTTGAAGGCTCTTCAGGTAAGGGTAAAAACATTTTTATTGGGTCAAGGGAATATTTATTAGAAAAAAGGATAAAAGTCCAAAAATAGGAAGAATAATGTACTAAATGTTAGTACAAACGCGTACCTAAGAGGGGTGTGAATTAGATGTTTAGAAATTTTCCGGTTTTTAGAGACTTAGTGGATTATTTTTCTGATTAGGATTAGTGTATGGAAAAATGTAAATGGCAGAAAAATAAAGAACACAGCAATTTATCTTGGTTTCCCTTACAACCAAGGGTACATCCAGTCCTCTTGCACACCACAACATGTTTTCCACTATTGTTAGAATAAGTACAAGTCTCACCCTAGGACCTCTGTTACAAACTCTCAACCATATCCCTAAGATAAGACACCATTATCTTAGTTTACAACACTTGAAGAAAGTACACCATTTTCCTCAATTTACACTAACTTGAATGGTTTTTGCAATAATGAATTTGACTGAAAGCAAGAGAATATAACAGTTGATATGCTTTCTTTGTACAATGATAACAATCCAATACTATTGTACTTCAAGTGCATCAAAGAACCTTTATAATGATATGACAATGTAAAACATGTGCACTTGAAACATGAAAGTTTGACTTTTAATGGATCTTTATAACTTTCAAAAGGATTTTCAAGGTTCTGAAGTTAAATCTAAATCTATGAAGTATTTATACTCCTTAGACATCACTTTAGATCAGTGGCAATCATTCCTAGAGGTTTGATGAACATATGCAACGATCCAAATTGAATCTGAATTGAAAAATTGCATTGTTTCGCAATTGTATTCGGCTACAGTTGAAGTGTAGTCGAATACACCTCTATAACGTTCAATTTTAATTCAAATTTTCAAGATTGTATTCGAATACACATCCTTGTATTCGAATACAGATGACTGAATTTTGCCACTTACTTGGTATTTGTATTTGGCTACACCATCTCGTAGTCGAATACAGATTTGAAGATTTTGCCACTGACTTAGTGTTTATATACGGTTACACCATCTCGTAGTCCAATACAAATATGATGTTTTTTCTATTGACTTGAGTTTGTATTTGGCTACAAGATGCTGTAGTCAAATACAACTTCGATTTTTGTCAAAAACTTGATTTTCAAACATTGTGCATGCATTTTGAAACTTTGATGCATATGCTAAAATGGAAGGTTCTCGTGTGCATTTGAAATATATTATTAGATTGTATCAAGTACCTTTACAAGTCTTCTAGCATATTTGAAGATAGTTGACTTGATTGTTGACCTCTCTTTGAGCTTACAACTTGATCACTTTACTTGGTCTTTGTCTTCATCAAAAACATAAGTCTTCTTGCATATTTACACTAAATTTGTCCTATATAAGGACAAAAGTATGAAAAGCAAGATGAGAGACGGTTAACCTAACTTTCAATGCCTCCACCAACCCTGATTCTACTTTGATTGTTGTGGGAATGACTTCCTTAGTATTTTACCATTTTTACTTTTTGATGTTTAAGCTTAATATGAGCTAAAACTCTTCCTAGTTAAGGATTAATGAAGTTTGCATTTTAATATGTTGTAGTGGGATTAGCTTCCTTTTAAACAAGTTGTTTTTAATCCAATCTTTAAAACTTAAATTGATCACTTAGGTTTTATTGCTAGTCTTTTGAGTAAGTTAATATGCTTAGAAAATATATTAATGTTAAACGAATAGGAACAACATTTTAGTTAATTGGGAAGTTGATTTGCTAAAATAAAGTGTAGCATGAAATGATGTGTAATGTGTGATCCCAAGTATGGTAAAAAAACCACTAACTACCCTGATAACTGAGTTGGAAAACCCCTAAGGTCAATCTGGTATCAAGATTGCTACATCATGCTACAGCATACAAGCGCATCCAAACATAATTATTAATAAGTTAAATCCATAACTACCTTTTATCATATGAAATTAGAACCAGTATCTCTTACTTAACTTTTCTTTGTTAATCGTAAAATCGCCTTAAAATTGGTACTCGAACATGTGTTCTTCTATTTTTATAACAAACAAATAATTTGTCTAGAAAAACATTGAAATAGGTGATGTAACCAATCCTCATGGGAACAATACTCTAATTTCACTTTATTACTTGTTTTGGATTGTGTAAACTTGAACAACCCAATTAAAATAAGCAACATGTTTTTGGTGCCATTGTCGGGGATTGAATGTATTAATCATTTCAATAGTTTTTAAATAAAGAATATGTTTGTTTGATTTTACTAATAGTGTGGTGATTTGTGTTGTAGTCCATGTACTGTAAACTGTATGCGCAGGTCTAGTTTATCACCTGAATTTAGATCTGAACCTAAAATAGAAATATTCTTTAGAAGAAGGAGCAAACTCACAAGAATTACTATTGGTCATGACTTGGCAGGCCACTTGCAGCAACAAGTCCCATTTGTACAAATGGGAGATCGTTTAGATGATGGACCACTGGATGATTTTGGCATGGCTAATGACAGGGCTAGAGGAATAATAGAATATGTTGTCTTTGATCCTCAAACAAGTATTTTGAGGCTTGACAATGAAGTTTCTCAATTTGAATTCACGCCAATGATGTTCCACACGCTACAAGCCATTGGACAATTTGGAGGAACTACTAATGAGGACCCTTATCTGCATCTAAAACAGTTTGTTGAGGTTGCAAGTAATTTTAAGATTGGTGGTGTCCTTGATGATTGCTACGAACCAAGGTTGTTTCCTTATTGAAGGAAAGATAAAGCCAAGACTTGGTTAAACTCATTGGAACCCAATTCAATAACTACTTAGCAAGATATGGCAGAAAAGTTCTTGGGGAAGTATTTCCCCCCTTTGTTAAATGCTTAGAAGAGGAATGACATTACCTCTTTAAGGCAAACTAAAGATGAAACTTTGTATGAGGCTTGAGAAAGGTTTAAGGATTTTCTTAGGAATGTTCCTCCTCATGGGATACTAGTTTAAATCCAAATGGAAACCTTTTATAATGGCTTGGTACCCTCAACAAGGTTAGTGCTTGATGCATCATCAAGATGAGCATTATTAAGCAAGTCTTATGAAGAATGTGTAGAGCTTATTGAGACAATAGAAGCAAATAACTATCAGTAGCCTGCTGTTAAGGTTAATGCAGCCAAGAAAGGAGTTGGAGTTCATTAAGTTGGTGATAGTACAACACTTGCATCACAAATGATAGCATTGACTAATTTGATGATGAACATTCTTCTATTTTTATAACAAACAAATTATTTGTCTATCAAAGAATTGAAATAGGTGACATAATCAATTCTCGTGGGAACAATACTTTACTTTGACTTCATTACTTGTTTATGATTGTGTGCACTTGCACATCACATTTAAAATACACAACATTGACTTATTGATTAGATGACACGCCATGTTAATAGCCTCTGCCCATAAATCCTTAGATAGTTCAACATTTAACTGGGGACATCTTGCTCTTTCAATTAGAGACTTGTTAAATATTTCCAGCACACCATTATGTTGTGGTGTCTTTCGAACTGAAAAATGCCTCTTAATACTGTATTCTGCACAAATTTTTTGAAAATTTGAGTCAATGTACTTTGTCCTATTATTTGTTCATAAATACTTGATTTTTCTGCCCATATAATTTTCTTTCTCTTAAAACGAACATGACACTGTTTCCCAAATATACAATACTTGCACAAATTCAACTTACAACTACAAACACCCTTCAAAAAATGTATCTTGTGAAGTTTTGTCATCCCATGCTCACTGATATGTCCCAAACGCATGTCCCACAACTTTGTTGCATCATCATTAGAATCAACTGATGCAAAACACGTACAACAGTACAGTCAAACAATTTGTAGAAGTTACCTGCAGTCCTCTTTGCTCTAATCATTGTTAATGCCCCATTGCTAACCTTCAGAATGTCCCTATCCCTATCGCACGCCACCCTTGTCCATGACAAATTTAATTTATCTCATTCTAGTGATAACAAATGCTTTATTATCACCCAAATAAACAAAACCAAAATTGCTTGACCTGAATGTGGTAAACCACTCATTCTGCGGCGTCATGTGGTAGGAACAACCAGATTGAAGAACTCACGCTTCTGCGCACTTGCTAGATGAAACAAAAAGAATATCTCATTCACTGCCATGGTCAGTTTGTACCAAGTTTGCAAAACTGGATGAACCCTATTGTTTGTTTGCAAAGTCCCTCCTCCAATGCCTGATTTGTTTGTAAATAAAGCACTTTACTATTTTTCTATTTTTGGACTTAGACCATTTTTTCCCAGAACCCGTTTTACCTTTGTTACTCCCATGATCTTGACCTTTTTTTACATACAAACCTTCACCTGAAGCTCCTTTCTATGCATTTTGTCTTCATTAAGGGTGAGACTGAATTGCAATTGTAACATATATATATATATATATATATATATATATATATATGGGTGTTCTTGCTTGAAAATATTGTTGGTCCATCCATATTTAGTATAAAAAAAATGTGGCTACCTCATTCCTTTTATTCTGCTTCATGACAAGCTTTTATGACAATTCATAGTGTTGTCTTAACATAATGTAGACTTTATGTCCTTTTCTCAACCAATTAATAGAGAAGATAATGTGCATTCTCTCATTCTTAACATCTTTAATTCATTTTTGAAAGGAACGTTACAAATTTAATTATGAATCTTATCTTTTTTGTGCAATTAAGAGAGGACAAAAAAAAAAGATTATCCTCCTTTATTATATCTCACGCCTCCCTCTCTCTTAAACCAAGATTATAATTTTATTGCAATTCTCCACAAAAAGAATTCTAGACAACTTTTGGTGTCATAACTATTAGCAAAAAAAGAAGTTAAAAGGTAGTCTACACACCTTCCTGTTCTATCCCCATACCTATTTTTGTTTTCTCATAAGTTCCCTAATTTTCCATCACAAACAAAAAAAAAGAAAAAAAGAGAGAAACATAGTCTCCTTCCTTTTTTCTCACACCATCATTATCAGCATCATTATCACCAAGTCTACTTACAATCTTCTTCCTTCTTTTAATACAATCTCAAGTAAAAATTGGACATTTGTCTTGTTCTTTGATCCGTGTTGCTCATATTGTGTTGCTAGGAAGTAAAGCGCCTAAGATAAGGGCTTTTCTCCATGTAAAGTTAGGCTAGATATTAAATTAGTGGTTTGTAAGATATTCATATGATGTTTTGAAGTCGTAAAAGAAAAAGGTTGAATTTATGTTCGTCTTAAAGAATTTAACTATAATGCTTTCATTTTTTGGCGTAATATATTTGTCTTGATTAACTTAATTATAAATTTTTTTATTATTATTATTATTAAAAGATGATAAATATGCTTGTTGTGAAAATGTTTAATTTAAAGTTGTGATTTTGTGTTGTTTTGGTGTACTTAATAATAAAGTTATAATTTTTATATGATATCATGAGTAATATATTTCTTAGGATGTATTTGATTTAAAGTTTCGATTTCTGTGCTAATTAATTTCAATGTTTTGATTTTTATGAACACTACATGAGTCTTGAGGCAACTGATGAAAGGTTTTAATTTTTAATTATGATAACATCATTAAGTTGATTATTCTGATGTGTTTAGTGTAAAGTTTGATTTGTATGCTTAAATGACTAGTAATTGAAGAAATTTTATAGTAGAAAAAATAATGTTTTTATATTTGTGTGTGGTCTTCGTGATTTAAGTTTTAATATCTATCAGTAACACGTCGCTAATCCAATTTTATAGTTTATAAAATGAACGTTGTGATTTTGAGACATTTATTCACGTGTATATGTTTTCTATATTTGGAATAGAGAAATGACTGATTCTTGATTTCGAGCATCCATGAGAATATAAATTTGATGTCATATGCGACTAAAATTTAATCTTGAATATTTTATTTTTGTGGTTGTTTAAGTGGTTAGTGATTTGTGTTTTGAACATTGTTCTCTTTGTGGTTGCCTAAGTGGCTGGTGATTTGTGTGTTGAACATTGTTTTCTTTATGGTTGCCTAAGTGGCTAATGATTTCTATTATGAACCTTTTATCTTTGTTGTTACCTAAGTGACTGATGATTTGTGTTTTGAACATTTTATCTTGTTAGTTATCTAAGTGGATGATGACACGTACATTTTGAGCATCATTATCATTTCATGACATATCATATGCATCTTTGTGGACGCTTTAGTGGCTGGTTTAATTTTCCCCATTGGTATGGTGACTTTGTGAGGACGCCTTAGTGGCTGGTTATATCCGGATCTATACTTTTAGGAGCATGCATAACTTGCATACATTTTATTTTTATTTTTATTTTGGCTTAATTGCACTTTTGGTCCCCCTATTTTAGGTGAAAAGCGAAAGTAGTCCCCCCATTTTGTTTGTCCCCAGTTTTAGTCTCCAAAACAGATTTTGAGTCCAAATCATGATGAGTTGTCATTTTTTATGACGTGTCAAAAAAACGCTGACGTGGCACATGTATATGTGGATAAAAAATGATTATTATATTAATTCAAATTAAAAAATCTATTTCATCTATTATTATAATTATTGTTATAATTTTAAAAGAAAAGAAAAAAATAAAAAGTAAAATTAATTAAGTAAACCCTAAAATCAGAATCACCCCCAATCAAACTATTTTCTCCTTCACACAGAACCTCCGCGTGCACCTTCCTGCCGGCGACAGAGCGAGATGAAGACCATTATCTCCTCCAAAACGATGAACATCCCGGAAGGTGTAACCATCAAGGTACACGCTAAGGTGATCGAGGTTGAAGGTCCACGTGGCAAACTTGTTCGTGATTTCAAGCATTTGAACCTCGATTTTCAACTCATTACTGATGAGGATGGGAAGAAGAAGCTTAAGGTTGAAGCTTGGTTTGGATCGCGTAAAACCTCTGCTGCTATTCGTACTGCTCTTAGTCATGTGGAAAATCTCATTGCTGGTGTAACTAAAGGATTCCGTTACAAGATGAGATTTGTTTATGCTCATTTTCCTATTAATGCTAGTATCACATCACCAGGAACTGATGATTGATTCAAATCAGTGGCAGATGCTTTGATTTAAGATATAAAAATGGAGTATGGAAATACCTTGGTCCTTGAGAATAGAAATGAGTGGTGAAGGAGAAAAGGGTTTGATTGGGGGTGATTCTAATTTTAGGGTTTACTTAATTAATTTTACTTTTTATTTTTTTTCTTTTCTTTTAAAATTATAACAATAATTATAATAATAGATGAAATGAATTTTTTAATTTGAATTAATATAATAATCATTTTTTATCCACATATACATGTGCCACGTCAGCGTTTTTTTGACACGTCATAAAAAAATGACAACTCATCATGATTTGGACTCAAAATCTATTTTGGGGACTAAAACTGGGGACAAACAAAATGGGGGGACTACTTTCGCTTTTCACCTAAAATAGGGGACCAAAAGTGCAATTAAGCCTTTTATTTTTATTTTGATCTAATTATGTGTTCTAGGTGAGTTACTACTTGAATTATTAGGTACATTTTATGACTAGATACATCTTTGCGAACTATTCATAAAAATCAATTTCTTTAAATCTTATATCACAAAAAGATGTTATATTTATATTTTATGGCTATTAACTTATTATTTGGTTTAATTTTTGTCGTGGAAGATTATACTGACCCATTACACCAACATTTAGGTACTAATGATCTCAAAGAGTTGCATAAATGATGTCACGCGCGTGGTAAAAGGGAAATTTTACTTAAAAATAATGTTTTGTATTAATGAAACTAATGTGGTACATTTTAAAGTTATTTACTTTTCATCATTAACTTTAAATAGAAATACGGAAGTGGGTTTTCTTTCACTTGAAAATAATTGAATTGTAGTTAATTTCAGTCAACTTTGTTTCTCTTGAATTTCACCTAAAGAAAATTTAATTTATTTTAAAGCGTAAATGAACATCGATCTAACAATTGGAAGATTATATTTTTAAATAAACAAATAATATTTTAGTAAATCGCATTACGTTCTTTTATAAAAAAAAATATATCAAGTCATTTTCTAGTGCATCTTTTATTTATTACATGATGAACCCTCCTAAGAAGAAAAAAATTATAGTCATTTTTAAAAGAAATCAAATATTTTTAGGTAATGTTTTGGATCAAAATCTGGGGCGTTACAACAGTAGTAATATCATCCAATTTGATAGAGTATTTCCCAAATATAAGAGTTGTCATTGGGTGATCGAACGAACCTAGTAACAAGCACAACAGAATAATAGTCTTGTCTTTGTCATCGACCATCACCCTAAGCCTCACCAAATCGATGATTATTCTGTTGAAGGTATTCACATATTGATGCAAATTGAATTCTTCCTGCATCATTAACCTATATAATCATTGCTTCGTGAACAGTTTTTTTGTGAGTGTTTTGTACAAACACTGACTTTCCAATTTCTTCCAGACATCTTTTGGAGATGTTAGGACAAGGATATGATACATCACCTCATCTAATGCACACAAAAGAATCATCCTTGTTACTTTATCCTCATTTCCGTCTAATCGACTTATACCATGTTGGTTAGTTTCTCCTTACGTCGTGCCTTTGGAATACCTTATTGTGTTAACCAATTCTTAACCCTTTTTTGCAATAATATGAAGTTGCTCGTTCCGTCGAACCTTGCCACCTCAAATTTCACACCAAAGTTACTCGTCATCTGATACCAATTGTTAGAACAACAACACAATCTTAAAAGATTAAAAAGAGAAATCACCAATAGGAATGCAAGACGTTTAGTAACAAAGTTCGACCAATGATACTTACATCCTCGACTACAGAGCAACTGTAGTTCCCTTTTATTAGATGAATGGAATTAGGGTTCACATAGTACAAGTTGTACTTAAATAGTAATAATAAGGTTCAAATTACAACAATATCCCTAAATCATACTACGGGGAGCTATCGCCCCCTGCATCCCCCAATTGCCCCCACAACAATTAGTTTGGCCAAACCGCCCACCTGATACTACCTATGAGCCATACTCAACAAATATAAAACCCACTATATTCATCATTTATCAATAAATGGATTTTGATTTAAATATATTTTTGGTCCTTGTAAATATAGCAGTTTTAGTCTCTAAATTTTTTGTTTGGATTTCATCCTTGCAATATCAGAAGATTTTACTTTTGATCCTTAACGTCAAGTGGACGTTAAAAAAAGTGAAACGACAAAGGGAGGAAAATGTGGATCAATCGTAGCACACAAATTGGAACATTAATATAAATATTAGAATAATTTATATACTTATTTTTATTTTTTATTTAAATCGTATTCATCGACCACAAATCCATAAAGTGAGTTTCATCATCATCATCTTTGTGGCACCCTAAACCCAAAAATAATATATAATAATTTATACAAGAATTTTTAACTTTAATTCCAAAAATTTACTAGTAATTATAAGGTTTTCATACAAAAATTTACTAATAAAAATACAACTTGTGACTCTCATTCCCAGTATCACCTATCAAAGCGGGACTTCTCCAAACTTGAACTTCAAGACTCATTAATCTGTAATAATTGCGATTTCGCAAACGCATGGCCAAACCAATCAAATACAAACAACGAATGAGGTGAGTTTTGAAATCATGTTGATAGTATAATATAAGTATGAAGAACACGCAAACAATCATAATAGACTGTATCATAATCACATTACGATATATCAAATTATTCAAGCAAATAGTACCATATTATAACATCAAAGTCACTCAAGTAAAATAATTATCTCATTATAATATGCATCAAATCATCTAAGAGAAACTATTATTACTTTTGAAACATATAAATCACAACAAAACAATCACAAGGAAATGCAATGTTGAGCATGAGCTTAGACTCTACTTCACAATGCGGTACCATTCTAACTCCGAAGTACTGGGTTATGAGGCCTGATACTACGCCATTATCCCAGTGGACAAACAATTCAAATTGGCCATGTTCTTAGAGATCCCCTCAACTCAACCGAAGACACATATACGCGACAATTGAGGTAAACCTGCGTTGCATGGTAGCTCCAGACATTTGGAGTTCTACCTCTAAGTCACATAGGAATTCCCCACCCGAATACCTCCAAGGTCTAACAATCTTGTCTTAAGGCTCAATAGCAGACCACCACGATCAGACACATTCAGTTGTACTTCCCCGGAATCACAAGGCTTGTCAAGCCCTACCTATATGACAACATAACAATCTCCACTTCAAAAATTCTCAATCTCCATCTTCACCCCTTGTTGGCCTATGATACTCCATTAAGACCGTCAACTCAAACACAAATTAGAATCACTATTATTTCATCAACTATAGGGTTACTTCAATATTCTCATCACAAATTCACAACATCACTGTCATTAATCATATCTTATCACATAAACTCATCAAAATGCATCCACCTTTTATTGTCACATCACATAACCCCGTCTAATCAAACATATACATAAAATTCATTCGACACTCAATATCACAACAATATCAAATAACACACATTTAACGAAATTAAATCAAGCAACACCTTATCAATATTTCTATTCCACATTTTATTCTCACAATTTCTATATTTTCACATTAATTAATTTATCCCTCAAAGGGCTACCGCTATACCGAATGAATCATTGGGAAATACGGTTTTCCTGTTCATCTTACAATATATTATACTTATGAATTCAAACGTTCTCTCACCCCTTACCTTATTCCGACGCTTTCACACATAAATATGATTTCACGAGCAAACAACCTTTGTTCTTTGACTCTTTGTCCTTCAATCGATCTAGCTCGACAGTTTATGGGTAAACGTCAAAATTAAATTATGAGAAGACACTCTAAAAACTAATTTCAAAATTCGATCAAGGAAACTTACAATAAATCAGAAAACCAATCAGTGGATAATATAGCCACTTTTCACACGATCGTTTTGGCATTGGTTTCTCTCAAATTGGACTTACGGTGAAGAAGAACAGTGCAAAATAACGAATTCCACAAACGGAGAAATCGAGTATTTTAGAGAGAATTGGGATAATTAAAAATCTGGGAAAGTGTGTTTAATTGACTAGCTAAATGAATGAAACAACATATTGAAATTTGGACGAAAACGAAGAAAATTTTCTGGAACAGTTATCGATTATCGGTGTCGGCTATTTGTTGTAAGACCCCCTTCCTATTCCTTTTCCTCACGGCTGCGTAAGTATCCAACTTCCTTCCTTATTTTATTTTTATTTTTATTTTATTAACATAATTATGGTTCACACATGAGTCAAGTTCATTGATCCCTTATTTATTTTATATTTTTGGTAAAACAAAATTAATAGTTACTTAATATCATATGATAAATATTATTAATATTTCAGAACTAATATATGATAAATTTTAGTAATTAAAATAATTAACCTTTAATAAAAAAACATATTACATATAACTGAAACTCTCACATTCAAGGTAATCACTATAATTATACTTATTCTTCAAAATACTCACATTATAATAATACCATCATTAGAGAATAGTCAAAATTATAAAATAAATAAATATAAAAATAAATGTAACCCCATGATTGATGAAATAATGGTGGTTCCAATTTGTGTTTGAGATTACGGTCTTAATGGAGTATCATAGGTAACCGAGGGGAGAAAATAAATATTGAGAATTTATGAAGTGGAGATTATTTTGTCATCATATAGGTAGGGCCTGACAAGCCTAGTGATTTCGGGGAAGTACAACTGAATTGAGTCTGATCGTGGCGGTCTACTGTTAAGCCTTAAGGCAAGATTGTTAGACCATGGAGGTATTTGGGTGGGGAATTCCTAGGCGACTTGGAGGTAGCACTCCAAATGTCGAGAGCTACCACATAACACACGTTTACCTCGATTGTCGCGTATATGTGTCTCGGGTTGAGTTGAGGGGATCTATGAGGACAAAGCCAATTTGAATTGTCCGTCCACCGGGATGGTGGCATAGTATCAAGCCTCCTAACCAAATACTTCATAGTTAGAATGGTACCACATTGTGAAGTAGAGTCTAAGCTCATGTATAACATTGCATTTTCTTGTGATTGTTTTGTTGTGATTAATATGTATCGTGTGCGATAATAATTTCTGCGATGATTTGATGTTATAGTGAAGTGTATTGATTTTGCTTGATTTTGACTATATAATGCGATGTTTTTCCTTGAAGAATGTTTGTGTAATGATACGGTTTATTGATGATTAACTGCGTGTTCTTCTTACTTATATTATACTATCAATATGATTTCAAAACTCACCTCTTTCGTTGTTTGTGTTTGACTGGTTTGGCCCTACATTTGCCAAATCGCTGTTATTACATGTTAATGAGTCTTGAAGTTCAAGTTTGGGAGAAACCCCACTCTGATAGGTGATACCGGGAATTAAGAGTTGTAATGTGTATTTTACTTATGTAATTACAAATGACTTTTTATATGAAAACTTTAGTACCAGTAAGTCTTGGGAATTAAATCAAGAAATTCTAGTTAAATCAAGTTCATTGAAATTGCACTGTTTTAATTGAGAAACAAAGTTGAATTGTTACATGTGTATTTAGAGAAACGTGATATCCTAAAATAAATATAAAGTTTTTATTTTCTTTAACATATTTTTTTTACCTGCGTGTTTTCTTAAAATAATTTAGTATAAATTATTATAAATGTTATTTTAGGGTTTAGAGTGTCACAACAAGAACCAAAGACATATTTAAACTATAATTTTTCAATATTTGGATTTCATAGTTAACCACATATTCTACACATAGAATTAAGAAGATAATAAGTTTTCACTTATTAATAATTCATAATATAGAATCTCCGATCACTAATAAAAAAATTTAAAAGGAATTTTATAAGGAAAGTAACAATTACATAAAGAGTGTAATGATTATACAAAAGTATTTATCAT
>JBBPBP010000001.1:53109309-53139647 GCA_037974735.1 Cicer chorassanicum | reverse complement strand
CACAGAATAATCGTATCAAGTAATATTCACTTACATGTATAATGGTATACAAGAAAATAGCTAAAATAAAATAAAAAGATAAAAGAAATCAACCATGAGAGTATAAACAACCAATTTTACACTATTAAATAATAACAGTTGATTTTGATATCAAATCACGTAAACGTATATACTATTATAAAATAATTACATAATTAACCGTTTGTATTTTCTTATAGTGTAAAATGATTATGCCAAGAGGTTATTAAACTAAAAAATATATATATAAAATTGAGAATATATATATGTGTGTGTGTTTGTGTGTATACATTACTAAAGTTGCTAAAATGCATAAGTATATGTTAAAAAGGTCCGGGTTATATACGTTGCTAAAATGCAGCTACGAGATGATCGACAAAGGGATCATTTCTGCCTTTGTCGAAAGGTGGCATCGCGACACCAATAGCTTTCATCGTCCAATTGAGGAGATGACCATTACTCTGGACGATGTCTCCTCGCTGCTGCATATACCCATCACCGGTGCATTCTTCAGCGTTAATATATTTAACAAGGATGACGGTGCATAATTATTGGCTGAGCTTCTTGGGGTTAGTCAGACTGCTGCATATGCTGAGTTTAGCGTGAAGCAGACAACCAATGTTTGGTTTAGTTGGTTGCTTGATGTATACCATCAGCGATTTGGTGATCAGCATTGGCAGATGGCTGCGAAGGCATTTCTTTTGTTTTTGATTGGTTGCACCTTGTTCAGCGACAAGAGTGCCTTCGCAGTGAGTATTGTCTACCTTGACTGCTTCAAAGACCTCAACTCATGCGGGGGATATGCATGGGGTGCTGCTGTGCTTGCTTAACTATACGACAATCTTCGAGAAGCGAGCATGCATCAGCCTAGAACGGTATCAGGGTATCTGACACTATTACAGGTAAACTCTATGCTTCCAGACATTTGCTTAAGTTCTTTGTAGACTGGTTTGCATGTTCTGGAGTGGTTTTATATTGATTATCTAGAAATTATAGACTTTTTTTTACTGATATATGGTTTATTATTAGTTTGATAGTTTTAGTATTTTTTTTGGATTGGTTTGCTAATTTCCTAGTCAGGTTTTTTCTTGATTTCCTAGACTGATTTGCTGATTACTAGACTAGTTTGTGTTGTTTTTTTGGACTAGTATGCTAATGTTTTAGACTAGTTTTTTACTAATTTTTTGGAGTGGTTTAATGATTTCTAGCCTGGTTTGTTTGCTGTTTTTCTGGGCTGGTTTACTGATTTATGGACTAGTTGAATATTATTATATACTAATGATATGTTATTATATATGTGCAGGCGTAGGTCTGTGAGCATTTCCCAGCATTATCTGCAGATTGCTGTAGACTCTCTCGTATTTATGTTGAGGACTACCCTAGAGCACTTAGATGGAAGCCAAAACGGGACACAAATTGCAGAGGAGCTTCTTGGTCGACAACTGGTATTACCTGATGGCGATCTCAGAGGGGTGGTGGTAGTGATTGGACCAACGTAGCACCATATCGTAGGAAACATAGAAGGACTATGCATTAGTTAGATTTGTGTAATACTGATTTTGACATTAGTTATGTTTGTGTAATATTGATTTGGATATGTATTTTGGATATATATTATATTGCAAATGAGAACATGTTGGATTTCGACAGTTTATAACAAACATTATATTTGAATTGATACAATATTAATTATCAACAATTCAGTTTACAATAACTTCATTTATAGTTTGTGGAAATATCTGCAATCAATGTTGCATGCGACCATTGTAAATAAATTCTCA
The DNA here is from genome assembly GCA_037974735.1 of Cicer chorassanicum. Classification (NCBI taxonomy): domain Eukaryota; kingdom Viridiplantae; phylum Streptophyta; class Magnoliopsida; order Fabales; family Fabaceae; genus Cicer; species Cicer chorassanicum. Next base: position 53,137,848 of record JBBPBP010000001.1, on the reverse strand, counting down.
TTGTCGTACTTCTTCATTGCAATATTTTTTCCACAAATTACTTGCGGGTGGTATAGGAGAATCTGACTTTAAGTAAACATGTTAAAATCAATAATTTATTAAAATATAAAACAAAAAAAGTGGATAAAATGAAATATCACAATTAATATCTACACCAAATGACAGTTCTTAACAAATGCAATAACAATCATACAATAATCTGACATAGATGTTGGTGGTGGATTTTGAAGTGGAAAAAATGTTTGCGATTGGTTAAGTGATAATGCGACGAACACCAAGTTAAATTTCAAAGCAATCACATATCCCATTTATGGAAGTGTCATCCAATTATCTATAGTTGCAACTTGTTCAACATTTACACTCTGGATAAGTTTTTGAACAAAATTTTTTCCACCATATATTATCTCGTAATAAGACATGAACTCTTGAAGCTTTACCACACACTGTTGACGGATGTATGCCCAAGAGGACTTGTATGTGCTATCCATAATCAATACTATGTGAAAATTATTTACAAGAGTGATAGCGTCTAGATGGGACCAAAATATGTCCCTCAACTCATCTGAACCCTCTACCTTCCTATATCGATTGACGTATTTGTCGCGTTCCATCAATGTCAAAAGATGTTGCATTTATGTTCTATTACCTTTAAGTGATGAACGATATGCTTGACGTGCATTGTAAACTTGTTTTATTGTCGTCAAACTTTCAACATTATGATCCCTTAGTGTCATCAAAATGTTTTTTTGGTTTTACCAAGTTCTTCTTCATATCACCAAGTACTTTTTTCTCCTCTTGAGACAATGGCCTAAGAAAGAATGACCATTAAGTTTTTTGGCCAATTCGTGGTTATAGAGACCACATATTACATGCAAATACCATCCCTCACCAACACTTGATTGTGTTCCTCTCAATCTAAATAGAAATTCACATTTTCTAGTCCAAGTACTCCTCATAGGTTTATGATTCTTCCAATGTCTATATTTACCGCTTCTTTCACAACCAATAATTAATTTTGTCTTTGTTCTTGGTCGTGTTGTCGTAGTTTCAAATTAAAAATGACAATGACAATGACAATTCTATTTTCCCTTCCAACATTTCTAGCCCATTTCAATAAATCATCTCGTATATCAAACATCATGCTGGTGGTAAACACGCTAGTCAAATCAATCATAACAGGTTCAACTCTGTCATTCATAGCGTCTTCAGTTTCGGGTTCAACACCGTCATTCATTGCATCAAAATCAGGTTCCAAACCATCATACATTTCTTCAAAATCACGATCCAAACCATCATACATTTCCTCAAAATCAGGTTTCAACCTTCATACATTTCGTCACTTTTGTCTCCCCTTGTTCCATTTACCTGCATCCAAAAAATAACATAAATATAACATAAAAAACCCTAAATCCTAAACCCCAAAAAATAACAAAAAAAAAAAAAAATCATAATTATGAGCCTTACGTGAACTGAGTTCACGTACGTTTACGTGAACTCAATTCACGTACATTAATATGAGTTCACGTATGTTTACTTGAATTCAATTCACGTAGGTCATACGTGAATTGAGTTCACGTACACGTACGTGAATTTAGTTCACGTATCTAATGTCAATTCATAAACTCCATTTATGTACACAATCGTAATTCACGTATGTTTACGTAATCTTAAATCACGTAATATATGTGATTTCTAAAATTTTCTAACGTACGTTAATTTAGTTCACGTAAACGTACATAAACTGAGTTCACGTAAACGTATGTGAACTGAGTTCACGCAAACTTAGATAAACTGAGTTCACGTACATAATCCAGATTTTGAAAACAAAATGAAACTCAAAAACAAAACAACATACATATCTAGTTGGGTCACTTTAACTACAATGTGAAGATGATGAAGATGATTCAAGATGATTGAAGATGAAATGTATGAAGATGATTGAAGAAAATTGAAGATGTTAGGTTAATGAAGATGAAGATAGAAATGATGGGGTTAAGTGAATATATAGGAAAATGGCATTTTGGATATTTTGATTTTTAAAAAAAATTGAGGGTGTGTGAAGCAAAATTGTAAATAAAATTAAAAAGGAAAGAAAACGTGGAAGCAGTTTAAGAAGCGCGCCAATATCTCACTCCCTTTCCTTCTACGAAACTTTCGCATCTTCTCTTTCTCTCTCTCAATTGCTCAGAAACTCATCACACACTTGTTCATGCAAATTTCACATACCCATTTACCAACTTTCGATCTTTTTCAGATTTTGATGACAAATCTTCATCTAGGTCATTCTCAGATTCTGGGTTTGAGGCATTTTATTTAGGAAAAATTTCATCTTGAGGTTTTTGGAGAGTTTGATGAGAGGCCCAAGTAGAAAGCATGACGCTTGAGCTTTGTCTTCTTCAGTGGTTTCCTTACAATTTCTTTCAGATGGAATGGCAGATCCTTCTAGTTATGGGAATCCTGAACGTGATATTGAGCAAGTTAGCTTCATCAAAAATTAATCCTTTTTTTCTCTATTAAAATTAATTTTTGGTAGCTAGAATTTTATTAGAATTTTGAATTTCCCTTTTGATGATCATATTTGTTTGTTTCATGCTATGGAGCACTGACATTTCTTATTGAATGCGTGTCTGTTTAGTATCTGACACAGACATACGTAGATACATTCAATCACTTTTAGTTTATCAAATTATTACCTGTATCTATATGTCAATGCTTCATTGGTTTCTAGTGATTGTTCTTCATTTTTTACTAGGTCTCATCATTCTAGGGATTATTTAGCAATTGAATTCATATTGCAGTTTACATTTCTGCTCTATGAACTTCAAATGAGATTAATTTGATACACCGGCCATGTAAAACTTTCTATGCTGTCCATAAATCACAAATCACCATTTGTGATTAAACATTTTTAGTGATTCAACGATTGTGATTGACTGATAGTGTAAAGGATTTTTACACTGCCAATGTATAAGAATTAAATTCACTTCAAATTTATTACTAGTATGATATACTAAATATTATGTTACTTAGGTGCTCCACTTAATTATATATTTTTGTGTGAAGGTATTCATTACTTTAAAAAGGGGCACTCAGTTTGTTAAGTATAGTCGTAAAGGGAAGCCAAAATTTTGTAATTTCAGGCTTTCACAGGTGAGTTTTTCTTACAGTAAAAAGTTTCATTTATGAATTATATATATGCCATAACAAACATACATGTGTATTTATAAATGCATTGAATTTCATATCAATGTATGGATGGTTTCATATTTAGTGGCATTAGCAGGATGAAACATCACTGATTTGGATTTCTCATGGAAAGGAAAAGAATCTGAAATTGTCGTCGGTTTTGCGCATCATCTCAGGACAGAGAACAGTAAGTTAAATGATGCTTATTCATTCAGAGGCTTCTAGATTTATGGTTATGTTAGCACTAACTTATACTTTGCAGGCTGTCTTTAGACGATATTTGCGTCCTGAAAAGGATTATCTATCGTTTTCACTTATTTATAAGAAAGGCGAACGGTCGCTTGATCTGGTTAGTGAAAACACTGACACTCTATGTTGGATTTAGTTTGTCTATTTCGTATGAATTTTGAATCTACTGATTTTTCTTTTCAAATGTTTAGATTTGCAAGGATACAACTGAGGTTGAGGTATGGCTTTTGGGCCTTAACGCATTAATTTCTACTGGACAGCTTAGAAAGCGGTGCTCTAGAAGTGATTTAACAGATGTGAGTTGCAATTGATATTGTTTAAATGATAATTTAATTTTTAAACTTGTATTAGTTTACACATTGTTAAATAGGCAGTCTTTCGTTACTTTATCCTCAAATAGTTGAACACCTATAGAAACTCTTTAACATGAACTCTTGAAAGAAAGAACGCATTTGAAAATCAAAGGATGCACAACATGCATTAGTCATGATCATAATACGTTCATCGACTCAGTAAGATCTTATTTGATTTCGGTTATTTGTGCAGTGTGCAAGTCTACATCTCGTTCTCTTCAAAGCTGAAGTTGTTATCTATCTATTTTTTCCAATAACATTTCAATGAGGTAATTTTTTTATATTCACTTGCAGGATAGTGTTGACTTTACTCCGAATGATCGTCCTTTTGGTGGAGCACTAGAGTTTACTTCAAGTATTTCCCGAGGCAGGTTTTCTTTTGAATCAGTTACTCGTGAATCCACATCGAGTAGAGGAAGATCAGATGTGGGGTCAGATCGAGCAAGTATGCCAATAAGGACGAGTGTTGGAGATGGGTCCCGTGTCAGTGTTTCAAGTATCGGCTATGCTAGTAGCGCAGGATCAGGACCAGATGACATAGAGTCTCTAGGGGATGTTTTCATATGGGGAGAGGTTTGGGCCGACAGCAATTCCTCTGATGCGTTAGGGAGTCAAGTTGCTTCGAAGACTGATGTGTTGATTCCTAAGCCATTAGAGTCTGACGTTGTTCTTGATGTTCATCAGATAGAACCCGGCGTAAGCCACGTCGCTCTAGTGACGAGGCAAGGAGAGGTTTTTACCTGGGGAGAGGACTCTGGTGGAAGACTCGGACACGGGTTTGATAAAGATTTTGGTAAACCCCATCTTGTTGACTCCCTAGCAGTTACTAATGTGAGTTTTGTTGCTTGTGGTGAATATCATACATGTGCTATATCTACATCTGGGGATCTATACACATGGGGTGATGGTATACATAATGCCGGAATTCTAGGTCATGGAACGGATGTTTGCCACTGTATACCGAAGAGGGTCAATGGTCCTTTAGAGGGACTTCAGGTTGTATCTATAGCATGTGGCACATGGCATACAGCATTGGTAACTTCCAACGGGAAACTTTTTACATTTGGCGATGGAATGCTTGGTGTGTTGGGGCATGGAGATAGAGAGAGTGTTACATATCCAAAGGAGGTACAATTATTGAGTGGACACAAGGCTTTTAAGGTTGCATGTGGAGTGTGGCACACGGCAGCCATTATAGAAGTTATGGATCAACCTGGTTCAAACACTTCTTCATCAAGGAAGCTATTCACGTGGGGTGATGGCGATCAATATCGTTTAGGTCATGTTAACAAGGAAACCTGCCTTCAACCAACTTGTGTGGCTGCACTTGCTGAATATAATTTTCAGCAGGTTGCGTGCGGACACAGTTTGACTGTTGCACTAACTGCGTCCGGTCATGTTTTTACGATGGGAAGCATGGCATACGGTCAACTCGGAAATCCAATGTCTGATGGAAAAATACCGATTCTGGTTAGAGATAGGTTATTAGGCGAATCCGTCGAGGAAATATCATGTGGAGCACATCATGTTGCTGTATTGACTTCAAGAAGTGAACTATATACTTGGGGAAGAGGTGCTAATGGAAGGTTAGGACATGGAGACATAGAAGATCAGAAAACTCCAACATTGGTGGAAGCCTTGAAAGAAAGGCATGTAAAGAATATCTCGTGTGGCGCAAACTTTACGACTTGTATATGCATACATAAATGGGTTTCTGGTGCTGACCAATCTGTTTGTTCCGGTTGTAGACAACCATTTGGTTTTACTAGAAAAAGGCATAACTGTTACCATTGTGGATTGGTGTATTGTCATCCTTGTAGTTCAAAAAAGGCACCGAGAGCAGCATTGGCTCCAACACCTAGCAAACCACATCGCGTTTGTGATGCTTGTTATGCTAAGCTTAAAGGTTCTGAGAGTAGTAATGCTTCAAATTTTAATCGAGATATTACCCGTCCGTCTAGTTCGACGTACGGAAGGGAAAGATTTGAGAGGGGAGAGGTTGGGCCTTCAAGAACTCTCTTTACTGCAGCCAGAGATGCTCAAGTTCCGTTGAGTTTACATTTGAAAGATGTCATATTTCCAGGTTCATCAAGTCCCATGCAGAATCCTTCTAGGCCTCTTATTCAGCTGCAAAGTCAACCTCCAGCTCCACCTTCATCATCGGCTACTTCGAGACCAACCTCACCATATGCAAAAAGACCGCCTAGCCCAACACGTTCTATCTCGCCTGGATTTTCGAGAAGCCTTATTGATAATTTAAAGAAGAAAAATGAGCTTTTGAATCAAGAAGCCTCAAAGTTGCAAAGTCATGTATGTTTCATAGTTTACACCCTTTTCAAATGTGGGAGTCTGTTAAGATAAACTTCTCAAGAAACACTTATCATTATAATTATATGGTTTTTGAAGAACAACTTCTACATCTAATATTTGAAATAAAAAATCTTATTAAGTTCTTTATAAACACCGATCGATAAGCTTGTAATAACTTTTCCATAATTGAAGAACCATAAACTTATTTTAATTGAGAAGCTTTTATTGAGTTAGAAGTTAACCAAACTGGACCCTTGTAATTAATTATTGTATAATGAGGAATCCATTAATAAGTTTTATGGATATTTCTTTTCATACGTAAAGATTCGAAGTTTAAAGCAAAAGGGTGAAATGCAAGATATGAAGATTCAGGAGCTTCAGAAAAATATTGAGGAAGCCAATCTATTGGCTGGAGATGAATCTTCTAAGCATAGAGAAGCAAAGGAATTCATCAAGTTCATGACAGATGAGGTATTTTGATTCTAATTCAAATAAAAATCTTGATTGCTTACAACAATGTCTTGACTCAATTATTTAGTCCAATGTATATTTTTGGGAAAATATTTAGGTTAACTCCTTTAAATGCTTTTCCTTGATTTTTATTTGTTTTTTCTTATAAAAAGTACCAAAGGGAGTATATATTTATTTTTAAACTGATTAAAACAATATTATATGCATTACTTAGTTGTGAAAATTGTTCTGTTTTCATTCTCCTTTTTATTTGAATTCTGAAGATATACCAACCCTTTTTTTACATAAACTTAATTTTTTATCCTGAATAACCCTTCATTTTCTTATCAATTTGCTGACCCTTAACTACTAATTAATGGGGTTAACTAATAACCTTAATGCTTGATCCTCGTGGAAAATCAAAAGGTAACCAATTGCTTGATCCCAGTGAAGGTCAAATCAATTGGGAGTATCCGAGTTTGAACTCTGGCTTAAACAGTCATTGGTCAGACTTTACGTACCTTCTGGTCAAACTTTGGATTACTATGACCTTTTTCCCCTGAGAAAAGGAGGGTGAAGAAAACAAAGTTAAGAATTTATGGTCAGTCAAACTAAATAGCTAAACTAACTTCTACATTATTCTTGTTTAGTTGAGGTACGTGATTGAGAAGTTGCCACCAGAGATTCCTGGCAGTGAAAACTTGAGAGAGGTTCATGCTCAAGCTCAATATTTACTGAAAGAAAATGTAGAATTTGAACCTTCTTCCTTCCGACCGAGCTTCGAGTCCGAGCAACAAAACACACCTGATATACCAGCATCAGGCAGCGACTCTTCAAACCTGCAAAAGAAAAGACTGGAAGAAAATGAAGAAGTTTCTGAGGCTGTTCCATCTATAGATGGAGAAAATGGTGTTCAAGAAAGCAACAGCTCATATTTATCTAGTACAGGAGTGTCTTCGTCGAGCTCGGAAAATAGTTCCAGATCGCCGGAGTCTTACAGGCCTACGAGAGAAGGAGAAACATCAATCATTGAACAATTTGAACATGGTGTTTATGTCACACTCATAGTAATTCCTGGTGGCGGAAAAGTTTTCAAACGTGTTAGATTCAGGTATGAGAGCTAGTTGTTAATTTAACAAATTTCCATCTATATAATTTCTTCATGTCAATATGTATCTGTGAATCTTTATTTTTTAATTAGTTACAAAAATTTTCTATATCATAGAATTCTTGGTTCTCAGCGTGGGGATATTTATGTAAGTATTTATGCATGTGTATCTGCTGGGTTTATATAAGCGTTTATCGTATAAGTGCTTATGTATAAGCTATTTCTATAACAAAAAATAAAGTCAAACTGTTTACATAAAATATCCTAGAGAGTTTATGGAAATTATCTGAAAACAATTTATAGACATGTCATAATAATTTGTATCTATAAACTCTCCTAAAAAATCTGACAAGTGCTCGTGGCATTAGATAAATTCAATTAAGTCAATCTAAACAGACCCTAAAGCGATAATTGAACTGTTGATATCTTCTATGGTCTTGTATTTCTGTTCAGACCACTAAAGGGACCTGATGCACAACGAGTGTTTGTTTAAAAAAAGAGAAGGGGCATGTGTGTTATTAAGCATACGACATAAGTGAAGTGAGTGCAAGTGATTTTTGTTTTTTGAAACAGCCGATGTTAGTATTATTAGTAATCTGTTGAAGGTTGAGATCTAACTCTCGATCTCCCTGTCACTCCACTTCACCCCATCCACCAAACCAATATATATTCTTTTCATTTACACAATATTGGCATGTTGATATATATTAATTCTTTTTTTTTAGGACAGGTGTTTTTATTTGATTACAAAGTTTCTAGGTTATTTTAGATTTTACTACTAATTTGTGTATTTTTTTTTTATCTTTAACACAATTTCTCTCTTTTTTGTTTATTATTTTTTTTCTCCTTTTTCTGGGAACAGTAGGAGAAGATTCAGTGAGCAACAAGCAGAAGAATGGTGGAACAATAACAAAGATAGGTTGCTTAGGAAATATAGTCCAGCACCTATAAAGAATACAGTTGCTGGTTCATCTATGACTCCACCTAATGCTGAAGAAAATAGTGAGGCATTACCTTCTTCTTAAATTTATCTCTCATGATCCAGAATGGAAGAAGAATCACCAATCAGGTGTAGAGAAATATAATTTAGGCAAGTTAGTGCAAACTGTATCTACACTATGAAGTAGTGGCACACAGACAGATAATATACTGACACATAGACACTAGTAATAATTTAAGAAAATAAGAGTTATTGAATGTAATCACACGTGTTGGACACTGACTGACGCATGTTGGCCACCAGACACAACTTTTATCTGAAGTGTCGGTGCTATATAATTCTTCAAGAGTCTCGGAAAGACATACAACAGAGGATAGAATATGTAGTAGGAACAACATAAGGTTTAGAGGTAGAAAACTTACTTTTGATTTTTAACATATATGCTCTTATTCTTGCTCTTTCTTTCCTTGTAACCCTTTCACATAACCCCTTTTACTGGTATTGTACATCATATGTGTAATTTATCTCCTCTAACAAACATTTCTATAGAGACAGGTAATATATGAATGAGGAATAATGCAAAAAACGAACACCTTAAAAAAAGTTTATACTTTTTTATTACGTTAAGTTTGATTACCTTTGACTAAAGGGTAGTAATGTGATTATTTTTTTTTATTTTGATTACCTTTGACTAAAAGCCAATAATGTAATTGTGGGCAAATTCATCGATCGGTGTTTAAAAGTAACTGGAAACTTTAATGACGATCGACAACACTCATCATAAGTATAAGTTATCGGCTCTCACCGTCTTTACGGTTGAGACAATGATTTAATTGGAGTCGGTTTGACGAGTTGAGTTTCAACGAATATCTTTGTTTTTATCTTTTTTATTTTTATCGCACTGACATCGATTAAGTCAATGTCTTAATCATAAAAATAAAATGGATTTAAAAATAAAAAGGATTTTGTCGTCGTTAGAGTTTCAAATGATTTTTAAATATTAATATATGATAAACAGCCTATAAAGGTGAAGGTGGTGTGCTGTAGCATATGTACTCCATCGTAGCATCTGCATGTGATTAACCTATACTGAAGCTAAATTCATCTTAATTTATTTTGTCAAATGTGATGTAGCAGGAGGCTCTAAGTAGGGTAGACAATTATAAAGGATATATTTAATGAGTTTCAACAGAAAGATAAAGGTTTTGCTGATGCTTATACTCTATAGATAGATTAATTACATATAAAAAAATATATTAAACTTTTAAATAATTGATAATTGTGAAAAGGATACCTATCACATTGTAAACAAAGTGGAAGCAAGTGGCTGGTAGTATGTGAGAAGTCACAATCCTGTCTATTTGACCGCCAAACATAGCCTAACAGTACTGCTAAAACTGATGTGGAAAAAATGGTCTAAACTTTCAATGCCAGCTAGTGTCTGTCTCTTTTTATTTTTCCAGTCAATTCAAATTTGTACATTCAAATTCCTATTATCATATTTGGAAAGTCCATGTACACGTTTTGTCTATTTAAGTATGATTTTAATCCTATAATTATAAGGTTTTTTAATTTTAGTTTTTATAAATTTTGTTTGTATTTTGTACTTACAAATTTAAAAATTGTTGCATTTAAACAAAAAAATAAAGATTAAAATAAAAAAATATTATAATTGTATAAACTAAAATTATATCAAAATCTTTTATTATTAACTAGACTAATATAAGGGAACAAAATACTACAACTTATGCAAACCCCTTTTTATTATTTTTTTTTAATCAAAATTACTTAATGTAATTCAATTGAAGTTGCAATGATGTTCTGTCTTCAAAGGAGTTACCATAAAAGTGGCGGTAGACTTTAAGAATAAAAATATTTGAGATATGATGTCACTACTGGAGTAATGATTTTTAAATAGTAATTTAAAATTATATGTTTTAAATTTTTGTATGATATAGTTTAGTAAATAGATAATCAAATATCTTGAGTATGTGTCAGACACTCGACCGCAAACCCCTGTGTATGGAAGAGCACTTACCACTTAGGAGTTTACAAAGAACAAATTTTAAGCTTAATTATAATTTTACACTTTATTTAATTTTTTTATTTTAAAATTCAACAGTTTTAATTTTTCTTTTGAAATTTTTAACTTAAAAATAATGATATAACATATTTTGTAAGATATGGTATATAATAAAATGATATTAATGATTAATATCTATGAAATTAAAATTAAACCTTATAAACAAATTCAGTTTGAATTTCATAAATTATTTGTTTTTGTAATTTGGTCAATAATATATAAATAATTAACGCACACATGATTTTATGAGATTGCATACCACATCATTTATAATATAGAATAAATTGCACGCATGGTTCCTTAACTTAATTTCAATGATATTATTTTATTTTTATTTTTTTTAATTTGGGCATTTATTTTAATTTTAAGTGACAATTTTAGGATTTTTTTTTTCTAAATAACCCTTTTTCCAAAAAAAATTACCTAAATACTCCATTTTCAAATTATATACCTAAATACCCTTTTTTTTTAAGTTACAGGTCGCTCTTTGGAATGGCGACTTCCCAAATGATTTTTTTTTAAAAAAAAAAATCAATTTTTTTTCAATTTTTATTCAAATAACAAAAATAATATATATATATATATATATATATATATATATATATATAATTCATAAAAATACATAAATACAAGTTTTATAAAAATTACGATAAAATTAATGTCGAAGGTGGCATCCGGTACCACATTGCGAAGTTTTCTCACACGTACGAGATTTTGACGACGTCTTGGTACATCACGAGTTTGTTCTTCTTCTTCTTCTTCTTCTTCTTGATCAACTCGTGATGTACCAAGGCGTCGTCAAAACCTCGTACGCGTGAGAAAACTTTAGCAATGTGGTACTGTAGGCCACCTTCAACATTAATTTTATCGTAATTTTTGTAAAATTTGTAATGTTTTTTATGAATGAATTATATAATTTAAAATTTTATCGTAAAATTTGTATTTATGTATTTTTATGAATTATATATATATATATATATATATATATATATATATTATTTTGTTATTTGAAAAAAAATTGAAATTATTTTTTTTAAAAAAAAAAATTCTTTGAGAAGTCGCCATTTGGAAAGTGTGCTTTCTTAAGGAAGTCGTCATTCCAAATGGCGACTTGTAACTTAGAAAAAAAAAACAGGGTATTTAGGTATATAATTTTGAAAAGGGAGTATTTAGGTAATTTTTTTTGGAAAAAGGGATATTGAAAAAAAAACCCACAATTTGATCTTGTATGTTTTAAAATGTCAACAATGTTATCATTTTTTTTTATTAAAATTCATCAAAATTTTCAAATAAAACCCATAAAATTATTTATATTTTTCAATATAATACAAATTTCATCAAATTCGTAACTCAAATATTCAAATAAACTTATATTTTCATTCTTTATTTGATGTTGTTAGAGATGAAAATATGAGTTTATTTAAAGAATTAAGTTATGAATTTGATGAAATTTGCATTATATTGAGGATGATAATAAATTTTATGGGTTTTGTTTGAAACTTTTGATAAATTTTTTTAATTTTTGCAAAAAAAATAGGATAACATTGTTGACATTTTAAAACATAAAAGATCAAATTGTCACTTAAAATTAAAATAAAGGACCAAATCAAGAAAAAAAAGATAAATGACTAAAACGTTAAACTGAAATTAAGTTAAGGAACCACATGTACAATTTAGCCTATAATATATTAAATAACTATTTTTCAGTTAAAAAATTTAAGTGATCTAAAATTTTTAGATTTTAAAATAGGAGAATTATTATGCGAATTCATAAAAATAGAGAGTTCAAAATTACAATTAAATATAAATTTTAATAAATTCATAATAAAAATTATATAAATAACATCACTCAAAAAACCAATGTCCATGGCATACTCAAATATCAAATGACTAAAAAGATTAATTTCTTCTTCTCTTTCTGTTATGGGGAGCAGGGTACTTTTCATTAATCAATATCAACTTGCCTTTACATTAGAAAAGTATACTATAGAACTGGACCCCAGAAAGGACACGATCATAAGTTGAATACAAGCACACCACATGGGAAAACCTATATTTGGTGGCCTTTACAGAATTTAGCTTTCCTTACTCTCACCATCCTTAGCACCCAAGGCTGCTTCCATGCTGTCAATTCTCTGACCTTATACTAACAAAATTACACCCTTTATCATAAATATTTCATTATATTACATCTCATGCCATCAATGTTATAGATGACTTTATGTTCGGTTTAGCGGCAAAGTAAGGCAAAAGTGATTTGAAATACATAAAATTATTTTTAATATATTTGGGTGATGTTAGTTGTAATGAATTTTATCTCTAAAATTATTATTTATAATTTGAAGTTAAAATTTATAATTTTTTTATTTAAACTGTAATTTTATATTTAAATTTATTATTTTAAATCATTTTTACGTTAATATCTTCTAATATAATTTATTTTATATTCAACACATTTTTGATAGCATTAATTTTATAAAATAAGTCTATTCAAAATGAAATTTTATCATCGTATAATTAAACACATATTAGATCCTAAACCTTAAACACACTAAATTGTTTGTGTTTCACATTAGAAAAATCAAAACAAATACACTTATATAGATATGAAAATAAATAACAGTTGCTATCAAAACATTTTGCCTTCAATTTATCTTTTATTATAAAAATAATTTATATACGAAATGTCTAAGTATATTCCACATTATAAATTGAAACAATGGCACTTTTGTAATTCTATTGTCAAACTATGTGCAAATTGAATTGGGTAACAAAAAATAGAACCATCTTGTTAGAACAAAATAAAGTGATAACAATATAATAAAACTAAAAAATTGGCATCAAAGTTTCCTTCATGAGATTAAGAATCATTTCCATTTCCAATAGGAATAACTCTTTCTTTAAGTCATTCTTTCAACCCTTCTCTATCAAACTCTTTCTCTCATTTATTCTATTTGCAACCAACAATTACATACCCTTTCATCATTTTTTTCCAATATGTCTAGAATGAGGCTATCAAAGAAATTTAAACCATGCAAGAAAGCATGGAAGAACCTCTCAAACACTCTCCAATCAAAACTCAACAAAATCAACATATCAAAATCTTTAAAAACAGCCCTTCAATACCTTATTTCACTCTTTCATTCCCTCACTCATCTCATAACCTCAAAGGGTACTCATAGATCTATCACTTCTTCTAGATCATATGCTACAACTTCAAATTACTACCATGTTCAACACAAGAACTTTGCAACTATTCAAATAAATGAACTTTGCAACAAGAGTAGTAGTAATAATAGTATTCATCATGTTCAAGGTGAAACAAGTAGAGAAAGTGAACAAGTGCATGGTGACAAAAACAACAAAAATAGTGACATAAATACTATAGAGGATGCATGGAAAGCTGTGGTAGCTAAATCTCCAATGATGCAAGTGGATCAAAAGGCTGAAGAATTTATATACAAATTTCGTGAAGATATGAGGCTTCAAAAAGAGAAATCATTGCTTGAATTCCATGAGAGGCTAGCTCGAAGTACTTAAATTTAATAGTTTATATTATACCATTCATTTTTTTTAATTTGAAATACATAGTACTTGATTTAATATGGTATACATATCATGGCTTTATTTTTATTTTTATTTTTACTTTCATCTTGAGTTCTATTGAGAAGCAAAGTTTTTCTTTTTGCTTTGACAATAAATAGCAAATAATTTGTAATTAGCCCATAGTTAATGGTTTTGGAATGATGCGTGAAGAATTGAAGATGTATAACAAACATGTAATGAATTTTTATTTTCTTCTTATTTTCATTATTTGTAATATTTCTTCTTTTTTTCACAGTGAAAAGCCGATGGATTGTGTATATTGTTTGTTTTTTAATCAGACAATAATAAAGTGTGTATAATTATAGAAATATCAGCGAGTTTGTTCTAGATATTTCTTTTTAATTTATGTTGCATAATACATTTGTTAGAGTTGGTTGATGTTAAAAATTTTTGTTTTCCCAATCACGTTCTTTTGTCTCGGTCTAATCATTTAGTTTCTCCAACTAACTTCAATTATTTTCCTTTGCTTTCATAGAAATATTGATTTGTTGTTGCTTTATCATAATTCATATCTATTAAATATATTCTGTTTTTTTTGTCATACAAAATATTGTTCACCTAAGTTTAGTTTCTGTATACTAATTCTTCTAAGTTTAGTTTCTTCACTTATCACACATTTTTTTAAGTAAAAAATAGTGCAAAGACATCATATAATTAGTTTGACATCTCAATTATATTGGCACTCTAAGTTAATCAATTATCTATTATTTAGAGTACTCTAAAATATTATCAAAAATAAAATAAAATATAAAATACAAAAATTTTAGGAAGATTATACCAAAACCCAAGAAAACAATCCTAAAAGATACAATTACTACTATCTTGTTAAAAATCTTACTAGAAAAATCCACTAGGACAAAATCATGATGAAAGAAAAAAAAAGTGTAGTAAACAATTTAGAAAAATTCAATAGGACAAAAATCAACAAAATTTATATTCATGAAGACCGATCATGTTTCTATTGAATACATCTCAAATATTAGAAGAAAAATATATCATTAATGAATGTTAACAATTTAAAGTCCTAAATTAGCACTCCTGTCAGCTAGCACATTGATTACGTTCTCTAAAAATATGAGAGATAATAAATCTCATTCTTTTAATCATCTCAAAGTAATTAAACCATATATTTCTAATAGATCAAGAAACAAGACTATGATTCTTGAAAGTCAGATTTGCAAATTGAGAATCAGATTCATTCCATAAAAAGTGTCACCCATTCTTGTAGACTTTCTCAATAGCAACCATAATCGATGTAAGCTCATCATACAACACAATTGTAATCCCCAAATTCAAAGCAAAACAACTCAGGAAAGTGGCAGAGTTGTCCCTAATTATACCTCCATAAGCAACAAGGCTAGGACAACCAGAAGAAGCTCTATTAGTATTACATTTAATCTATAATCTTTGGGAGGGTGTCAAATCACTTACTTGATGATATGAGCCTCTTGGGGATGGGTTTTAACCTGGAAGGGTTTGAGAATTTAAAATTCCTACATAGAATGGGAGATTGTGTTGGAAGTGTGGTTGCCAAAACCATACTAGGAAAATCCAGTAGGACAAAATCATGGTTAAGGAAAAAAAAAGTGTAGTAAACATCTACAAAAGTTAGCAAAATCTATATTCATAAAGACCAATCGTGTTTCTATCGAAAACATCTGAAATATTAGAAGAAAAATATATCATCAATGAGTGTTAACAATTTAAAGTCCTAAATTAGCACTCCTGTTAGCTAGCACATTGATTACCTTCTCGAAAAATATGAGAGATAATAAATGTCATTCTTTTAACCATCTCAAAGCAATTAAACCATCTATTTCTAATAGATCAAGAAACAAGAATATGATTCTTGAAAGTCAAATTTGCAAATTGAGAATCGGATTCATTCCATAAAAAGTGTCACTCATTCCTGTAGACTTTCTCAATAGCAACCATAATCGTTGTAAGCTCATCATACAACACAATTGTAATCCCCAAATTCAAAGCAAAACAACTCAGGAAAGTGGTGTAGTTGTCCCTAACTATACCTCCACAAGCAACAAGGCTAGGACAACCAGAAGCAGCTGCATTAGTATTACATTTAATCTATAGTCTTTGGGAGGGTGTCAAATCACTTCCTGGATGATATGAGCCTCTTGAGGATGAGTTTTAACTTGGAAGGACTTGAGAATTTAAAATTCCTACATAGAATGGGAGATTGTGCTGGAAGTGTGGTTACTAGATAAAGATACATTGACAATAATTTTGTTGATGGCAATGTGAAAAGCAAGACTATTGTCATCAAAGTGGGCTTGATTTCAGCAATATCTAATAGTGCTAATACTAAAAATGATGCTGGCCAAAATAAAATCTTTGCACTGATGAGACCAACCTTTGTCACAAATGACAAGAAGATGTTGAACTGAACTAGTATCAATTTGAGAATGAAAAATATAACTTAGTCAAAACTATATCCTAATAGCAAATGAGCATGATAGCAATAGATGAGTGCCAGTCTCTACTGCACAGTGACAAAGCTAACATCTTGAAACAATTTGCCAACCACAAGATTAAATTATAATTATTAGACATCTTGTTATGCAGCAATCTACAAAACTTAAGAGACTTAAAATGATGAATGCTATTATGCCAAATGGATTTGGCCCAAAGAATTTATTGGTCCAAAGGATTGAAGAATTTGCTATTATGCTATTGGGCTAGTTCCTTGAACTTGCCTTATCATGGGTGCCTTTGTTCTCACCTTTTTTAGCAACTTACCTTTGTTTTGGCCCTGTTATTTTTGGATAACACGGTTCCAAAAGGATCATCAGCATCACCATCTTGAGCCATGTTAGCTCAATTAGACTATAAAGTCTCAATATCAGTTTGTACCACTGTAGGAGCATTGTTATCACGAACCCGAAAAACATTTTCTTCAACCTCAAATTCTTCATCCACCTGTTCATCATCCTCAGGAGTAAGCTAAGTTTCTGAAAACTGGCGTCCTTGTCTGCATGTTGGTCATTTTGATTGTGCAAATATGAATAGGTTGTAGTGCTAATAGAAGTGTCATTGCTTGCACTAGTTTCCTTCATAGGTGACTCTTGATTATTATTTTTGAGTGACCTTCAGAATAATCTTGAATATCATCCTTTTCAATATTAGGATTCGGATCATTATTATCTATATCTTGCTTATTATCTTTGTCAGTAGTGCGATTGTCCTTGATAGGAAGAAAGACTTGCCTTGTACTCTTTTTTGATCTCTTGTCTAAATTTTTCATCTCCTTCCTCTTATTATTAACTTGAACATTTTTACAAGAATTAATTGAATGACCAATGTGTTTCCGGTAGTTACAAAAATCTTAAAGTTTCTCGTATTCCACTCAAAATAGCAAAACATTTTCTTTCGGATTCAATTTATTTGTTGTTTTAACCACTTACCGGACACAAACACAAAAAATGAACACTTGTTATGAAGACTTGAATGACATGAAGCTTACATGGCTGCAAACACATTTTTTATTTTAATTAATTGATTTAAAATGGTTAATTAATAAAAACAAATGTTTTTATATTTAATGTATGCTAAAATTTTAACTCAACTGTCACTAGGAATAAGTGGAAGACCAAAGTAATGAAATTATTTAGGATCTAAACTTTGAGTGAAGGTAATTTGTGGGATTAAATATATAAAGTTAAATAGTATTTTAGACTCTATACAGCTTAGTCATCATATCACAACCATTATAATCAGTATGAACTTTAGCCAACTCCAACAGCTTAGCTTCCAAAACATCACGTATCCAATGATACCTCACATCAATGTGTTTGGACCTGTTAAAAAACGTCGAATTCTTACCAAGATGAATAGCACTTTGACTATCGACAAATAATACATATTTGTCCTGAATAAACTCAAGCTCCTGCAAGAATTTCTTCAACCAAATCAACTCTTTGCATGCTTCGGTAATGGCAATGAACTCTGCCTCAGTTGTAGACAATGCTACACATTTCTATAATCTCGACTGCCAAGCCACAACTCCCTCTGCAAATTTAATCATATATCCTGAAGTGGACTTCCTTGAGTCAATATCTCTAGTCATATCTGAGTCAGAGTACCCCACCAAAATAGGTTTGTCACCTCCAAAACAAAGCCTCATACATGTAGTACCACGAAGATACCTCAAAATCCATTTTACAGCTTTCCAATGCTCTCTACCTGGATTTGACAAAAATCTACTGACTGTACCAACAGCATGCGCAATATCTGGTCTTGTATACACCATTGCATACATCAAATTACCCACAGCAGAAGCATAAGGAACTCGTTCCATGTATCTTTTCTCATCTTCACTAGAAGGACTTTGTTTAGAACTCAACTTAAAATGAACAGCAAGAGGAGTACTTACAGCCTTAGAGTTTTCCATTTGAAACCTTTACAACACTCTCTCAATATAGTGTTCTTGTGACATCCAAAGTTTCTTCTCCTTTCTGTCACGCATGATTCTTATGCCAAGAATCTGTTTAGCTGCTCCCATGTCTTTCATGGCAAAGGACTCGCTCAACTGCTTCTTTAACCTGTCAATCTTGGAAATATTTTTCCCAACAATAAGTATGTCATCAACATATAATAACAGGATAATGAAATCATCGTTAGAAAATTTTCTAACAAATACACAATGGTCAGAAGTAGTCTTCATGTATCCTTGGTCACACATAACAGACTCAAACTTTTTGTACCACTGCCTTGGAGCTTGCTTCAAACCGTATAGACTCTTTCTTAGTCTACACACATAGTCTTCCTTGCCTTCAACAAGAAAACCATCAAGTTGCTTCATGTAAATCTCTTCCTCCAAATCACCATGAAGGAAAGCCGTTTTTACATCCATTTGCTCTACCTCTAAGTCAAAAGTAGATGCCAAACTCAACACGGTTCTAATTGATAACATCTTTACCACAGGTGGGAAAATCTCATTAAAATCAACACCCTTTCTTTGACGGAAACCTTTCACCACTAATCTGGCTTTATACCCCAGAGACTTTGAGTTACTCTCAAGTTTCACTCTATAGATCCACCTGTTTTCTAAAACCCTTTTGCCTTTTGGCAACTTCACCAAATCATTAGTGTGATTATCATGCAAGGATTTCATCTCATCATGCATTGCATCCAACCACTTTTGACTTTCTTCACTCTCCACGGCCTTTCGAAAACACTCAGGTTCCCCTTCATCAGTCAAATTCAGATACTCATCAGAAACATACCTTGTAGCTGGTTGTCTCTGCCTCTTAGACCTCTTGATTTGGGTTAGAGATGATTCAGAAGCATCATTAAGATTCTCATCGTGTGACAACTCATGATCTTCACTAGTTGGAATATTTACCTCATCTCTAAGTCGATGATCATTAACACAATCATGTGGCTCATCATTCTGATCATTACCATCAATAGTATCCAAATCAGGAACAGGTGACTGAACTGGATCACCATCAGATAAAATGTTATCTCTCTCAGGTGTAGTTTTCTCCACCTTATCAATGTCTTCAATAGTTTGGTCTTCCATGAACACTACATCACGACTTCTAATAACCTTTGTGTTTATAGGATCGTACAACTTGTAGCCAATTTCATCCTCACCATAACCAATGAAGATACATTGCTTTGACTTTGCATCCAACTTGGATCTTTCATCCTTCGGAACATGCACAAAAGCCTTGCAACTAAAGACTCCCAAGTGATCATACTTGACATTATTCCCAAACCATACCTTGTTTGGTACCTCACTATTCAAAGCGACAGTAGGAGTAAGATTAATAACGTGCACCACCGTGTACAGTGCCTCACCCCAATAATGTTTAGGCAACTTAGCTTCAGAGAGCATACACCTCACTCTCTCAACAAGTGTTCGATTCATCCTCTCTGCTAAATCATTCAGCTGAGGAGTTTTAGGAGGAGTCTTTTCATGTGCTATACCCTGTTGTCTGCAATAGACATCAAAGGGTCTGCAATACTCACCACCGTTTTCAGTACGAACACGTTTCAGCTTCTTACCTGTCTGCCTCTCAACCAAAGCATGATATTGTTTGAATTTCTCCAACACTTGGTCTTTTGTCTTCAGAACATAAACCCATAGTTTCCTAGATCAGTCATCAATAAAAGTAACAAAATAAAGTGCAGCACTAAAAGATTTTACCTTTAAAGGGCCATAGATGTCAGAATGCACCAACTGAAGCAACTCTGACTTTCTAGAGGGAGGATGCCTTTTGAAGGATACTCTAGTTTGTTTACCAATTATGCAGTGAGAACATTTCTCCAAATCTACATTCTTCAATCCTGGAAGCATATTCTTTTTAGCTAAGCAATTTAACCCCTTTTCACTGATATGGCTAAGCCTTCAGTGACACAAAGATGATTCCATATCCACGGCATTCACACTGTCTTTTGCAACTAAAGCTTTTGTCCAATACAGTTTACTAATTTTCTCCCCTCTAGCCACAACCAAGTTACCTTTACTGAGTTTCCACTTTCCAGAAGCAACATGATTATGAAAACCACTTTCATCAAGCATATGCACGGAGATCAAATTGAAGCGAACATCTAGAGCATGTTTGATTCCTTTAAGCAACAGTTGCATTCCTATGTTGGTTTGCAAGCATACATCACCAACACCAATTACCTTAGATACACCATTATTACCCATCTTCAAAACTCCAAAATCCCCTGAAGTATAAGATGTGAAGAACTCCTGTCTCGGTGTAACATGTAGTGTAGCACCACTATCAATTATCCACATGCTCTCATCAGATACAAGATTAATTGATTCATAGTCACGGAGAATAACAAGATCATCACTAGTAGCAGTAGTAACACGGTCATCATTACTATCATCATCACGACCCCTTTGTTTCTGCTTACCTTTCTTGCCTTTGTTCTCCTTTTTCCACAGAAAACAATTCTTCTGTATGTGCCATGTTCTATGACAATAATGACACTCCACATTTTTGTATCTAGACTTGGACTTACTTCTGTTGTTTTCTCTACCACCCTTCGGTTCTTTTTTCTGACTTCTCCCCCTATTTTCAGTGACAAGAACTTCAGATTGAGATGAAGAACCCTGTGTCTTCCTTCTCATCTCCTCATTCAAAACACCACCCTTAGTTGTTTCCAAAGAAATAACACCATTAGGAGTTAAACTCGTTATAGAAACCCAAAATGTCTCCCAAGACTCTGGTAAAGATAACAGTAAAAATAATCCCAATAGCTCATCATCAAACTTGATACCCATTCTAGACATTTGATCAAGGAGCCCTTGAAATTCACTCAAGTGGTCCGAAATAGGCGTTCCCTCCTTATATTTCAAACTTGTGAAACTATTCAGCAAGAATAATTTATTATTCCTTGATTTAGAGGCAAACAAAGTTTGTATCTTATCCCACATAGTTTTTGCATTTGTCTCATTAGCAATATGATTATAAACATTATCTTCTACATATTGCCTAACAAAACCACATACCTGTTGATGTTCAAACTCCAGTCTTCCTTAGATTTATTATCTGACTTTTTAGAACCAAAAATAGGAAGATGCATTTTCTTCACAAAGAACAAATCTTTCATCTTGCCCTTCCACAAATGGTAGTTAGTACCATTCAAGCATACCATCTTTATATTCATATTTGCCTTCATCCTTCAAGCAAGTCAAATAACCCTTTAACCAAGAGCTCTATTGCCACTCTGATGAGGAATAAACACAGAAACACAATAACAAGTAATACGCAGCGGATATAAAATTCCTCCAACTTGCAAGAACCCGTGAAGAGCAACAAGAAATATATGGCAACAAATTAATCAAAATAAAAGAGCGTAAAGAACACCGATGTTTTAACATGGAAAACCCCTCATTGCAAGGGTAAAAACTATGGGTCGTCCAGACCAAAGAAATAGCTCCATTATAATCAAATAAGGGTACAAGAGAGTATCAAAAAGATGCACAAAGTGTGCCTACAACTAGCCAAAATAACAAAGCACTAAAACTTACAAATGAAAAGCAAGAAGAAGTAAAACATCTAAAAAACCTGCTACTGTGCGAGCTCGATTCCTCCCGCTCCAGAAGTCGTTTCGCTGATCCGACCGTTGAAAACGAAGCCCTGAATGTTGCGAACCTACTGTCCAAATTTCAGCCCGATCCAACGGTTAACGAATGCGCAATTGATGTTTTTCTGAGACTGATTTAACAAAATCGGGAATAGGGTTTACTCTTCTCTTTTGGTGGTTGCTTTTTCTCTCAAAATAGTCTCTCTCTTACAACCCTAATTAGACCACTCTCAACTTAAATAAGTGAGACACATGAACTACAATATTTGGGCTTTTCTCCACATAGGAAGGGAGCCCAATACCCAACAATTTGTGGGATTAAATATATAAAGTTAAATAATATTTTAGACTCTACACAATTCTAAAATTATATTTTTAATCTCTAAGATAAAATTTTCAACTTTTTAATTCTTAAAATATTTTTTATTTATTTTTAGTTTCTATTTTAAAAAAGTTTTTGTAAAAAATTGATATTTTTAGTGTTTCGAAAAAGTCTTTATAAAATTAAGTAAGAACTAAAAATAAATAAATTTTTTGTAGGAATTAAACTTAAAATGTCGTAATTTGATGGAGGCTAAAAATATATTTAACTAAAATAAGAAAATTTAACACATATCAAAATATATATTAAACATTCTCAACATTTTTTTTTAGAGCCGACCCTAATTTTTGTTAGAGAGATAAACTTCATTTTCTCTCTATGTTTTTTCTTCTTGCTCTTTCCCTGAAAATGAGTGATTTTGGGTTAGTTTTTACTCAGAATCACTTATGTGCTTCTTGTTTCTTCTGTTTTCATCTAAACTATAATATAACTCGCGCGTTACGCGGGATATATAGACTTTAACATATTAGTAGTATTGTGAATAAGATTTTAAAATTTCAAAAATAATATAATTTATTTATTTTGTTTGTAGAGTATTTTTTCAAGTGAGTTTATTTGAGTAATTATTATATATGAGTTGACAAACACACATTTGAGAATATGTAAAATGTTTTGCAGAACGTAATTGCAACTAATTCATATATTTAGTATTAAAAATTCATAGTGAAGATCATCCTATAAACAAAATTCATAAATTATATTTAGTGTTAAAAATGTTAAAAGTATTTTAATAAATATTAATATATATATACCACAAAATCAGATTAGTCATGCTCTTTTTTTGTGTTGTCAAATATAAATTTATAGTCAAAATATTGTTAGAAAAATATATAAAAATGATTTTGTCATTTGGTATTCATTTCATTCTAATCTTGTCAAAGAAATGACAAATCTAAATTCCAATATTTTGAGTATGAGACTTCTATACAACATGACTTGAGAATTTTCACAAACAACTCGTATGTATGGTTGAATATAAGTAAAACAAATGTAGAAACTTCAAATTGGTAGTATTTTAAAAAAAATTGACAAAAAAAAATATCTCCGTAGAAAACCAACAAATAATTTTTTAATTTAAATATTAAACATTATTCTTTTGTCTATAAATGGTAAATATTATTCTTACGAAGACACGATAATAACACTCATATAAAGCTGAATATGGACAATCTTCTTTGTCTTTTGAGGAGTCAATATATTTTCATGTCGTAGATTAGATCAAATATGTCTGCAAAACAATACTCTAACTAATAACAATCAAGGTTTTGAGAAAACTGAGCAAATAGGTATAATATGTTACAAAATACCACTTACTCAAAAGCTATTTGTGCAAAAAAAAAATTCAAAAATAGTATAATTTATTCATTTTGTTTGTAGAGTAATTTTTTCAAGTGAGTTTATTTGAGTAATTATTATATATCAGTTGACAAACACACATTTGAGAATATGTAAAATGTTTTGCATAACGTAATTGCAACTAATTCATATATTTAGTATTAAAAATCCATAGTGAAGATCATCCTATAAACAAAATTCATAAATTATATTTAGTGTTAAAAATATTAAAAGTATTTTAATAAATATTAATATATGTAATTATCTACCGCAAAATCAGATTAGTCAAACTCTTTTTTTGTGTTGTCAAATATAAATTTATAGTCAAAATATTGTTAGAAAAATATAAAAATGATTTTGTCATTTGGTATTTATTTCATTCTAATCCTGTCAAAGAAATGACAAATCTAAATTCCAATATTTTGAGTATGAGACTTCTATACAACATGACTTGAAAATTTTCACAAACAACTCGTATGTACGGTTGAGTAGAAATAAAACAGATGTAGAAACTTCAAATTGGTAG
Source organism: Cicer chorassanicum (assembly GCA_037974735.1). Taxonomy (NCBI): domain Eukaryota; kingdom Viridiplantae; phylum Streptophyta; class Magnoliopsida; order Fabales; family Fabaceae; genus Cicer; species Cicer chorassanicum. The sequence goes on along the minus strand of JBBPBP010000001.1, from coordinate 53,113,250 downwards.
TATTTTTAAAAAAATTGACGACAAAAAACATCTCCGTAAAAAAAACAAATAATTTTTTAATCTAAATATTTAACATTATTTTTTTGTCTATAAATGGTAAATAGTTTTCTCACGAAGACACAATAATAACACTCATATAAAGTTGAATATGGACAATCTTCTATGTCTTTTAAGGAGTTAATATATTTTCATGTCGTAGATGAGATCAAATATGTCTGACAAAACAATACTCTAACTTACAACAATCAAGGTTTTGAGAAAACTGAGCAAATATGTTACAAAATACCACTTACTCAAAAGCTATTTGTGCAAAAAAAAAATTTCAATTATATCTACTTCTTTGAAAATAATTGGGTTGCAAGGCACTAATCGTAGAGATTGTTTGAAAAATTATATTTGATTGTACTTTAATAGTATACGTAAAAAAAATTATATTTGATTGTACTTTAATTTGTAACTCATGACACATTAATAGTTATACTTAACATTAGATGCTAAATAATAATAATAGTAATAATAATAATAATAATAATAATAATAATAATAATAATAATAGTAAAATGTGATTGAAAGTTGAATAATAAGGAAAATTGAAGAGGAAAAACCTTTTAGATGTGCCACATAGGATTTTTTGTTGAGATGACAATATTTGAATGAAATGTCACAATATTAGATGATGTTTATGTGAGAGTCTATTTTAATATATATATAATAGATAAGAGATTTCTATGTAGACCACTTTTTTTGTGATTTCATTGTCTTAGATCGGCGTTTGTTTGATTTTCTGTTTTGTTGCGGTGTCTATTTGATTTAGATTGACAGATCAACTTCAATCAATTATTGATTCAACGAATGACTAGGTCGTCATTGCAGATCTGAATATATGGCCCCGATCACTTTGATTTTGTCACATTATTTGTACTAACTTGAATATTGTGAGTATATTCGTAGATTTATCATTTTTATTTTTAATGGTGTTGAATTTGTGTTTGTACCGTATGTACTCTATTAATTTAAAAATTTGAATAAACGAATATTTTTTTTTTTTGTAAAATAAAACTACTCTTAACATTTTCTATGCTTCGCACGATGAAGTTAACGCCGTTGTGATCCCAGAAATTCCATGAGCATCTAACTTATCCGCACAAGAAGAGCAAAGGAGAAATAGGGTAGCAATAAAAAGTTGCATTTTATGAGAAGAACAAATCACCTCTTTGATAGAAGAACTTTACCTTGGGTGTCCAACAATATTCAGACTTTAAAAATAGAGACCTCACCAACAATAGAAGACATCACTTCTCTAGAGAGATTGAAGTTTTAATCAGCTTGATAGCACAATGCATGTCATGTCTATTGCTTGATTTAAGATAATTTATGCTCGCAATACAAATACTATTCAAATTATTGCAAATAATGCTTTTCATAAGCGCACCAAACATATTGAAGTAGATTTTCATTCTATTCATGAGACTTATGATAATCATGTTATATCACTCCTTCACATCAATGCTTAGTTTCAGATTGCAAAAAATTTTACCAAGGCTTTTCCTCACCCGCACTCTTAGTTTCTTGTTAGCAAATTGATACTCCTTGATCAGTCGCATCAATTTAAAGAGTATGAATCATGAATTAATTGTATATATTAATGTTCCAAGAATAGATTAGGCTAATTAGAAAATAGAATATTTGACGTAATAAGTTATAATCACCTATAAATACTCTTACCATTATTTATAGAAGAATAACAATGCAGAAAGACGTCAAGAACAACATCAACAAATTGAGAGCTAGCAACAGACCGAGAGGCCGAAGAGAATGGATGAATAGAGGAGAAGATGTAACGTTAGGACAATGGATAAATATATGAGAAGAGGTTTCAGTGTGGAGCCATAAAGACTATAAATTGATATCGAATGTAATGCAACCTTTTAAAAACCTTGAAAATATGGTTGTTTTTATAAGCTATGTAGGGAGCTTATTGGATAACAACTTATGAATATGAGTATGGAGACGTTAGCTCTAATGTCATGAGATAAGCTCATTTAAGCTATAAATAACTTTCAAATGCACTATATATTTTATGTAAATGTTAGTTGAATTATTATATAATACAGTTTGCATCAAACTTAAATTTTTTGAGTTGCATTATCTTTTCTAATATTTTTATTGATAACAAAACTTCTTAATAATGATTAAGTCTTCTGGACATTTATCTATTAACTGCTATGCTTGAGCTATTAATGTTCATAGCATCTTAGTGGTGGGGAGTACATATGAGCATTGAGAAAAACAATGAGATAAAAATGAGGAGATTTGGATATTACTTCTCCATCTAAACCTTAAGGCATTGGATATGTCATTCACCTCTCTTATTATGCTTGAGCTAATCGATATACTTGCATTATCGTTATCAACTAACGAAACACATCACCTGACTCCACCATCATGAAGACTTTTGATACAAAGATTCATTATATCTAGATCCTCTTTCCCCTATGAAGTCGAACTAGGATTTTGATGCCACTAATTGGGAAGTTAAGAGAACATCGGGAGCAACATGTTAATGATCAGAACGCCTAAGAGACCTAAACATCACATGTTCACCCAAAATTTTAAAATATTGAATATATTGATCACCTCATATTAGACTAATGTTAGATTTCATTCCTTTATTTATTTATTCCATTCTTTGACGATATGGGACTAATCGCTCAGATTAGATTTCCAACAATCTCTCCCTCAAATACGAATCTCCTCGGTGTTTGTTGAGTGAGTACATCTTTATTGAATATATCTTTATTATTAGTGTTTAGATAAACTTATTAATTAAGAACTTGAACTCCAATACAAAATATCTCTTTATAAGCTCTATCAATTCAACTGAAGAAACAAGAAAACTTATGACACATATATAAATGCAAAAAGGTTCTTGACAATGTCCATGAATCTCAAAGAAATTTTAATAATATAACGTAGCTCCTCGTGACTAAAGAAAGGTTTGGAACTTAAGTAAAAACTTCATTTGAAGTTTAGTTTTACTCACTTACCATTTTAAACAACTTACAAAGGATTAACTGTACATATATTTTTTATATTGTATTGTGCGTACAGTTTAATCCACAAGTTGTACTCTCTATGTTTAATTGTAAGCATCATACTATATTTAATCCTACAAGTTAAGAAGAAAATATAAACGAAAAAAAAATTAATCATAATTTTATTAAGTTAATCTTTTAAGTATTTGTGTATGTACTTTTTTCTTATACAGAGATTAAAAATAAAAGAATAAAAACAAAAAATTATATATTCACAGTAAAAATATATATATTTGGTTCTTTATTTATTTTTTAGATTTCCTTTATTTTAATTAAAAAAAAGCCATTTGCATCATAGTAATGAAACTCATAATCGAGGCTGATACAAGGTCGTGCAAATTCGTACAAAATCAAGTCACCACTGAGAAACTCAGAAACAAAATGTCACCATATTTGTCGAAATAGGTGGCATTTAGCATTCACAAGAAAAACAATCTGGGTACCGTACTCAAATACAATTTTTATCATTTATATGAGATTACACAATTCAACGGCCTAGATGTAATAAGGTTACCTTCTTGGTGAGTTTATCATTATATAAAGGTATTTGTAGAAAGGATATCCAACAAATGATTTTTGCAATTATTCATTAATGAATAATATTTTATCGATAATTAGGGAAAAAATTTATAAGTGTTTAGTAACACGATATGAATTATTGAAATTTAACTGTGAATTATTATTATGTCAGGAAGTGGTAAATATGTAGTAGAAAACTATAATAATGCCTTCCTTTAAATAATATAAGTTGTTATATTTCTTTGGGGGTGGAATTGCATTAATACTTTGATAAATCAATTGAGTTCAAGTATTAATGAGTTATAGTTTAACTGAATGAAATTTTGG
>JBBPBP010000001.1:53080422-53095917 GCA_037974735.1 Cicer chorassanicum | reverse complement strand
AATAAATATACAAAAATAGTAATATAAACATTCATACACATAGGAAAACTAAAATTAATAAAAGTATATGTTTCAAAACAGAGACAAGAAAAGAAAAACTATAATTGCAAAACACAAACATATTAAATAACAACAAAAAAAGGATAAAGGAAGAAAGAAAGAAAAAGAGAAGATAAATTTTCTGAAGATGTCCTCAAATAAATCATACTTATGCTTTACAAATAGAATCCATGTAAATCTTTAATCACCAATTATTACAAAATCATATTTCTTTTCTCCAAAACTTGTAGTTTTGATTGAACTAAATATACTATTATGAAGTAATTCAAGACTAATCTTTTGAAACTATCTTTTGAAATAAAGACTAAACTTGACTTGTTTTCCGCTCACACATACTTCACAAATTTTTATTCTTTTCAAAACTAATTTTTTCGAAGACCTTTCACTAGATCAAGTTTGAATGATTTTGCAATATTTTTCATACTTACATGACCAACTCTTTTTAATGTCAAAATCATTTATCACTTTCAATATAAATAACACGATTTAGATGACAATTCATTTAAATATAAAACAAAAATATTATTATTCCTAGATCTAGGGAACTTACACTACTAGAAATTTGAGTTTTACCTGCGGGTTTTCCCGCGGATTTGTTTAAGCAACAAATCCGCAGAAATACACGTTACCTGCGGATTTCGTGGCGGAACCATATCCCCACATAAAACCTTCGTGGGTAATTGTTTCCTGAGGATTTATGAATCTGCAGGTACAATACCTACGGATAAATCCGCAGGAACAGTAAATAAAATTCACAGGTAAAGTAAATAAAATCCGCAGAAATATTAACCAAACTCTAGACATTTTCTTACGATGTTTCCTACAGAAATATCTGCAGTATTGTTCCCACAAATATGTTTTGCATATAAATCTGTAGGTATATCCACATGAGGCTTTACACCAAAATACTTTTCGCATGAAATTCCGCGGGTAATTTCGTATTAAAATTATTTTCACAGAAAAATCCAGAGATATTTGCTTAAATTTCCACCGTAATCGAGTTTTTCTAATTTTTCTATTTATATGAAAACTTTAACTAAAAATATATGAAAACATTATTTTAAATACATTTTTTAAATATTTAATATTAGTCTTTAATTGAAATACTATTGCAATACTTCGAAACAAAATTTATATCATGTTTACAAATCAGAACTAAATATTAATTAAAGTAAGATTCAACTATTGCAATACTCCTAAATAAAATTTATATCATATTCGCAAATCATAACTAAGTTTAGATACTATTGCAGAGATCCCTAAAACTATTTCATATCAAACATTCCAATCAATACACAAAATGTTGAACTTGAATGAAGCTTTTCACCAAGGCTTCCATTTTCCAAAGCTCATTTGTGAAATCAGCATTGACCTCTCATTCTCATCATAATCTGCAGGAAGAAAAGAAACCAGAAGAATATTATTACACTTAGAAGATTCTGCTACATGCTTCTCTGACAAAAATTGATCAGCAACAAAATTAATTGTGCTTACTATCAATCTCCCTGAGATTACAAATTGCAGCATCAAGTTCTGCCCGCATTGCATCTCTAGAAACCCGCAACACGTCTTTAGAGGACTTTGAGGGGCAGCAACAGCATGAAGAACTTGGTAAATTGGGCATAGAAGGTGGGCTATAGCCATAAAGTGCTTGTCTATTAAAAACACATCCAGTTGAAAAACAGCACCACATCAAGTTGTGTAAAAAGCAATTCAAAATCGACAATATATATCACTTCAAATGTAAATCAATTACATGGAACAAGCATTTGCGTATATAAAGTGATGATGTAATAATTGTTAAATGATTTAGCCAACAGAGCAATTGTAAATGAAGTCTACACAAGAATTTTTCAAGACTGATAATTGGATCCTTGGAATCCAATGGATAGAATAAAGCAGCATCAATTACCTTTTCTCTAAAGAAAGAACTCTCCAAGATCGCTACAACGTGCTTATTTTAACCACATATTAATCTTTCCGAGTTATCAAATGACAACAATACAGCTAGAATTACTTCAGGAAATGAAAAACAAAGAATTTCTCCAACAAAACTTGTAGTTATATGTACTGGCATTGGATTTCAAAAAGGATGTTTCTCAAATGAGAACCTAACAATTCCAAGTCTAAAACAAAAAGTCTTGGGAGAACATATTAGAACTCATTTCAGACAAGCATCAATATTTCACTATGGCTGAGAATCCTCTCTCTTTCCTTGCTAGTACTAAAAAAGATTAAAAACAATTAAAGCTCATAACTCAAGAGAAGCCCTTACCAAGCTTCTGAATAGCACAGTACAATTTTCTTCTAGATCCAACAGCATTAATCCTCTCATGTTTACCTGAAATGAATATAAAAGACTATTAAATAGGGAAAAGGTTTGGAAGCTACTGCCAGTCGGCCACGATTGTTAGGAACCCAAGAGTCGGATTTCTAAGAAATAACACTTTTATTGAGAACTACGAGAGAACTCTCTCCTCCAAGTCCTAACGATTGTTTCACTTTATACATACAATACAAAATTAGCATATTGATATTGGTAACAATGACACAATCTGGCATAGAAATGTTTTTTTTCCCTTGAAACTAGGAAGAATATTTCAACAAAGTACTTGTTTGATGAGATAAATTTTCTATAGCATAAGAAAATGAAACTTTTCTGTTGACTCTTGGTGGTAAACTCTTCTTTGCCATAAACTTACATCAAAGAAAACTGTATTGCGGTTGGCATACCGATCACTACGATCAATACCATCAAATCTTTGGGGGAACTGTACATAACACACATCTCTACCAACTTCTGGATCCATGAGAAAACACATTGCATCTCGAACAACCTTGCTGTTGTTAACGTAATGATCACAATCAAGATTGGGAATGAAGGGAGCATTTGTGAGAACTGCAGATACCCTCACATGCATAAATTCATACAGACATCAAGCATTATAAAATCTTAATGACCTTGTATGAAATTTTATTGAGAACTCTAATATCTATACTTACCAGCGCATTTTCAGCACCCGCTTTCTTGTGGTGTTGGTATCCTGGTCTTTTCTCTCTAGAAACATAAACCAGCCAAGGAAGTTCATTTCCTTCAATATCATGAGCACTAGTGTGTCCGAGGAAAACCTGGAAGAAATTTTGCTTGGAACTCTAATTTTTCTGAGAGTGAGGCAGTATACATAAAATTATATAGTTCAAATATGACAATAATCGAGTAATGGAACTGATCAATCAATCTAGACATGCTAATAAAACTGGTGAGCAGAACAGCATGCTAATCAATCAATCATGGCAGTAAAGATTTACCAATTCTTTTTTATTAAATCTACCAATTCCTTTTTCAATACTACAAATGTTAAATCAAACACATTATCAATAAAGAGCTAACAAATACTATTCAATAGAACCATCTTCCTCTTGATCTTCATATTCACCAAAATCTTTGACTCTAAACAAACACAAAATCAAGTGAACCAGAAAATCGAATTGAAATGTACAACGATTAATGTCACAAACTAACGAGAAAGTAGCATTAGTGATAGAATCAAATACCTCAATAAGTTGAAACTGAAATCGGCTTAGAAAGTTGAGAAAGATTTGAGGAATGAGAAGCGCAAATCAACGTAAATGAGAAGCGCAAGCGTGAAGAATCTGTGGGAGAGAAAATGAAAATATGATAAGCAAATCCACAATTTTGAAGAATAACATAAAATCCCTAATTTTGAACATATGAAAAACCCTAACAATGATTTCAGAACACAAATATATTACTAATAGTCTCAATCGAATAATGAACCAACCAAATCCCTAAACCCTAAACAATGTAATTTTGCGATACCATACCTTGTTGAGTTGATGATTGTTTACTGTAGTTGAAGGCCGAACAAGGAGGTATTGGTGGCTCAGTTTGCGCCTTCGTGGACGGAGGAGGGCGGTGGAGGCCTTGGTGGTGGCTAGTTGCGACGAAATGAGGAAGAGAAAGGAGAAGAAGAGAGGTATCGGCGGCGATGACGGGAGAAGTTGAGATTTTGGTTTATCAAGGTACTGTTGAGAAAATGGTTCTGTGATTAGGTTTTTTAAGTAGGGCATACACGACAAGAATCTATCTTTAAAAAAACTAGAAGAATTAAAGAGGGAGATACTTCAATATCAAAATGAAAGGGTGATATGTTTTTTGAACTCAAAGAACTTGAGATTCTGTTATTGAGGGAATTTGAAATTCTGCTCATGAAGTAGTAGAGCTGAAGGTAGTATATTATAAAAATCAAGTTCTTCCAATTCTATTAAATAGGCTATTTGTTTTCGAGTTTATAGTATCTTGAAGATTTTTCGTTATGTATTAGGATAGTTATCTACTATAAATTAGCTAGGAAAAAAGTTTCTAGAGATTAGCTACGAAGTATGTTACATTTATCGTAACAAATACCAATTTTTTTTTAGTGATAATGGCGCTATGAAATTACGATACATGCTTTGACTTAGAGGAATAGAAGTGAATGTGAGGGGAAAAATAATGTGTTGAGAGAAATTATTTGTACAGTATGCACCACTTGATTCACTTGTGCATGTTAGATATACTAATTAATACATTCGTCCATAAATATAGAATCCTATCGATCAAATCACATTATTAAAAAAAAATAAATAATATTATTAAATTTGTTAAGAACTAATAATATTTTTTATAAGTTTACCTTTGAAAAGAGAAAAAATTAATTAATATTTTTATTATAATATTTATTGTTGATTTCATAAGATTAGTTTATTTTTTTACATTTTTTCTATTTTAAAAAATTGAACAATTTTAAAATGCATTAATAAAATAGAGTCAAAATATTCATATTATCAATTAATAGAGTCAAAATATTCATATTATCAACACACATTTGATAGTACTATAAAATTTCCGAGCAAACCCTGCATACAATCAAAGCGGATTTTTCCTATAAATCAAGACGAGTTCGAGCGGATACGCGGATTGTATTGTCATATTTAACTATGGAATTTGTCTTACTTTTTAATTTTTTAAAAAAATCCATTCTACTTTATTTAAAACATATGCATTTCCTGCGGAATTTCCTGCGGATATTTCCCGCGGAAACTTACCGCAAAAAAATCCTTAGGAAAAAGTTGAATTTTGCTGCGGATGTGTATTCACATGTAATCCGCCGCAAACGAAAAATGTACCTGCCGTTTTACCTGCGGAAACGTACTCCACAGAAAACCGCATAAACTAAATCTGACCCGCAGGAAAATCCTTGTGTATTATCACTAAAAAAACGCAGGATATATTTCCGCATGAATAACGCTAAATTCTAGTAGTGTTATTCTTTCACGAGGATGTTTGTTTTACCTCACACGTGTGGAGTTTGAATATAACTTAAAAGGCATCACGACAAAGATGACAAAGGTCGAGAAAATTATATTTTAAACTTTCCACATATTAAATATCGTCAATTTTAGCAAAATTATTTTCATCAATGATACATGTACCTTTTATATACACTTTATCATGATTTCCAAATGTTACAAATCTTCCATATATTTTTTCAATGAGATGAAGCACTATCTATCTCTAGTCATATGTCTTGAGTATCCATTCCCAAGTACCAATGTTTTTTCTTGACTGCTAGAGGACATTCCTACATCACAAGTTAGTAATGATTTCGGTACCCATAGTGATTTTGGTTCTTAATGGTTAGTGTTTCTCTTTGTAGAGGTTTTCTTCTTATGGTAACATGTAGATTCAAAATGGCCATGTTTCCCACAATAAGAACATGATCTTTTTAGTTTCTCAACCTTTTTCTTGAAGTAGCAATCTTTATGAATGTGTCCAATTTTTTTGCAATGAGAACATTTCCTTTTAATCTCAATATTTTGAAGAAAAAGGAAATTTTCATTAAGTTTTTGTTTTTGAGAACTTTCAAGGAAATTTTCATTAAGTTTTTGTTTTTGAGAACTTTCAAAACCAATCTCAGCTTTGTCAAATATTTCACTTTGAGATTCCATAATATTTTGAAAGGTCTCAGTGGATTTTACAAAGTTAGTTATGTCTTTTGTGAGTTCTTCAACTTTATTTTTTAAGACAATGTTTTTTCTTTGAATTTCTGGAGGATGCGGATGAGTTTCGAATATCTTCTCATTCAGAGTTTTTTGTTGCTTAAACATTTTATAATGAGATTGCTGCAAATCTTAAATGATTTTAAAATATTCATCATTCTTAGTTTCAACTATCCTCTCATTTAGGATGTGTTTGATTTGTTTGGGATCATATTACAACTTTCTAAGATAAGATAGTGATATGAAGTTGTATATAACACACTCAATTAAAATGATCCTCATAATCTGTTTAAGGTTGGAATAGTGTGTGTAGAATGAAGAAAATGATGATAAGCTTGAATAACTTAGATCTTTTTCTTGTAGATCATTCTCTTGATGTTTGAAGATTAATACTTCTATACTTATAATTTCGTTTTGAGCTTCAAACATATGACTTAGCAAAATATAGTTGTTGGACACTTTGCTATGTTTTCTTGGACTTGTCTTTATTTCCAAAACTGCCATTCAGCCATTATTCTCGTGTTAAGTATGTTGAGAGAATGATTGCTATGGTTTGTTCTTAGATTTGGTTTAAGTACGAGGATGAAGCTTCTATTTTCTTAAGTCTTAGTTGTAGGAGACTTTGCTAAGTTTCCTTGGACTTTTCTTTATTTGCAAAACTGCCTTTCAGCCTTTATCCTCGTATTAAGTATGCTGAGAGGATGATTGATATGGTCCCACCTCAGGTATGATTTAAATACGAGGATGGAGTTTTTATTTTATTGAGTCTTAATGTGATTATTTCTTTTTGCTTTCCCTTTTCCAACCACTTTGACCAGTATGCCCTTCATGTTAAGTACATCACCTTTTTGTACCCCTTGTACTTTTTTGTGTGTGTCATATTTGTTATAAGGATATCCTCTGCGTCTATCCTCATCTTGAGACTGTATTCGTCCTCTGATGTAACTGATTTTAAGGATGTTCATGGTGAAGTAAAAGTGAATGTCACGAGAAGGGGGGGTTGAATTGTGACCCTTTTTAAAATGTAGTTCCTACACCAATATTATCCTCTGAAGTTGTCTTTGGAGTGAGGAGGATCTAAAGAAGAATAGTATGAGTTTGAAGTATGTGTGATAAGTGTGCTAATGATTTGAATAAAACAAATATAAAGAGAATATAGCTTAAGAAGATTCACACACATAATTTATACTAGTTCACCTAATATATGCTACGCCAATCCTCACAGCTTTGTGAGATTTTCAGTAGTGCTCAGAAATTCGTCCTCTGATCTACACCTTTTCAACTATGTATATTTTTAGCCTCACTAGGCTTACAACACTGTATTTCTACTAGCCTCGATAGGCTTACAAAATAACTCATATCAGTTTGAGGATATAGAAGTAGTAATGTGTTTAATTTGTTTTGGATCAAATTACAACTTTCTAAGATAAGATAGTGATGTGAAGTTGTATATAACACACTCAATAAAAATAATCCTCAGATCTGTATAAGTTTTGAAGAGAGTGTAGAATGAAGAGAACGATGATAAGCTTGAATAACTTAGATATTTTCTTGTAGATGATTCTCTTGATGTATGAAGATGAATACTTTTATATTTATAGTTGCCTTTTGAGCTTCAAACATATGGGTTAGCAAAATATAGTTGTTGGAGACTTTGCTGAGTTTTCTTGGACTTGTCTTTATTTGCAAAACTGTCAGTTAGCTTTTATCCTCGTGTTAAGTATGCTCAGAGGATGACAACGGTGGTCCATTCTCAAATCTGGTTAGTACGAGGATGAAGGTTTCATTCTTCATGATATGACTGATGCTTTTTGCTTTTCTTTTCCCAAAAACTTGAAGTGGTTTGCCTTACAAGTCAAGGACACAACCTTTTATACCTTTGTACTTTCACTGATTTTTCCCATGTGCGAGGATGATTAATGAACAAAGTTCATTCTCAACACTGTATTGCTTATCCTCTGTGTTTGTCCTCAGACCTGGTTTAACTATAAGGATGGAGTTTCTATTTTATTGTGTCTTGATGTAATTGTTGCTTTTTGCTTTCCTTTTTCCAACCACTTTGACTAGTGTGTCATTCATGTCAAGTACTTCCCATTTTTGTACCTTTGTACTTTTCTGTATGTGCCAAATTTGTTATGAGGATATCCTCTACGTCAATTCTCATCTTAAGATTGTATTCATCCTCTAATGTAACTGATTTTAAGTGTTCATGGATGATCATCCTCGGATCTATCTAAGTCTTTGAGAGATGATTGTATGTTTTTCTTTCTAATATGCGGTCGTTGGAATTTGGTGTAAACATGTTGATACCTTTGTTACTTGTTAGGTAACCTTTCTAGAATATGGTTTGTAAACACCTTTTTATTATCCTTTTGATCTATTATTGATGAGAAGGTTATTTCTTGTTTCCAATACCTTGAAAATGATTGATGTGCTTGTCTTACTTCAAAGGCTTTTGTATAAATTTGAACAATGTTGACATAGTGTTTTTGCATTGTTCACATAAGACCTCATTTTTATATATGAGAGGATGATTTTTTCGAGAGTCCATCCTCAGATTATGTTAAGTGCGAGGATGAAATTCTTATCTCCCACATAAATGTACGTGATTGATGTAATGTCATTTCTATGTTTACTTTTGGTAAACATTGAATAAAGTGGACAACTTGTCAATTTTTGTCATATTGTACTTTTATGTCAATTACTTTTTCAATAATTATGAGGCTGAAACTTTGATAAATATTTACCTCGGAACTGAGATTGTGAGTAATATTCATCCTCGGACCTGAGTTTGTCATGAATGTCCATCATTGAGTTTATCCTCGAATATGAGATTATGAAAAATATTCATCCTCAAATCTATCCTCGAATCTGGATACGTCATCTTCTAATTTTCATATAAACACATCTTGACCCATTATTCTTCTTGACTTTTTCCAAGAGATTTTATGTGTGATTGAGATGCAATATATTGCGATGATGATCCTCGGCTTGAGGATAATCATATTTATATTTATGAATTAGTCTCCTCAATTCTTTATTATGGTTAAGTACATTACCTGAAATGGTTGGTAACAAAGTACATTCTCTGTTGTACGTTCTACATATGTTCAATTCTACAAGTGCAGCTATACTTGTATTCTTGTCGATGACCCATCAATGTGGCATTATCTTGAAAGTTATGATGACTTTCTCATCATCTCAATTGAAGCTCATATGGTTCAAATGATAGTCAACTTTGAATATCTTCATGAAGTCTATAATGCTACTAGTGTAATCTTCTAATGTTACTCTAATTCTTTCATTATTGAGTTAATACAATACACTTGTTTATGTTAGTGGCTTCAAGCTTGACCACTTTTATTCTTTCAACAAAAAACTCAAATGCAAACATTAGTAGATCATCATTTAGAAAACTTAACATTTATTTCGTAAGGTTTGTTGTCATTAAAACACATACCAAAAAAGTTTTTACTCAAACACATAAATGATTATCCTCTTATCTATGTAAGTCTTTGAGAGATGATTGTACGCATTTCTTTCGAATATATGACTATTGGAATTTGGTGTAAACATATTGACACCTTTTGTACTTGTTAAGTAACCTTCTAGAGTGTGATTTGTAAAATACATTCTTATTATCCTCTTATTCTATTATGGATGAGAACATTTGTTCTTATTTCCAAAACTTTGAAAATCACGATTAATGTGTTTGTCTTACTTCAAATACTTTTGTACAAATTCGAACAATGTTGACATAGTGTTTTTGTATTGTTTACATAAGACCTCATTTTTATATATGAGAGGATGATTTTTTCGAGATTCCATCCTCATATTATGTTAAGTTCATGGATGAAGGTTCGTATCCCCCACATAAGAGTACGTGATTGATGTGATGTCACTTCTTCTTTTACTTTTGGTAAACCTTAAATAGTCTGAACAACTTGTCAACTTGTGTTCTGTTATACTTTTATGGAAATTAATTTTTCAATAATTGTGAGATGAAAACTTTGATAAATATTCATCCTCTAGCCTAATATTGTGATTAATATTCATTATCAGGTCTATCCTCAAATATGAGATTATGAAGAATATTCATCCTTAGATCTATCCTCGAATTTGGATACTTCATCCTCTGATTTTTATATAGACACATCTTGACCCATAATTCTTCTTGACTTATTCCAAGTGACTTTTTGTGTGATTGAGATGAAAAATATTGTGATGATCATCCTCAGCATAAGGATAGTCATATTTCTATTTATGAATTAGGCTTCTCAATTCTTTATGATGGTTAAGTACACTACTTTCAATAGTGTCGTAACAAGTTGCATCCTCTAATGTACGTTTGACATATGTTCAATTCTACAGGTGCAACTATACTTGTCTTCTTGTTGATGACCCATCATTGTAGCATTATCTTGAAATCTATTATGACTTTCTCATCCTCTTAGTTAAAGCTCTTATAATTCACCTGATAGTCAACTACGAATATCTTCATGAAGCTTATGATGTTACTATTGTATTCTTCTGATGTTGTTTTCATTGTTAAGTAGATGCAATGCACTTGTTTATGTGAGTGACTTCAAGTTTGTCCACTTATGTAATTCTTGTTCTTTCATAAGGTTTGTTGCCATTAAAACACATATAAAAAAGGTTTTGACCTCAACAATCTCCCATTTTTCGAAGATGAGAAACCTTTAGGACAAATCTTAAGTTTTCTAGATGGATAAAATAATAAATGAAAGAATGTTCATATATATGCATTTAAACTCTTCCTAAACATATGCAAGAGGTTTAATTCTTAACATCAAATAAATTCCCTTTAGATATATGCAAGAGATTAATTGTTAACATTTTTCATTAATCATTCTCATCTTATAGTTTGCTTCTATAGTCTCTCCCCCTTTTGACATCTATCAAAAAGTGTGAGTGTCACCACTACTTCTAGCCATTGGAAACCGAAATCAAAACCAAAAATGGAAGGAGAAATGAAACAAATAAGAGTAGGAGAAGAAGAAATAATTCTATGTGTTTTAAGGTACTACAAGTTTGAATCATATGTTTCTTCTCTTTTTAGTTTGATTTAATTTTGTTTTCAGTTTGATTCTAATTTTGTTTTGTTGTTAGGTGTTTTATAATAAAGTGTTTTTTAAAAAATTTGTGAGGTTTGTTTAGTTGAGAGGTATAATGTTTTTTAAAAAATTTAGTAATGTGTTTTAATAATTTAGAATAATAAAATAATATTAATAATCTACACGGACACGTCGACTTACACCTCATTAAAAAAAAAGGTTTAAATGCAGTTTTCGTCCTCCTGTTTTAGCAATTTTTGGATTTTGGTCCCTTAGTTTTCTCAATTTTTGAAATTAAACTCATCTTTTTTCCATTATGCTTATGTGACACATTTTAATTTATTGTGGCATTTGTTAATTTAAAAATTATTTCCATGTCAGATAAGTATAGTTATATTAACTTATTATATTATTGTAAAAAAATTATTATTAACTAATTGAAATTCCTAATCATTTTTCAAAGTAAGAATTTGTGTACTGTTTCAAAAACCTAGCTTATGTCTTGTTTCAAAAGCAAAAAGTTGATTGAAGTCAAAATAGAAAGAGGGAAAGAAAAACCAAGAACTCTAGTAGAAGAGAAAAACGCAACGCCATCGTCATCAACATTTTCATCATCTTTGATGGTTCTTTTGTGTTGTTCATCTATTGTTCTTTTGCATTAGCAATCATTCTTCTGCGTTCGTAATCGTTTTACTAGCAATTCATCTATTTCGTCAACTCGCAATTTGTTGATTTTTCTGCATTTCATCCTCAACTCATTGTGTTTGTGTTCGGAAATTTATACGTTTATGCGTTTCATTATTCATCACGGTTCTTGCGCGTTTATGCTCTGTTCGTCCGTTGTTCTTCCCGCGACTCATCATGCCGTGCTCGTATTTTGTGAATCATCGTCTGCCTAAATGACTTCATTTTTGAATCATCAACTGTGTTCAAGGTATGTGTCTATTTTCTCAATTGAATCTTTATTGTGTTGTTTAAGGTTTTCATAATTTGTGTTTGTAACTATATTGTTCTTAATGAGTTTGCTATTAATTTTATAACATGGTGGGTTTTTTATAGAAATGTCTTGTAAAATGTATGTTATGGGTCAAATGGAAGAAAAGAATTGTGGTTGGGATGTCATTGTCATGTCTTACACGGATATATAAAAAGTGGTTAAAAGTTTGGGATATAGAGATTTTAAAAGCTTGTATTAACGTCATCCTAAACTACCACTTAGTCATGGATTGAGGCCGCTAAATTGTGATGACGATGTGTTAAAATTTGTTAAAGATGTTAAGGGATACGAAGTTATTGAACTCTATGTGGAACATCTACTTGACACACCAATTGTACTTGAGGATCATATTAATGAGGCTATTAATTACAAGGGAAATGGGAAAAAGAAATGATTTGACGATGAATATGAAAGTGGTAGTGAAGATGAATATGTCGAAGTTGAAGATTAAATTGAAATTCAAGGAAATGCTAGATGTGAAGCTAATTTAGAAAATGAAAATGATAGTGAAGATAAGAAGTATGTTGCTAACAATAAAGATGCTAGTGATGATTATACTGAAGATTATAGTGATTTTGAGGAGAATTGGGATTGGGCTACCGTGTTGCCACAAGAAACGGTTAACGAAATTCGTTGTAATGTTGGCACATATGAGAATGTTATGATTCTGGATCATATTATGACCGCTGAGTTTAAAGATGAAAATGATGATTCTAATATATTAGTTACACCTGAGGGAAGTGACAATGATGAGGCAACTAGGACAAAGTTTCCAAAATTTAAAATGTCAGAGGGTGATGAAGTTGTTAAGTTTGAGTTAGGCATGAAATTCACTGCCAAAGGTCTTGTGAAGGATGTTGTTAAACAGTATGCTTTAGAGAGGAAGAAAAATTTATACTTGAAGAAAAATGATAAAACAAGAATTATAGTGAAGTGTATGAAAGAATGTCCTTTTAATCTTAGGTTTAGTAAGAGGAGCGAAAATGATTGTTGGAAAATTACGAGCTTCATTGAGGAACATACATGTCATAGGAATGCTAAAAATAGGCAGGCTAAGACCGAATTTTTAGCTAAGATGTTCACCAATACATTAAGGCATTCCCCTAAGATGAAAACTAGGGGATTGATTGTTGAGTGTAAAGAAAAATGGGGTATTCAATTGAATCATGATCAAGCACATAGGGCCAAGAAAAGAGCAATTGAAATGATACAAGGGGTTGCTAGTGAACAATACTCACATTTGAGGAGTTATGCAGAGGAGTTGAGGAGGTCAAATCCAAATAGCACCGTTATTATTCAGTGTGATACGGGTAATAATGGTCATGTCTTTGAAAGAATTTACGTGTGTCTTGAAGCATGTAAAGTTGCATTTGCTTATACATGTAGACCTTTAGTTGGACTTGATACGTATTTCTTGAAGGGTGACCATGGTGGTCAATTGATGGCTGCAGTAGGGAAAGATGGAGATAATCAAATGATTCCAATTGCATATGCAGTGGTAGAGGCAGAGACTAGAGATTCATGGCAGTGGTTTCTTACTTTGCTGCTAGATGACTTGAATAGCATACAACAGAGAGATTGAGCCTTCATTTCAAACCAACAAAAGGGTTTGGAAATTGCTATTCATAATATCAGTCCTTTTGTAGAGGACAAATTATGTGTAAATCATCTCTATGGAAATTGGAAAAAGAAGTACCTTGGAGCAGAGATGAAAGAAGTATTGTGGTTGACTGCTAAGGCTACAACAATGGTAGATTGGCAAAGAGCAATGCAAAGAATGAAAGACTTGAACGAAAATGCTTTGATGGATATGGTGAAACATCCAACTAGTAAATGGACAAGGTGTGCATACAACATTAACACACTATGTGACCTACAAGTCAACAATATGTGTGAAGCATTCAACAAAACCATATTGGAGTATCGTGACAAACCTATCATCACATGGCTCGAAGGGCTAAAAAAATATATTATAAAAAGGATTGTTACTCAAGGGAACTAATGCAAAGGTATACGGGTAATTTATGTCCAAAGATCCAACAATTGCTGGAAAAGGTCAAGAGGGCAAAAGATGGGTGGTATCCACATTGGGTTGGTGATGTAAAGCATGGCATATTTCATGTAGAGAATGGGAATTATCAATATGTGGTCAATTTACACAAAAGGACTTGTGCTTGCAGAAAATGGGATTTGACTGGTATACCATGTTGCCATAGTATTACATGCATGTGGTATAACCATGAAGTTCTAGAGGATTATGTTGCATCATGTTACAGATATATTTAATTTTGCTTGTTAAGTTATTAGTTTAACTCAACTTTTTAGTTTATATATTCGCTTATTAAGTTATTTAATTTAGTTTCGTTACTTCATACAATAAAACAACATATATGGCTACATATTCTTACATCATCATGCCTTCAAATGGTCCAAAGCTTTGCCTCATTATCGATAGTGAGTCAATAAATCCACCATGTATCAGAGAGCATCGAGTAGACAAAAAAACAAAGAAATAAGAGTAACGATGAGCCCAAGAATCGTAACATACTTCCAAGGCACCTTCCAACTATAAAATGCAAAAAATGTGGAAAGTTTGGTCACAATTCAAGGACTTACAAGGGTAAAACAGCTGCTGATAAAGTGATACCTAAATGCGGAAACAAGGTAACTTATATATGATGTAATTGTATGATTTTTGTTGTTGATCAAAACCTGTAACTATATGTTGTAACTGTATACCTTGTGCTATTTATTACCTATTTATGCAGAAGCATAAGTCACATAAGAAGTCACAAGTTGGCGAGATTTCAGAAGCACTTCAACCTCAAAGATCACAAGTACCAATAGTGTTATCTAAAGGATCACAAGCACCTCAACCTCAAAGATCGCTAACACCAAGTCAAGATAGTTAGATAGTTGGTCTTAGATTGTTAAGCCTAGATGATATGACTTATTTTGTAAATGGTAGTGTTATGCCTTTTTTTTAAAACTTTTAGCATCATGATATTTGCTTATAACTTAGGTAACATTATGACATTATTTTGAATGAGTGGTTTATACTTTATGACTTAGATAAAATTATGACATTATGGTCTATAGAAATATTTGGCATTTTTAGGTATTTTAGTTGTATTTTTCTGGAATGTTTTCACATTTTTCTAGTATTTTTATAGTTTTTTTTACTGGTTTTCTAGATTTTTACATCTTTTTCTGATTTTTTACTACTTTTTTCTTTCTGGTTTTTTACTGTTTATTCTTTTGGTTTTTTTACTGCCTTTTTCTTTCTAGTTTTTATTGTTT
>JBBPBP010000001.1:53067996-53080043 GCA_037974735.1 Cicer chorassanicum | reverse complement strand
ATTAATTTTTACTGGTCTTTCTTGTTTTTTTTTTCTTTTTGGTATTTTACAAGTATATTTTCTAGTTTTCACAAGTAATAGTTTCGTATTTTATGGATTTTTTTTCAGATTTTTTAATCAATTTTAATATTTAAATTATATTTATTTTATAAATATAATTTATATATATTGAAATATAATTTGACATGGCAATAATTAATTAAATTACTAAATACCACATCATATTAAATTATGCCACATAACCATAAGTGAAAAATGATAAATCTAATCTCAAAAATTGACAAAGTTAAGGGACTAAATCGCTGTTGAGTTGAAACCACTGCAAAAAATCTTCAACAACATCAATCAAAACTGCTTTCTCCCTCACTGTGGCAGTCACGAATTCGTATCTGATAATGATATTCACATCATTTATCACCTTCTCCATCGCAAGAAGCTCAACCTGCCTTATTTAATCATTCAACATATGATTGCTGCTGCTCAGAAAGATTACAAAAAGAACACTGTCCCCTACGACATGGTTCTTTCCAAAATCTTCAGACATTTTCAAATTCCCCTTTCAAGTGAAACTTCCAAAATCAAAATCTCCAGATTCACATCCAAAAATATCTCACACATGAAACAACTTCCATCCCAATCTGCTTCAGCTCCACCTACCAAAAGAAAAAGGACTGATAGAATTCCAGTTGATCTAGACTCTCCTTCCCCTCAAGATCGATCTTCCCCTTCTCCAAATCCTGAAGAACGATCTTCGTTTCAGGAAGCTCCCCCATATGTGAATTCCCCAGCTTCTCCAACACCACCTATCTTCCAAGGTAGCCTTTGTCCTACTCTTCCCTTTCAACAAACTTCCATCATGTCCCATATCTTTGTCTCATCACAAAAGACAACTACATCATCCATCTTAGGAATTAGTCAATTTTTGACTTTTCCTGATATAGACAGCACTGGCCCTTCCATTCCACCTTATTTCACTCCAACCTCTGCCCCACACATCAGCATAAGTTTTGCTTCCCTGTCTACTTTCTGCACATCTACTGCCCCATTACACCACATTCCCATTGATGCTCAACATCGTCCTTCTAAACAGACAAAACTGGAAAAAGATTCATCAAAAGCTTGCAGGGATGTTCCCAAAATCTTTGCTGCTCTCCAATCCATTGCTGCCAGGAAAGCACATCACGACAAAGAACAAGCTATTTTACGGGATTGGATGACTAATCAGCTTGCTCCCAAAGTTGGAGTTGATCCACCTATGCAAAATCCTGTTCCAGTTTTTCCAGAAATGCCACAACCCTCATTGTCCCCTTCATCAGAAGGGTCTTCACCCTCTTTATCACTTTAATTCTCTGTTTTAGCTGTACTCTACTATACCTTTATGCTATGACAAAGGGGGAGAAATATCTTTAGATTTTAATATCTGATTTGTAGCTTTTCATGTCATGCTGCTTGTATTTTTTTTTGTATGAACCATCTTTGTAATGATCCTTTTTGATATTAATGAAATCATTATTTGGTTCAAATATGTAGCACATATTGAGGGGGAGTATTTTATTAAAAAACTCTCAGAATTATTATTTAGAATCAAAATTAAAAATCTAAATTAACATGTTTTGTCATCATCAAAAAGGGGGAGATTGTTAAGACAAAATCTCTAATTAATTGTTTTGATGATAATTAACAAAAGGTTAATTAAGAACTATAATTATGATTCTAAGTGTTTTGGTATTTAACTTGTGTATTTGAGTGTGTTAAACAAAATAGGTACCAAGCAATTCAAAACAAATATCATTAAAATCAAAGCAAGCAAAAACAACAAATCGAAGATCAATCCTGCCATACTTCTGCAAAACGAAGATTGATCTTCAATTCCATCAGAATCAAGAATGATCAATCCTGTGCAGAAGATTGCATTCTAGAATCTCTATCAATCTTATCTTTTTATCAAGAATAAACAAGGAAAAGATTAACACAGAATCAACCCAGAGTTTGAAGAATCAAGACAAGCTTCATGAAGGAACATAAGAACAAGATCATTCTTCACTTGGTACAAATACAAGTACAACAGTACAGGCTGTAAAAGTACACCACAGTTGTACTATCAAATCAAGCTTGCACACTGACTCAAAGCAAGCAAGCAAATTCAGAAAATGTATTGGATCGAGTACAAGTCAGATCACATTTAACTAATCTGAGGATCGATCCTAGACTGCAAGAATGCTCTTGGATTCAGCTTCTTCACTCTTGCTTTTGGCTTGCTTCAGTACACTCACTGTTCTATGACAGCTGGCTTCATCTCAATGGCTATGTGAGTTTTCCCAACCTCTATTGAAGCTTATAAATACATCATCAAGATGAAGAACAAAACACAACTCAAAGTGCCAAGAAAAGCATCAATCTTACATCCATATTCGAGCTCTCTCAAATATCATTATTTAGCTTGCAAATCTTTTTCTTTGTGTTGTGTTGAAATCATTAACAACTAAGTCTTAAGTTACATAATCTATTTCTTAAACAAGAGATGAGTAATATTCAGATTCTAAACATCTTCATCATCATTACTTTGTGTGGAAATCCTTTTATGTTGTAAAAGGTAATTTGTGAAATCCTTACTGGAATAGGCTAAGGTAAATCTAGAAATCCTTTCTAAGGTAGAAAGGTGGAAGTTGTGTAAAGATCAAGATTGATCTAAGAGCAGTTGTGTAACAACCAAGAACAATCTTTCTATCTCTATCTCTATTTACTACAAGGATTGCTATCAGTTTTTTCGTTGATAAAATCAATATTACTGTTTTTACACTAACCAAGATCGTTCTTCGTGTAACCAAGATTGTTTATCTTGAGTATAAATTTTAGTTTCAAACATGAGATTTTTAGAAGGGGCAATTATAATTCAAACCCCTCTTCCTTATAATTGATATTATTGCTTCAATTGGCATCAAAGCCAGTGTCTAAAGAATTAAAACACTCAAAAAGTGTTAGAGCAAAAGATTCAGGAAGATAATGTCAAAAGCTAAATACATTGTTGAAGAGGGTCTTCAAACAGACCACTATACTTTGATGGATCAGATTATTACTTATGGAAAGGCAAAATGCAATTGTTCCTAAAGTCACAAGGTACTGGTATGTGGAGAATCATCACAGATGGAGACTTTATACCAAGAGTAGATCAAAACGACTCAACATCGGCTGAAAAGAAAGAAGCTGAATGGACAGCAGATGAGAAGTCTAAGGTACTCCTAAACTCAAAAGCTCAATTATTTTTATCATGTGCTTTAAGCAGGGAAGAAAGTGAAAGAGTAGATGAATGCGATACGGCCAAAAAAGTATAGGACACATTGCAAACTCACCATGAGGGAACAAGTCATGTTAAGGAAACAAGAATCGATATTGTCATTCGAAAATTCCAATTCTTTGAAATGAATGATGGAGAAACAATTGATGAAATGTATTCAAGATTCACAACAATAGTGTATGAAATGCGCTCACTTGGCAAAGCTTATTCAGTACAAGACAGGGTTGTTGGAAGATAAACCTATAAAGAAAGGCAAAGTAATAGCCTTAAAAGCATCTCAAAGCTCACCAAGTGTTCAACAAACAATTGAGAAAAGTGATTCAGAAGATGGTCAAGAAGATGCTGATGAAGAGATTGCTCTTCTCACAAGAAAGATACAAAGAATGATGAGGAGAATAGATCAGATCAAAATAGGATCTCCAGACATAAAAGACTTCAAAGCTGAAATAGATAAAAGCAAAATCACTTGCTTTGAATGCAACAAGCAAGGACATTACAAAACTGAATGTCCATTAAACAAAAAGGTGCCCAACAAATTCCCTTTCAAGAAAAAATCAATGATGGCAACCTGGAATGATTCTGATGAATCAAATGCGGATGAACCTGAAGAAGCAAACATGTGTTTGATGGACAACAATGAAGATACAGAGGTAACATATTCTGAATCATGTCTTGTATGTAAACAAATGGAAATCGAATTTCATAATTTGCTAAATGATTCAAACTTTCTCATTCAAAAATGTAGTTCATTTAAAGAAAAATTTCATAAAGAAAAAGAATAAAAAGAGAAAGTTCAGGTTATGAATGATGAACTTAAAGAAATCATTCAAAACATGAAAGAATCTCAAATCAAAAGTTCTGAATCTGAAGGTTCTGAAAGCCAAGATCGATCTTCATCTCAAACGGAGAACGATCTTCTCAAGGCTGAAATTGAAATTCTTAAAATGATTTAATGAATTTCATTCAAGCTACTGAGACATTTCAGAAAATCATGGGATCCCAAGTAGGGATATTTGATAAAGCTGGGATTGGTTTTGATAAAACTCAAAAATCAAAAATGTATGAAAATTTCATTGTTCTTGAAAGAAAATAGGGAAACTGCAAAATCAAATGTTCATACTATAACAAAATTGGACACTTAGAATTTGCATGCTATTTTAAAAAAAGGGATGAAAAAATCAAGAACAAAAAGATTTTTAAAAAAGAAGAACAGTTCAGAGCAAAGGGAATTTTTTCTCAAAATCTGAAAAAACAGGATGGATCTTTAGCTGCTGTTAAAAACGAAGATCGATCTAAAGCTTTATCAAAACCTACTGAAACTCGTTTTTCCAAACCTTTTCAAAAACAGGCAACTAATCATTCCTCCTAGACCAAGATTAGTCACTCTGAGACCATTGTAAACACCAATAAGGAATCATATTTTAAAACTAACTCCTCAGGACCCAAAATCAAGTGGGTACCTAAAAATGATATAACACTTCATGCAGGATGGATCTCAAGATGTCAAGAAAAAGCCATGATTTTTGGACACTGGTTGTTCAAGGCATATGACCGGTGACAAGAACTACTTCATGTCATTCATCAAAAAAGATGGAGGATCCGTAACCTTTGGAAACAATGACCAAGCCAAAATCAAAGGAAATGGAACCATAGGTAAAATAAATTCTGCCAAAATCAATGATGTTCAATATGTTGAAGGATTAAAGCATAACATTCTCAGCATTAGTCAACTCAATGATAATGGTTTTGAAGTTGTTTTTAAACCCAACATATGTGAAGTGAGAATGGCAACTTCTGGAGAAATCATTTTTTCTGCATCCAGAAAGAAAAATCTTAACATTTTATACATTGAAGAATTACTAGTTGAATCTTGCCTCATGTCCATGAATATAGACAAATGGATATGGCATAAAAGAACTGGACATATAAGTATGAAAACAATTTCAAATCTGTCAAAATTAGATCTTGTTAGAGGACTTCCTAAAATCAATTTTGAAAAAGATAAAGTTTGTGAAGCATGTGCAAAAGGAAAACAAGTTAAAAGTAGTTTCCATTCAAAGGAGTTTATATCAACTAAAAAACCTCTTGAACTACTTCACATTGATCTTTTTGGTTCCACCAAAACTACTAGCTTGGGAGGCATGAAATATGGATTTGTAATTGTTGATGATTTTTCTAGATACACATGGGTATTATTTTTAAAACAAAAAGATAATGTTTTTGATGTTTTCAAAAACTTTTGAAAAAAAGTTCAAAATGAAAAAGAATCAAATATAATCACTGTAAGAAGTGATCATGGAGGTGAATTTATAAATGCATCTTTCAAAACATTTTTTGACAAACTTGGCATCTCTTACAATCTATCTTGTGCAACAACCCCTCAACAAAATGGGGTTGTTGAAAGAAAGAATAGAACATTGCAAGAGATGGCAAGAACGATCTTGGAAGAACCCAATGTGGAAAAATACTTTTGGGCTGAAGCCATAAACACCTCTTGTTACATTTTGAATCGTGTTTCAATTAGAAAAATTATAAATAAAACACCCTATGAAATCTGGAAGAGTAGAAAACCAAACATTTCATATTTTTATATCTTTGGTTGTTATTGCTACATTTTAAACAATAAAGTCAACTTGGGAAAATTTTATGCGAAATCAAATAAAGCCATATTTTTAGGATACTCAACGGAATCTAAAGGATATCGTGTCTTTAATTTGAGAACTAAAATTGTTGAAATCAGTATGCACGCTTTATTTGATGGGTTTGATGATCTTGAGCTGGAAAAGAAAGATGATGATGAGGAAGATCAATCTGGGCCAACGCAGAAGACTGATCTTCAGGAAAACGAGATTGATAAACAGTCTCCATTTCAAACTCCTCCCAAAAGCTGGAGACTTGTAGATGATCATCCTCCAAATCAAATAATTGAGGATACAACTAATGGCATTAGAACAAGGAGATCATTCAAAGACGATGCAAACAGCAACATGGCAATGATTTCTCAAATTCAGCCAAAATCAATCAAAGAGGCAATAATTGATCAATCTTGGATTGATGCGACGAAGGAAGAACTTCTTCAGTTTGAGAAGAATGAAGTCTGGACTCTTGTCCCTGATCCACAAGATCAAACAATTATTGGAACACGATGGGTCTTCAGAAACAAGCTTGATGAACAAGGAAAAGTGGTAAGAAATAAAGCAAGGTTGGTTGCTCAAGGTTATAATCAACAAGAAGGAATAGACTACGATGAAACCTATGCTCCAGTTGCAAGGTTAGAGGCCATTCGCATCCTTCTTGCATATGCATCACATAAAAACATCAAACTTTTTCAAAAGGATGTTAAAAGTGTATTTTTAAATGGATTTTTAAATGAACAAGTTTATGTCCGTCAACCTCCAGGCTTTGAGGATCAAAAGAAACCAAATCATGTTTTTAAACTCACCAAAGCCTTGTATGGTTTAAAACAAGCTCCTAGAGCTTGGTATGAAAGATTAAGTTCATTCTTGATCAAAAATAATTTTTCCCATGGAAACATTGACACAACACTTTTTAAGAAAACATGTAAAAATGATTTACTAATTGTTCAAGTGTATGTTGATGATATTATTTTTGGATCAACAAATGAAAAAATGTGTGAGGATTTTTCAAATCTCATGCAAAGTGAATTTGAAATGAGTATGATGGGTGAGTTGAGATATTTTCTTGGTTTACAAATTAAACAATATAAAAATGGCATTTTCATTTGTCAAGAAAAATATATCAAAGATCTTTTAAAGAAATATAAAATGAATGAAGCCAAGATCATGACAACTCCCATGCATCCATCATCCTCATTAGATAAAGATGAAAATGGACAATCAATTTCTGAAAAAGAATATCGAGGAATGATTGGCTCTTTACTTTATCCAACTGCAAGTAGGCCTGACATTGTTTTTGCAGTAGGCTTATGTGCTAGGTTTCAATCATCACCTAAAGAGTCTCATTTAACCGCAGTTAAAAGAATATTTCGTTATCTAGTAGGTACTACTGATCTTGGCCTTTGGTACAGCAAAGGTTCTCACTTTGATTTTGTAGCTTACTGCGATGCCGACTATGCTAGTGACAAGATAGAAAGAAAGAGCACAAGTGGTGCGTGTCAATTCCTAAGAGAAGCATTAATCAGCTGGTCATGTAGGAAGCAAAACATGATCGCCCTATCAACAACTAAAGCCGAATATGTCTCAGCAGGAAATTGTTGCTCTCAAGTATTATGAATCAAGAATCAACTTGAAAACTATTCAGTAAGGTATTCTCATATCCCAATATACTATGATAATACCAGTGCTATTAATCTCTCAAAAAACCTTATTCAACATTCAAGGTCCAAACATATTGAGATTAAGCACCATTTCATTAGGGATCATGTTAGTAAAAAAGAGGTTGAATTAATTTTTGTAGATACAAAAAATCAGTTGGCTGACGTTTTTACTAAGCTTCTTGTTGAAGATAGCTTCAATTCAATCAAAGAACGACTAAAAATAGTTAAAAATCCTAGACAAAAAACAGGAACATTCTAGTCATAACGAAGATTGATCTTCGTTTTCTCCCTTGTTGTGTCATAAAACTCAAGATCGACCCTCGTTCTTCATCATTACTACCTTTTCTCTTTCATCTGAAAAGTCTGCCTCCTTTTTGAAAAAGTAACGGCTCCCAGACACGCCCTCTCTTTCCTCCTTCCCAATGCAACTGTCCATTCCCATCCAATCAGCACGCGTGGCAACTCAACTCTTCCTCTTCAACTACAACAGATCAACACACTTTTTACAAACAACAAAAGAAATCTTTTTATCTGATCATTCATCTCCTCCCTTCGTGTTCATCAACAAATTCAATTTTTTCTCTCTCTTCCAAACCACAAATGGCACAAACTAAAACCACTGCTCACAAGCATCCAAGAACATCTCTAACTCCTTCACCATCACCACCCCCATCTCCTGTCAGATCACTCTCTCCTCCACCCAGACCTACCCCCTCACTCTATTTCCTCTGAGAAAACTTTCTCAGATTACCTTTCCTCCTCCCCTGAAACAAGCCCTCTTCCGCTCACTCTAGCTCCTCTATCCACTATCCTTCCTCCTTTGTTTCAAGCTCCCATTCCCTCCTTAAATAAGACCCCTCCACATCTTCGCAAAATGCAGAAACCTATCTCTAGCACATCTTCTTCAAAAAGAAGATCCATGCGCATTTTGGTCGGCATTGGCACTTCCAAACCTAAACATCAAAATCATCAGAAAATCCCAAAACTTCAAACCTTCAAAATCTTCAAACAATCCTCAAAACCCAGAAATTTCTAAAACTACGTCCAAATCCCCATCCCAACATCCTAAATTCAAAACCAAAACCACAGTTTCTAAACCAACCCCATCTAAATCCCCCTCAACTGACACACTTTCAGAATTTTGGGAAGTTCAAAAACGGAAAAAACCCAAATCATCACAAAAGTAAAAACCCTCACAAGAACGATCTTCGATTCCTCAAGACCGATATTCAGATAAGGATCAAACTGACAAACGCTCCTCACCACGACAAACAACTCAGGCTAGTTCCCCTCAAGATCGTTCACCCAGACCAGACCCTCAAGATCGTTCCACTCAGGGTTGTTCACCCAGACCAAACCCTAAAGCTCGTTCCCCTCATCAAACTCCATAAACAACCAAAAACACGAAACCTTCCAAACCCTCATCTTCCAAAATCCTAATTCCTCCTTTGATCTCTGCAAAAATACAAAAATTCTTTTCTGAAAAATGGGCTCAACGCCCTATCGGCATTGGTCGTGTCTTTGACTTTACAAATCTTCAACTTGAAGGAGTCTCCATCCAGCATCACACTGGTGCACTTGGGTGGACTGAGTTCCTCAAAATTTTTGATTGCTATTATCCTGATGTCATTCGTGCATTTTACTACAAGGCTGAAGTTTTTCCAAACAAATCCCTCATTGTTTCTACTCTAAAAGGTGTAGAAATTCGCCTTGATCCTATAGTGTTGGCTGATATTTTGCAACTACCCTCTGAAGGTCTGACCATCTTTGGATAAGATGGGTTTTCAGCTCTCAACCTCTCCAAAGAAGAGGTATTTCAAGAATTATTTATTGATGGTTCCACAAAAAATCTTTCTGCTGAGTTGAAACCACTGCAAAAAATCTTCAACAACATCAGTCAAAACTGCATTCTCCCTCACTGTGGCAGTCACAAATTCGTATCTGATATTGATATTCTCATCATTTATCACCGTTTCCGTCGCAAGATGCTCAACCTACCTTATTTAATCATTCAACATATGATTGCTGCTGCTCAAAAAGATTACAAAAAGAACATTATCCCCTACAACATGGTTCTTTCCAAAATCTTCAGACATTTTCAAATTCCCCTTTCAAGTGAAACTTCCAAAATCAAAATCTCCAGATTCACATCCAAAAATATCTCACACATCAAACAACTTCCATCCCAATCTGCTTCAGCTCCACCAACCAAAAGAAAAAGGACTAATAGAATTCCAATTGATCTAGACTCTCCTAACCCTCAAGATCGATCTTCCCCTTCTCCAAATCCTGAAGAATGATCTTCGTTTCAGGAAGCTCCCCCAAATGTGAATTCGCCAGCTTCTCCAACTCCACCTATCTTCCAAGGTAGCCTTTGTCCTACTCTTCCCTTTCAACACACTTCCATCATGTCCCCTATCTTTGTCTCACCACAAAAGACAACTACATCATCCATCTTTGGAATCAGTCAATTTTTTACTTTTCCTGATATAGACAGCACTGGCCCTTCCATTCCACCTTATTCCGCTCCAACCTCTGTCCCACACATCAGCACAAATTTTGCATCCCTGTCTACTTTCTGCACATCTGCTGCCCCATCACACAACATTCCCATTGATGCTCATCATCGTCCTTCTGAAAGGAAAAAACTTGAAAAAGATTCATCAAAAGCTTGCAGGGATATTCCCAAAATCTTTGCTGCTCTCCAATCCATTGCTGCCAGGCAAGCATATCACGACAATTAACAAGCTATTTTACGGGATTGGATGACTAATCAGCTTGCTCCCAAAGTTGGAGTTGATCCACCTATGCAAAATCTTGTTCCAGTTTTTCCAGAAATGCCACAACCCTCATTGTCCCCTTCATCAGAAGGGTCTTCACCCTCTTTATCACTTTAATTCTATGTTTTAACTGTACTCTCCTATACCTTTTTGCTATGACAAAGGGGGAGAAGTATCTTTAGATTTTAATATCTGACAAAGGGAGTCTTTTATTAAAAAAACTCTTTGAATTATTATTTAGAATCAAAATTAAAAATCTAAATTAACATGTTTTGTCATCATAAAAAAAAGGGAGATTGTTAAGACAAAATCTCTAATTAATTGTTTTGACAATAATTAAACCAACGGTTAATTAAGAATTATAATTATGATTCTAAGTGTTTTGGTATTTAACTTGTGTATTTGAGTGTGTTAAACAAGTAGGTACCAAGCAATTCAAAACAAATATCATTAAAATCAAAGTAAGCAAAAACAGTAAATCGAAGATCAATCCTGCCATACTTCTGCAAAACGAAGATTGATCTTCACTTCCATCAGAATCAAGAATGATCAATCGTGTGCAGAAGATTGCATTCTAGAATCTCTATCAATCTTATCTTTTTATCAAGAATAAACATAATAAGCCCAGAATTTGAAGAATCAAGACAAGCTTCATGAAGGAACATAAGAGCAAAATCATTCTTCACTTGGTACAAATACAAGTACAACAGTACAGGCTGTAAAAGTACACAACAGTTGTACTATCAAATCAAGCCTGCACACTGACTCAAAGCAAGCAAGCAACTTCAGAAAAGGTACTGGATCGAGTACAAGTCAAATCACATTTAACTAATCTGAGGATTGATCCTGGACTGCAAGAATGCTCTTGGATTCAGCTTCTTCACTCTTGCTTTTGGCCTTCTTCAGTAACTCACTGTTCTATGACAGCTAGCTTTATCTCAACGGCTATGTGAGCTGTCCCAACCTCTATTGAAGCTTACAAATACAACATCAACATGAAGAACAAAACACAACTCAAAGTGCCAAGCAAAGCATCAATCTTACATCCATATTCGAGCTCTCTCAAATATCATTCTTTAGCTTGCAAATCTTTTTCTTTGTGTTGTGTTGAAATCAAAAACTACTAAGTCTTAAGTTACAGAATCTATTTCTCAAACAAGAGTTGAGTAATATTCAGATTCTAAACATCTTCATCATCATTACTTTGTAACTCAAGGCTAGTGTATCATCATAGCTTGAGAAGTGTGTGGAAATACTTTTATGTTGTAAAAGGTAATTTGTGAAATCTTTACTAGAATAGGCTAAGATAAACCTAGAAATCCTTTCTAAGGTAGAAAGGTGGAAGTTGTGTAAAGATCAAGATTGATCTAAGAGCAGTTGTGTAACAACCAAGAACAATCTTGCCTTGAGCATTTAGTGGAAAATCTCACATTTGTGTGGGCTAGACGTAGCCCAAGTTGGGTGAACCAAGATATATGCTTGAGTAATCTTTCTATCTCTATCTCTATCTCTATCTCTATTTACTACATGCATTGCGATTAGTTTTTTCATTGATAAAATCAATATTGCTGTTTTGACACTAACCAAGATCGTTCTTCGTATTACCAAGATCAATCTTGAGTATAAATTTTAGTTTCAAACAGGAAATTTTTAAAAGGGGTAATTATAATTAAAC
>JBBPBP010000001.1:53035354-53065243 GCA_037974735.1 Cicer chorassanicum | reverse complement strand
AAAAATAAAATTTTATAAGCTCTTACTTATTTAACTTTCTTACATATAATTTAGAACAAAGTGAATAATAAATTAAGTTTAACTTAATTAATTGGATAAATAGAATTTTCAATCTCATAATAAAAGACAAATATTATTTTAGTTAATGTAAAAAACATATTTTTTATTTCATCTCTGTAGATTTTTTTATCTAAATATCCCCTTTTTGAAAAATGTTAACTAAAATGCCCCACTTTGAAGAAAAAAAATACCAAAATGTCCTACGTTTTTTGCACAATAAAAATCAAATAATTTTACTTTGTTAACAACTTCCTCCTATTTTTACTCTCATCTAATAAATTAAAAATAAATAACGTGTTATATTATTTTAACAAGTCACTCCTATTTTTCGGTTAAATTAGCACTTAATATTATTTTGTTAACAACTCTATCCTATTTTTCCTCTGAATATAATAAATAATAATAATAATAATAATAATAATAATAATAATAATAATAACAACAACAATAAAGTAAATTATATTAATAATTTCAAAGAAAATACATTAAAACGAAAGAAAAAAATACATCGAATTTGAGTAGATGTGCCAACAGCGTTTCTTAGTATGAACCCGACATAATCCGCACTTTCTTGGTACTTTTTTTGTAGTGTTCATTTTTGTTCTAAAGTGTTTACTCTTTGGGCAACCTTTCATGACTCTCCGCATTCGAGGATTGTGACACACATTAACACCTTGATATTATGGTCGATATCCTTTGTTTGGTATAGGTTTGAACGTTTCGTCGTAAACTTTTAGTACCGTTTCCACCTTGTACACATAAGATATAAAGCTCCAATAATCATATTTTATGCTAGAACATGCTGCTATCACATGTGAACCAGGCATATGTATAGCTTGATATTTCTCACAATTGCACCACTTGTTAGGAAGATTTACACTGAAATGACCAATTGGTCGCCCTTCTCCTGGATTTACCGTCACGTGGACCATGAAAGTATAGTTGCTCCGATCAAAATTATCGACTTTATGACTACTGGATTTACATATTTCAAATTTTATAAAATTTATGCATTTTTCTATGTATACCTGACCAGCAGCTAAAGTTGATGCGTGTAGTTTTCCCATGGTTGGAAACAATGTCCCTGTCTTATAATAAGTTGATTGGATCAAAGCAGTGATGAAAAGGTTGGGTGTGCCTTTTAATACTCCGTTGATCGATTCCACAAGGTTGGTTGTCATCTAACCCCAACGACTACCTCCATCGAATGCTTTAATCCAATTTTCACGCGGTTAGTTGTCTAACCATTTTATAGCCTGCGGGTTTATTATGTTGATTTCTCTGCGGTAGTATCTATATGTAGGCTCATTAATGGAGTAACTTGCATTTACACAATAGACAATGTGTCAAATTTTTATCGGTAGCATTTTAAAAAATTACACTAATTATAAAAAGTAAGAATGAAATTATTACCCATAGAATGAAATTTTTTCTTCAATGCTTTGACGGAGGATTTTGCCATCCATTATTTGGATCATTATAAATACTTTTAATGGATTCATGTCTATCTGAAATCAAACAAAGGTTGGCTTGTGGAGTGACATATTTTCTCAAATTTCTCAAAAAGAAACTCCAACCCTCTACTGTCTCACCTTCCACAAGAGTATAAGCAATAGGAATGACATTGTCCTTTTCTATAACTTACTGTGTAGTTGTGCAAAACATGAACCTGAGCAATAATGACCTTCACTTTGATTGAAGGGTCCACTTTCAGAACTTGCATTATGCTTGTACATATCATGTCAGAATCGAGTTTCTGATGATATTGTGACAATGTAGAATTTGTGCATGTATGAGGCAAATTCAATTTACCAATCACCCATAATTCACTCTTTTTGCGTTTTGAAAGTCTGCATCTAAACAAACAATTTGGAATTAAACAATTAATAACATACCTTTTTTTAATCTGATTTTTGTACCGCAAAATTCAATGATTGTTTTAAATGGTAATGTTTGATTGCATATACGCATTCATCCTTGTTTTGAAACCTCATTCCAACTGCAAAAGTTCCATCTACTGTTGGGATTTCGTTAATGAACATGTGATCAAATTCACTTGATTGCTTTGTAGTATCTAAATTGATGTTCTTCAGGTAAAATGGTGGATCAAATACAGGTAGGATAGGTTGGTCTTCTGCTTCCATATCTTCGTCAACATCAATGTCATCGTCAGAATCACCAGTTGATTTATCGAAGTATGTTTCATCCTTTTCACTGTAATCACCTAATTCTTCCTCGTTGATATTATATAAGACATTAAGCGGAAGATCGCATTGTGAACTTGTTGGGGGAGATTCATGATGGGGTTGAAAACTTTCCGGATGAGTTTGTTCAATTTGGCTAGAGTATGGTTCATAATGTTGTGATGGAGAATATAAGTCGCGTTGATAAAGGGTGCTTTGATTGAAAGATGGGATGTAGTCAGGATTACATGTTTTTTTATTATTATTATTATTATTATTATTATTATTATTATTATTATTATTGTTGTTGTTGTTGTTGTTATTGTTATTATTATTATTATTTATTTGATCTAGAGAAAAAAATAGGAGAAAATCATTATTATTATTATTATTATTATTATTATTATTATTATTATTATTATTATTGTTTATTATTTTTTTATTTATTATATCGGAATAAAATTAGCAGGGAGTTGTTAACAAAATAAAATTGTGTTGCTCAGCAAAATATTAGAAAAACCTTATTTATTTTGCCACATCTAGTCAACAGCATTAAGTTTGATGTATTTTATTTTTCAATTTAATGTATTTTATTTGATTTTATTAATATAATTTAATTTTTTAAATATTTTAATTACTTTTTATTAATTAAATTAACAATTTTTCTAATTTTTCAAAGTTAAAATAAAAAGAAAAAAATATATACGTTGGTCGCATCTCTAGTATGCGACTTCCTACTGAAAAAGAACAAAATTTGTCACATTCTAGAAATACGACCTCCTAATACTAAAAAATAAAGCATTTTAATATACATTTTTTTAAAATGAAACATTTTAATTAACTTTTACTAAAAAAAGGAATATTTACCTAAAAAAAAATCCCATCTCTGTGGTGTGAAGACATATATTCATAAAAATGTATATGATTCGACAAGCATAGTCAGCAATTTTGATTGATGTGGCATTCTTTAATATTTGACTCAACATTTTTCTAGTAAAAAATGATAAAAAATAAAATAAAATAAAATATTGTCACTATCTTCATCCAAGTCTAGAATCTTCAAACACTATCTTCATCAAAACCAAACTCATTGCTTCACCTTATTCAACAAGTCACTATACCTATATTTTATCTTCACCATTTTTCAACAAAATCCATAGCTTCCCACATTATCTAACACAATAACCTATAACAATGAAGAAATAAAAACTATCATAACAACACAAAACTCAATCCATTTTAGTTACTCTTAGAGGAGATTTATTTATGGTTTCGGATCTGAGATTAGTGTTAGATCTGAGACTGGTTTTGAATCAAATGGTGAAAATACGAAACATGATCATTTCTGATTTTAGATTTGAGATTGGTGGTTTTGTTTTGATGAAAGTTTAGATTTCTGAGATTGGTGGTTTTGTTTTATTCAAAATTTAGAATTTTGTTTGGGTTTTAGTTTCTGCACAATGTTTTGGATGATTAGTGAAGTGGGTTTAAGAGGCTACGGTGGTGAAGGTACAATGTTACACTAAACTATGTTCTTACTCTAAAGGAAAGAAAAGTGAGATTGTAAGTTAAAGAAAGAAAAAAAACTGGAAATAGAAAAGTGAGATTAGAAGAAGAAACTATTAAAAAAATATGGTTTTAATTAACCCGTGAACAAATTGATCTCTAAAATTAAAAGTGTTAAGTTAAATTAAA
The DNA here is from genome assembly GCA_037974735.1 of Cicer chorassanicum. Lineage (NCBI taxonomy): Eukaryota > Viridiplantae > Streptophyta > Magnoliopsida > Fabales > Fabaceae > Cicer > Cicer chorassanicum. The sequence goes on along the minus strand of JBBPBP010000001.1, from coordinate 53,061,305 downwards.
TTTTAAATTTTGTAAATTGAAATACATTTTTGATATCGTAAAATATCAATCAAAATAATTTTTGAATAAATTTTTATCATTAAAGATTATATTGTGACATAGTAATTGAATATTTAACTCATTTACATTGATCTAATATAATGTCATTCTAGTACAAACTAATTTTTTTATAAAATTTAAATATTTCATGGATTAATTTGTCCATAATTAATCGATGCATAATTACTATTATTTACAAATTTATCTCTGAGATGACAAAATTTTATCTGCAAATCTGTCTTCGAAAAAACGACACTAATGTGGAATCAACGTAGATAAACCACATATTTAATTATAATATTATATTAAAATATCTAACAAAAATTTATGCATAGACTATTTTAATTGTTATTTTACTATATCAAGAATATATTTCTCAACTTACAAAATTTAAATACTAATTTGACCTAACCATTATACAAATTATGAGACCAATTTGCATATTGATTAAATTGCTAATTAGTCTTTCACGTGATCTACTATGCTTTTGGTTGTAATGTTGTTGGTTGTTGGGTCCATATGCTAACAATGTGACAGATTTTAATTCGAAGTGGCAAAACTATATACTATACTTCTTTAATATTAAATGCATTAATTAATTTAGAAGCAATAAAAGATGACTTACACGAAAAAATTAAAAATTACAAAAATACATCATTATATATTCAAAAAAGCTAACAATCTAACTCTGTCTACAAATTACAATGGCTCTTTATGTCCTTAGTATATTATGATTACTATATTCACAAATAAAATTAATGAATTATTTTTAGTAAAGGAAAACAAAATTATTAATTTACTGCTAACGAACTAAATAATCTAGTGGGGGCACATGTGCCCCCAATGTGCATAAGGTAGATCCATGCTAATAATCATGTCCTGGGTAGTTTGTGTAGTAATTTTTTGAGTTTGTGGGTTAAAGAAAGATAGCAGGAATTCAATTTCGGGTTTCAAGATTTAGGATTTGGTAATGGTGGTAGGATTGATAAGGGGAAAGGATAGATGAGGAAAAAGAACGGAGATTTTTTTATCTATTTGCTACATCATCATTTTTTTTATGGATAATATTTTAAAATTTTACTTCATATCTTTATATTTATACTCTTACCCTCACATTTTAATAAAATTTCAAATTTTTTTTTAAAAAAAAATCAAATTTTATGTTTTATGGTACACGTTTGTATTCTGGAAAACTTGAAAAAAGTTTTTCAATACACAAATGTGTTCGAAAAACTTAAAACAAAATTTCGGAACACAAATTTGAGTTTTCTAAAAAAAAAACTTATGTTTCAAAAATGTTGAAAAATGTTTTTTGGTGCACAAAGTTCGAATTTTCTAAATTACATTTATATTCTAGAAATTTTTTTTTTCGGAATATAAATGTGTTCTGAAAAACTTGAAAATATTTTTTTGGTACACAAAACTCGAAATTTTTGAAACACATTTGTGTTATGAAAAACTTTGTAGGTTTTCTATAACTCAAATTGAATTTAGCGGAGTACAAAAAAATTATTATTTTTAATAAAAATGAAAAAGATTGTAAAATAGGTAGTTTGCATAAATTGTGGAGGTAGAAATACAAATGTGGAGTATATGACATGATTTTCTCAATGTTACCAATGACTTAAAGTTAATGAATTTTAAATGATAGTGATGAAATTAAAAAATAATTTTTTTACACAAACCAAAACCAATTGTGTCTTATATTATAGGGACAAAAACATTGTTAACCCAAATCAACTCCATTTGCTCTTAGAATCAACTAAAATGCCGACCATTATATTAATAACATTAGACCAAAGTGATTTAGTGTTCTAGCTCCTAATTAATTTTGAGAATAAACAACATATGTGAACAATTTATCATTTATTATTTGAAATATTTACTTAAATGTGCATATTATAAAAATCATCTCATTAAGACTCAAGAAATGAAGGTTCGAAAACAACAATGCATTTGCAAATGCTTGCATATGAAAACTAAGAAACCTTCATCAATAGATCCAAAGCATTCTACAACAACAATTTCACGAAAGATCATCTCTAGAATCTATATGGAGAATTTACTTAGAGTTTTAGTGCATCATTTGTTCAAAATTGAAGTCAAGGCATTTAGTTGATGAAAATCTTTCTGATGATCCTGTACTCTCAAATCTCATCTGTTTTGACGGATCGACTTTGATAAGAGTGCAATGGATACTTCCAAGATCTACCAAAGCAAGACAAAAAGGAAAATTCAAACTTGAAGTGACAATATCATATATTGTACAACATTGTCGCACGTGTGTTTGATTTGCTACCAACTACAATATAATGCCAAATATTTGATAAAAAATAAGGTCGTTGTGAGCAACAACTTTATGGCCTTAGATAGACTATAAAAAACTTAAAAAGTTTTAAAATTAAATATCAACAATTACAAAGAAAAATTATGTTGTTGAAATTCATATGAAAATAGCTTCATTATAAAAACTCTCAGAATTTATATTTCAATATTGAAGAACAACCTAGTTAGAGTTTTTTGAGCAAACATGAAGCAAAAACCTTTTGCTTGTAATAGTTGTGAGAACCAAGTTGGTTTTTGAGAACAATTCATTTCTAGTTTTATTGATAACAAAGGAAGTTTGTGAGAACAATTTAATGTACTAATGTTCTAAATTAAGTGTGCAGAAAAATAGAACAAACAGGTACATTCTAGACCCAAGAACAAATCAGAGGAAACAAGTAATATCAAAGGAAACAAGTAAAACCAAAGGATGCTGATAAAATTAGAGGAAGTTGATAAAATCAGAGGAAATGGATAAAATCAGTGGAAACCAACATAATCATCGGAAACAAACAAAATTAGACGATACAACAAAATCAGAGGATACAACAAGAATCAAAGGAAACACACTAATCAAAGGAAACAACAAGAATCAAAGGAGACACACTAATCAAAGAAAAAGCACAAAACAGAACAATAAGAGGAAATAGATAAAACACGGAAGTCAGAGGAAACAAAATAAGACATAGAACTACGTGCGTTTGGAATGCGCATCCTTTGTTGGCAATAAAGCGCTCAAACTAAAGGCATCATGCTTCTCTATGAAAATGGTTATTCATGTTGACTCTAATGATTGCCTCTGTTTTTGAAAACTACTTCAACATAAACATATTATTGATTGTGCCTCTGATATTCACATATTAACATCTAACTCTGCTTCTTATATTGACACTGTAATACCCGTAAATTTTAAAATGTACCCATTTTTGTATTTTTGATGTGTTATATGTGAATTCTGGGACTTTTTAGCCAGTTTATTGGTATTTTGGAGGTTAAATGCCATAAATATTTTTGTGGGTCCCGTTTTAAATTATTTGGCGAGAAATAATTTAATTACATTGCGGAAAATTTATTACCGGATAATCTTGTTAAAAATATCTATAGTTGCAGAAAGTTTTACCTGACAATTCAGTTGCAATGAGAATGGATATTTTTATCAAAATTGTTGGGGTGTGTGTGAGGGTGTTTGTTTTGGTTGGTTTGGGATATTTATATAGTTATATATTTATATATATATATATATATATATATATATATATATATATATATATAGGAAAGAAAAGGAAGGAAAGGAGAGAGAAGCAAACATTTTCCCCTGTTCGCGTGCCTACTACATCTTCCTCTTTTCTTCTTTGTTTTCCAAAAACCCCACACACAAAACCTCACATATCACCTAGATCTAAGCTTTACCTCGCGACGCGACTGAAGAGAAAGTTGATCGTGATCACGTTGCGGTGCTTGGGAACTAATTTTCGAAGTGTCGTGCGAAGCGAAAATTTGTCGGAATTTATCGCGGAACCGTAATTGGTTGTTCGAGCTACCATCGAGGTAAGGGGCTCCTTCCAAACTTTTAGTTTGCATCTAGGACCTTACTTGTAAGCTTGGGGAGAAGAAATTTGGTGGGTTTGAGGTGTGGTTTGTGAGAAATGAATTTAATCCATTTTGTGAGTAAAATGGTGAAATTTGAATTTGATGAATTTTGATGTGTGGGTAGTGGTGATTCTTGCCTGATATAGTTGTTATGATTATGGGTAATATTTTGAATGTGGACATTTGCTTTATGTTTCAATATGTGGGAATTTGAAAAAAAATTCCAAATTATGTGTGTATTTTGATTTGGTGTGAAATGAATTGATGAGATTGTGTATGTGGTGATTTGAATTCAATATGATTTATGAATTCAATTTCATGTGATTTGATGGATTGTATGAGTTGAGTATACTTTGTGTTAAATTTGAAAATCATTAGTGTTAATGAGCATTAAAAATAGGGAATCTTTTAATAGCTGCATTTACTTGATGATTGTGTTGTCGAGAGTCAGAGTATGCTCATGCATTTCATAGTAAATGGTGATAGTGGTGACCGGATGGGCCACAAGATGATTCCACGTGATTGGATGGTTCATCTTATCCGTACGGGGATTATCGCGTCGGTGATAGTGGTGACCGCATGGGCCACGGGATGATTCCACGTGATTGGATGGTTCATCTTATCCGTATAGGGGATGATTCCACGTGATTGGATGGTTCATCTTACCCTTACATGGATTATCGCGTCGTGCTAACCTGTGAGAGGTTGCACATTAGTAAATCGTGCTAGCCTGTGAGAGACTGCACCTTGGTAATTAGTACTAGTCTGTGAGAGGCTGTACAATTATGATTTACGCCCCTTCGAGGAGGATTTTGTTGATATTCCGAAATCATGTGCATTGGCATATACGCATTGCATTAGGGTGCATGGCACGCGAGTCATGTTTGACGTGTTATGATGTTTTTATATGCGTACTTGATTGTGATTTGTGTTGTGTTGGTGTTTGTGATTGATTGAATTGGTGTTGAAAGTGTTGGAATGAATTTGGAAGTGTTGGAATGTTTTTGAAAGGGTTAAAAACTGATTTTCTGCTGTTTTGACTGGTGTATTCGACTACACCTGTGTTGTAGTCGAATACAGATGATTAAATTAGCTAATGACTTGATTTTTTTGAAGTGTATTCGACTACACAAAGTGCTGTATTCGAATACAGTTGAATGGAATGCTGTATTCGAATACAGACAGGCTGTATTCGAATACAATAGTGCTGTGAGTGTTGTTTTTCTGCTGTTTTCGCAAGTGTATTCGACTACACATAGGGTGTATTCGAATACAACAGTGCTGCTTGGTCCACAACTTCATTTTTCAACTTTGTTTATGCATGTTTAGCATATGTAATCCCTTCTTAGATGTATGCTAAGTTGGAGGATGATTTTTATGCATTTAAAAACATAAATGCTATGTGATGTTTGTTAATTTCGGATTGGTGACCCTTTACAATTGTGGAAATCTGGGCTTTGCCCTCAGATGAGATTCAGGATCGTCCTGTCGGGTAGTACCCTGGAGAGGGAAGGAAATTAGCGATGCCTGATCGGAGCTAAGTCAGGAGTTTTGTGTTGGGCGCGTGGAGGTCACCCGGGCTGTATAGTTTTTTGTAGCATGATCAGACTAGGCGAATGTATAGGTCCTTGAGTCTTTCTTTTGGTTGTGTAATTATTTATTTGGGAAGACTGTACCTATATTGTCAGCCTGACTTATTATTTTGATGGGTCCCTGTAAACTTTTGATATGACTTGGAAACGTTTAAATACTTTGGATCTGTAAATTCTAAACTTATTTCTGCTGTTGTAAATTATGTTGATTTTGTTGTTGTGTTATGACATTAAATAGTCTATCCAAAAGTATTTATGTACTCATTTATTTTAAAAAAAAAAATTACACATGTTTTTGGTGTTAAAAATCGGGCTGTTACAATTGTGGAATGAGAGCTTTGGTTTGGGTTTCCTTGGGAATGTGGAGTTATGGTTAGAGATTGTAGGTCATTCTGTAGGTTGGGAGTTGTTGTCTGATCATGCGTCGGGGTGATTCGTCTGAGTTGTCGGGTTCAGTTTAGTTTTGCGTTGTTATAGTCGCAGGATATCCTTGGAATTTTTCGAAGTGGTTTTGAGATTTTTTCTGGATGCTGGTTTTGTAGGAAACCATGCCGACGAGAAGGAATGATGCTCCAAGGGTCAACGTTAATCGATATGACATTTTGGCGGAAGCTATGATTAATATGGCTACTTCTGTTGCTGCACAGACCGCCGCCAAGACTCAAAGGGATCTCGAGAAAAGAGAAAGAGAGATCCGGGCCGCTGAGTCAAGAGGATTAGAAGATTTCCGTCGTTACAATCCTCCTAAGTTCAGGGGTGATGAGAGTTCTGAAAAAGCGGATCAGTGGATCCAAGAGGTGGAGAAAATATTTGAAATGATTAATTGTCAGGCAGGGGTGAAGTTTAATTATGCTACTTATCTGTTGCTAGGGGATGCGGAGTATTGGTGGAGGAGTACAAGACTTTTAATGGGATCGGCTCATGAAGAGGTGAATTGGGAGTCCTTCAAAAGGAGGTTTTTAGACAAATACTTCCCGATGAGTGTTAGGACCAAATTGGGTGATGATTTCCTGAAACTTCATCAGGGAAATATGACTGTGGGTGAATATGCCGCGAAGTTTGAGTCTTTGTCAAGGCATTTCCGATTTTTCCGAGAAGAGGTTGATGAACCATTTATGTGCCATCGTTTTCAAGATGGATTGAAATATGAGATTAAGGATTCTGTATTACCCTTGGGAATTCAACGTTTCCAAGTTCTTGTGGAGAAGTGTAGGGAGGTTGAAGAGATGAAGAACAAGAGAGCTAGCCGGGGAGGGAATTTTAATACCGGCGGACCTAGTAGGGTGAATTATCAGAACAAAGGGAAACAAATTGCTAAACCCTACGACCGACCACAGAACAACAATAGAGGTCAGAATAATCCGAAGAACCCGAATTTCAAGAGTCGTGTGGAACAAGGAAATCGGTGTTTCCGATGTGGTGAGGAGGGACATTACGCTAATGTTTGCACCTCCAATGGACTTATTTGTTATAATTGCCAAAAGCCAGGGCACTTTGCGAGGAATTGTACAGCTCCAAAGGTAGAACCGGTTGTGAATGCAACTCGGGCTGCTCGTTCTACTGCTAGAGGACGTGTCTATTTCATGGGTGCTGAAGCTGGAAATCCATCGGGCAATCTAATTCAACAAAACTGTGAGATTGCAGGTAATACTCTTATTGCACTTTTTGATTCGGGGGCAACCCATTATTTCATTGCTATGGAGTGTGTGAATCGATTGAAGTTGTCTGTGTCGCCTCTACCTTTTGATTTGGTTGTTTCTACACCTGCTAAGACGTTGACAGTAAATACTGCATGTTTACAGTGTCGGGTGACTATTCAGAATAGGGATTTCTTGATTAATTTGATTTGTTTACCCCTAAAATCACTCGAGATCATTCTCGGTATGGATTGGATGTCGTCTCATTATGTGATTTTGGATTGTGCTCGAAAACTGGTTCTTTTCCCTGAACTAGGAGTTGCTAAGTACCTAGCTGCTAACAGACTCGGGGTGTCACTAAGAGAAGGAACTCATGAGTTTTTGTCTTTGGCTAACGTGGAGGCAAAGATAAAGGTCAATATAGAAGACGTGGTGCTAGTCAAGGAGTACCGAGACGTATTTCCCACAGAAATTCCGGGATTACCACCTGTAAGGGAAGTGGAATTTTTCATTGATTTGCACCCAGGAACCGGGCCGATTTCGATTGCGCCGTATCGTATGTCTCCATTGGAATTGAATGAGCTCAAAAGCCAAATTGAAGATTTGTTGGAAAAAAGTTTATTAGACCAAGTGTCTCACCATGGGGAGCTCCGGTGTTGCTAGTTAAAAAGAAAGATGGAAGCTCACGCTTATGTGTGGATTACCGGCAACTTAATAAGGTGACTATTAAGAATCGATATCCCTTGCCGCGTATTGATGATTTGATGGATCAATTGAGAGGAGCCGCAGAATTTTCAAAGATTGACTTGAAGTCGGGCTATCATCAGATCCGGGTGAGAGAAGACGATATCCAGAAAACTGCTTTTAGAACTCGTTATGGGCATTATAAATATCTGGTCATGCCATTTGGGGTTACCAATGCACCGGCAATTTTTATGGATTACATGAACAGAATTTTTAGTCCACTTCTGGATAAGTTTGTAGTGGTATTTATTGATGATATATTGATTTATTCAAGGACTACGGAAGAACATGAAGAGCATTTGCGCCAAGTTCTTGAAATCTTACGTGAGAAACGATTGTATGGCAATTTGTCGAAGTGTGAATTTTGGCTAGAGGAAGTGAATTTCTTAGGTCATGTGATAACTAAGGAAGGAATCGTTGTGGATCCGACAAAGATTGAGTCAGTTCTTGCTTGGAAACATCCGCAAACTGTCACTGACATACGAAGTTTTGTAGGGCTGGCAGGTTACTACCGGAGGTTTATTGAAGGTTTTGCGAAGATTGTAGCTCTGTTGACGCAACTTACTAGAAAAGATCAACCGTTTGCATGGACGGAGAAGTGTGAGGAGAATTTTCAGTTATTAAAGAAGAAGTTGACGACCTCACCAATTTTGATCTTGCCGCAACCAGGAGAACCATATGAAGTTTATTGCGATGAGTCTCACCAAGGTTTGGGATGTGTTCTGATGCAACACAAGAAAGTGGTAGCTTATGCCTCAAGGCAATTGAAGACTCATGAAAGGAATTATCCTACTCATGATTTGGAGCTTGCTGCGGTAGTTTTTGCATTGAAGATTTGGAGGCACTATCTCTATGGATGCACGTTCACAGTGTTCAGTGATCATAAAAGTTTGAAATATTTGTTTGATCAGAAGGAGTTGAACATGCGCCAGAGAAGATGGATGGAGACTCTTAAGGATTTCAATTTCACACTGCAGTACCACCCTGGGAAAGCCAATGTAGTGGCTGATGCGTTGAGTAGAAGAAGTGTATCAATGTGTTCAATAGTGATGGCTAGACAACAAGAGTTGTGGGAAGCATTCAGAGACTTGCACTTGAATGTAGAGTTTGGACCGGGAATTTTAAAATTCGGAATGATTAAGATTTCGAGTGGACTACTTGAAGACATTGCAAATTTTCAAAATGATGCTTTGATTCAAGAGAAGAGAAATCTAATAGTGCAAGGGAAAGCGACTGAGTTTAAGATTGGGCCAGATAATATTTTGAGATGTAATGGGAGAATTTGTGTACCAGAAGTTGTAGATCTGAGGAAAATGATTTTAGATGAAGCTCATAAGAGTAAATTGAATATTCATCCTGGAGCGACGAAGATGTATCAAGATTTGAGGTTGAATTATTGGTAGCCAGGAATGAAAAGGCATGTGGCGGAGTATGTGTCAACTTGTTTAACTTGTCAGAAAGCGAAGGTGGAACATCATCGACCTGCTGGAATGTTGCAACCTTTGGATATACCGGAGTGGAAGTGGGATAGCATTTCCATGGACTTCATTATCGGATTGCCGAGAACGAGGAGGAATAATGATTCGATATGGGTGATAGTGGATTGTTTAACAAAATTTGCGCACTTTTTACCGGTGAAGACCACTTATAAGGTAGATAAGCTAACAGAGATCTACATTGCTAAGATTGTGAGATTACATGGAGTACCGTCGAGCATTGTGTCAGACCGTGATCCGAAATTCACATCACACTTTTGGGGAGCTTTGCATGATGCGTTGGGAACAAAATTACGGTTGAGTTCAGCTTACCATCCGCAAACTGACGGACAGACTGAGAGAACAAATCAGTCATTGGAAGATCTTTTGAGAGCTTGTGTTTTGGATGATAGAGGAAGTTGGGATGATGTGCTCCCATTGGTTGAATTTACTTATAACAACAGTTTCCACGCGAGTATTGGTATGGCACCATATGAGGCTTTATATGGGCGCAAGTGTCAGACACCTTTATGTTGGTATAATGACGGTGAAACTGTGATTTTAGGACCAGAGATGGTGCAACAGACTACCGATAAGGTGAAGAGGATAAATGAGAAAATGAAGATTTCACAAGATCGTCAGAAGAGTTATGCAGACGAGCGTCACATACCTCTAGAATTTGAGCAGGGTGACCATGTGTTTTTGAGAGTCACGCCTACGACTGGAGTAGGTAGATCCTTGAAATCGAAGAAGTTGACTCCTAAATTTATTGGACCATATCAGATTTCTTCACGAATCGGACCGGTAGCTTATCGGATTGCTCTGCCTCCGATACTGTCTAATATTCACGACGTGTTCCATGTGTCGCAATTGAGGAAATATATTTTAGATCCGTCGCATGTGATTGAACCAGATACAATTCAGCTGAAGGAGAATTTGTCATTTGAAGTACCACCTATGAGGATTGATGACAGGAAGATTAAGCAATTAAGGAACAAAGATGTTTCGTTGGTCAAGGTGATTTGGAACCCAACTACGGGAGATGTGACTTGGGAATTGGAGAGCAACATGAGGGAACAACATCCTGAGTTGTTTGCTGACGCGTAGTTTCGAGGACGAAACTATTTTTAGGGGGGTAGAATGTAATACCCGTAAATTTTAAAATGTACCCCTTTTTGTATTTTTGATGTGTTATATGTGAATTCTGGGACTTTTTAGCCAGTTTATTGGTATTTTGGAGGTTAAATGCCATAAATATTTTTGTGGGTCCCGTTTTAAATTATTTGGCGAGAAATAATTTAATTACGTTGCGGAAAATTTATTACCGGACAATCTTGTTAAAAATATCTATAGTTGCAGAAAGTTTTACCTGTCAATTGAGTTGCAATGAGAATGGATATTTTTATCAAAATTGTTGGGGTGTGTGTGAGGGAGTTTGTTTTGGTTGGTTTGGGATATTTATATAGTTATATATATATATATATCAAAATTGTTCGCGTGCCTACTACATCTTCCTCTTTTCTTCTTTGTTTTCCAAAAACCCCACACACAAAACCTCACATATCACCTAGATCTAAGCTTTATCTCGCGACGCGACTGAAGAGAAAGTTGATCGTGATCACGTTGCGATGCTTGGGAACTAATTTTCGAAGTGTCGTGCGAAGCGAAAATTTGTCGGAATTTATCGCGGAACCGTAATCGGTTGTTCGAGCTACCATCGAGGTAAAGGGCTCCTTCCAAACTTTTAGTTTGCATCTAGGACCTTACTTGTAAGCTTGGGGAGAAGAAATTTGGTGGGTTTGAGGTGTGGTTTGTGAGAAATGAATTTAATCCATTTTGTGAGTAAAATGGTGAAAATTGAATTTGATGAATTTTGATGTGTGGATAGTGGTGATTCTTGCCTGGTATAGTTGTTATGATTATGGGTAATATTTTGAATGTGGATATTTGCTTTATGTTTCAATATGTGGGAATTTGAAAAAAAAAATCCAAATTATGTGTGTATTTTGATTTGGTGTGAAATGAATTGATGAGATTGTGTATGTGGTGATTTGAATTCAATATGATTTATGAATTCAATTTCATGTGATTTGATGGATTGTATGAGTTGAGTATACTTTGTGTTAAATTTGAAAATCATTAGTGTTAATGAGCATTAAAAATAGGGAATCTTTTAATAGCTGCATTTACTTGATGATTGTGTTGTCGAGAGTCAGAGTATGCTCATGCATTTCATAGTAAATGGTGATAGTGGTGACCGGATGGGCCACGAGATGATTCCACGTGATTGGATGGTTCATCTTATCCGTACGAGGATTATCGCGTCGGTGATAGTGGTGACCGCATGGGCCACGGGATGATTCCACGTGATTGGATGGTTCATCTTATCCGTATAGGGGATGATTCCACGTGATTGGATGGTTCATCTTACCCTTACATGGATTATCGCGTCGTGCTAACCTGTGAGAGGTTGCACATTAGTAAATCGTGCTAGCCTGTGAGAGACTGCACCTTGGTAATTAGTACTAGTCTGTGAGAGGCAACAAATTATGATTTACGCCTCTTCGAGGAGGATTTTGTTGATATTCTAGAATCATGTGCATTGGCATATACGCATTGCATTAGGGTTCTTGGCACGCGAGTCATGTTTGACGTGTTATGATGTTTTTATATGCGTACTTGATTGTGATTTGTGTTGTGTTGGTGTTTGTGATTGATTGAATTGGTGTTGAAAGTGTTGGAATGAATTTGGAAGTGTTGGAATGTTTTTGAAATGGTTAAAAACTGATTTTCTGCTGTTTTGACTGGTGTATTCGACTACACCTGTGTTGTAGTCGAATACAGATGATTAAATTAGCTACTGACTTGATTTTTTTGAAGTGTATTCGACTACACAAAGTGCTGTATTCGAATACAGTTGAATGTAATGCTGTATTCGAATACAGACAGGCTGTTTTCGAATACAGTAGTGCTGTCAGTGCTGTTTTTGCTGTTTTTCTGCTGTTTTCGCAAGTGTATTCGACTACACATAGGGTGTATTCGAATACAACAGTGCTGTTTGGTCCAAAACTTCATTTTTCAACTTTGTTTATGCATGTTTAGCATATGTAAACCCTTCTTAGATGTATGCTAAGTTGGAGGATGATTTTTATGCATTTAAAAACATAAATGTTATGTGATGTTTGTTCATTTCGGATTGGTGACCCTTTACAATTGTGGAAATCTGGGCTTTGCCCTCAGATGAGATTCAGGATCATCCTGTCGGGTAGTACCCTGCAGAGGGGAAGGAAATTAGCGATGCCTGATCGGAGCTGGGTTAGGAGTTTTGTGTTGGGCGCGTGGAGGTCACCCGGGCTGTATAGTTTTTTGTAGCATGATCAGACTAGGCGACTGTATAGGTCCTTGAGTCTTTCTTTTGGTTGTGTAATTATTTATTTGGGAAGACTGTACCTATATTGTCAGCCTGACTTATTATTTTGATGGGTCTCTGTAAACTTTTGATATGACTTGGAAACGTTTAAATACTTTGGATCTGTAAATTCTAAACTTATTTCCGCTGTTGTAAATTATGTTGATTTTGTTGTTGTGTTATGACATTAAATAGTCTATCCAAAAGTATTTATGTACTCATTTATTTAAAAAAAAAAATTACACATGTTTTTGGTGTTAAAAATCGGGCTGTTACAGACACACTCTAATCTAACTTTGATACGTCTGACTCTGCTTTGGTACTTACACATTGACTCTGACTTTCATACTTCTGACCTAGACAAAAGTCAATGCCCCAGAACAAATTCAACACACCTACAAAAAGTCAATAGACTGAAAAAGTTAATGCCACTGATGAAGGTCAACAACTTTGGAAGTTGTGTATGTTCTAAAGATATAACTCTTATATAATCTAGAGGATTCCATATCATATTATGATACAGGCAAATGTTGCCTCTAATCTTCATACTGGAAAATACTAGACAAAATTCTCAGTTGATTACCTACTAATTGCACTAAATGGAAATAATTGGCTTAGTATTTTTAATTAGAAGAAACGGTTTGCAAAAAGACTTCACCACCGAAAACGACAATATTTTTCGAATATGTAAAAACGGTCAAAATTGAAAAATCGATTCATGAGAATGGCTCACAAGCAACGATCCACAACCAAAACAATACACCAATTCAAAATTGAATGTTTAGAATGATACAAAACTGATTCAAGTGAATATGGCTAGAAAGATGCATTCAATTGTAGAATGTTTGGAATAATACAATGATTCAAAACTTGAACAAGGCAACAATTCAATGAAAGAAAGGATAGTTCCAAATCTACAACTATAAAAGGAACTCTTCACATGGAAAAATATTTACCAACTAGACCAGGTCAAAAAGACCAACAAGACCATAATTTCATACATAACTTACATCGAATTGAACAAATCTGGATGCAAAACATATACCAAACTTGATTTGGCACAAAACCATTGAACAACTCGTTCACACGGTGAAGTTTGATCAAGAACATATTGATTCAACAATACTTTGATCAAGAACAAAACATACAACAAGCTTTGATCAATATCAGATTAAATAACAACAATTGGTCAACAACCTTGAAAAAATCTTGGACAACCAAGTTTGGACAAAATTGACTACAACATCAAATACTTTGAAGAAATTATGACCTTGGAACTTTGAATCAAATTGAAGAACTTTGACTCAAACAACAAGGTTGATCCAAATACTGAACATCAAATACTTAGAACAAATTCAAACATAATTATTATTTGAATATTGAGCACTTGTACAAACAAATATTTATCTAAGTGCTAGATAATGTTAGACATATACACATCCTCTCATTGAGAGTCAAACACAAACCAAATAAATACTTTTAAATTGGCTCATTAGTGGTTGTTGTTTTTGCCTCAACGTGTTGCAGGTGCAACCAGAAGGTTGAGTAGACTTGACTGGGTGAGATTAAGTGATTTTTGTAATTCAGGTTGAATTACTGGAAGAAATCCTTCAGGTGAAGGTATTGGAGGTAGTCAACCTGATTTGTGGTGAACCAGTATAAAAATCCTTGTGTGATTCTTCTTCTTCTTCTTCTTCTTCTTCTTCTTCTTCTTCTTCTTCTTCTTCTTCTTCTTCTTCTTCTTCTTCTCTTTGCTTTTATTTTCTAAATTGCTTTGATCACCAAGTCGTGATTAAATTTCAAAAACAGTATTAACAAACCATAAAACAATTCAACTCCCCTTTCTTGTGTTATTGAAACTTCAATAGTTGTGTTCTTGCCAAGTGAAGGCAATGGTTCCTTAACATGCATACTCAATGTGTTGTTAAGAAGTTGAGAAATATAGGTTGAGTGGAAAACAAATAGATACTCTCAAGTGTATTCATTGATTGAATAATGGAATATTCTTCTAAGATTAGAAGGGAGTGAACATTGCTATTAAGTTGATAATGAATCATGATAGATCGCCATGTGATTCTCCTCGTTGTTACTTTTTAATATTTAATCTAATACATAACTAACAGGGACAAATCACTTAAATATTATCAACAAATTTTCTAAAACATCTTTTAATCAATCTAAAAGTCGATCAGGACATCATTCAAAAAACTTTTAGAAATAAGTTTTTCAAAACAAGTTCTACCAAAACCTCTACTTGTGATTTATGGAAATCAATGATTTGATATTGCTATTTTTGTTACTTCCACATAATTGTGAAGCATGTGCCCTTTGGTCTTAATTGAATATGATATATAATTGTATCATCATCATTTATGTTTTATTAGTAGTTTTAGGATCTTAGAGTAGGTGTTCAATCACTCATTGTCTCACACTTCTTTTTTTTTTCTTTTTTTTTTTCTTTCTTTTTTTGATTCAAGAAAGTTTAGATGAGTTGGATTTTAGAAACTCATCGGAGTCATGACAGACCTTAACACTTAAAAACACTAACATATATTCTTACAAATCACTCATAAAAGAGATTATCACATCGATAGTAGAAATTAAACCCACAACCTTGTGAGATGCTGTCTCAATATTTCATACTAGTATTTGTGTCACATGACCACATTTTTGGAAATCACACTTCATCGAGTGGTGGAAAACATAAACTCCTGCTGCTATATAAGAAGGGAGACTATTCTCTACATCACTCTTGTTCTCGTTCTTCACATGTTTCATTATTATCTCAAATAATAAATTTATAATTATCTAAATAGAGACAATATTTAATGTAACATCTCGATTTGTTCAAAACACTATATAATGTTGGTTGTCGAGTTATGCTCTCTGTTGCCACACTAAGTTATTTTAATCTATTAGCTTAATCAATTAAGTGTAACTTATCCAATTTTATTGTTTTGGAATACAAATTAATGGATCAAGGGTTCGTTTGATTAATTTGATAAGAGACGTGACAAAAATAAGTTATCATCTTATGTTTGAATTTAGAATTTGATAAAGCAACATGATATGATAAGGTAATTTAGAAGTCTATATTATCATGTCTCTATAATTGAAATTTCAATCATGAATATGAATTGGGTTAGAAACCAACAGAATATGATAAGAACAACAATTTACCCAATTATCTTTATAAAATATAAAATTGAAATATAATAAAATATAATCTAAAATATAAAAATATAAATCTAATCAAATATAAATATAAAAATAATTAATAGAATTTGATATTAAACTTAAAAATGAAATATTAATAATTAATTTTTAAAAATACTTATGGTTTTATCACAAGGGTAGTTTTGTCTTTTTATATAATTTAATAAATTAGTATTCAAAATTATAAAAATAAGAAAATTAATGGAAAACTTATCTATTTTATCTTGCGCATCAAACGAACTCTAAAATGTTAATATATAATTAATAACTCATGTCCAAGAAATATAATCTGTTAATAGTTGATCTTCCTTTGATTCAAATTATTTTTTTGAGAGATCCGTTCTTTTATATGTGACCTTTAAAACATGAAATACTTTAAATTACCTTCCTTATTTTTATTTTGAAACCGTATCTCTTTCTTGAAAGATTTTATTCCCCCTTTTGGACATCTTCCTTATAAATTGATCCAAGCCTTAAACCTAAATTTATTTTCCTCGGTATATATGCCCTTTCCCAACTACTAAACATTTATTTTTTTCTTTAAATATATTCATAATTTATACTACTAATTCTCTAATTGATATTATCAATTTGTTTTGTAATTCCAAAGTTGAAGGTGATTAATAATACTATTCTTTACCTTAAATATAAATAAATTTAAGAACATTTATTATATAAAAATAGACACATTAAATATATTATCTATTTTTTTAGTATAATTTTATATATTTTTCTTAATATACGAGAAAATAATAATAATGCATGCGGTTAAACCAAATTGCATCATGTGTTACTTATCGATAAACTATCTAACTAATTACTACCTCGATCTATTATTACAAGTATTTGTGTAATTTTTACATAGGGATGAAATCAATTAACACAACAATGTCAAGGTTTTTTTAGACACTAAAATTTCATCAATTATATTTGTTTAATCCAAAAATTTAAAATAATCGTTAAAATATTATTTTGACATCTAAATGATAGAATTTGATCGGATGTTTATATAATTTTTTTTTTTACTTTTGTACAAATCAAATTCAATAAAAAAATGTCCAAAAAGACGATTTAAAAGTAAAACATTGTATTGTATTGTATTTTCTAAGGTGATTAATTTTATCTTTAACATAAAATTGAATAATATAAGTTATCTTGTTTTTGTTACAAAATAATATATATGTATTAGATGCTAAATATTATATAATTTAAATATCCAAAAAAATATATAAGTTATAATAACTTATAAATGAGAATAAGTTATGACAAAAGTTAAATATTATTAACACGATTTAAAGATGGTAATTGATTGAGAATCCAAAACTAAAGTAAAATGCTTTTTTATTGAGTTTCTTAAAAATTGCGTGACTTTTGTAATTTTTCCTTCTTGTAATGTAGACTGCCTTAAACGCAATTATAAAAAAAAAAAAAAAAAACTGTAGCTTAAACGCAACGAAGGAGTGTCGTTTCACATCGTCACAGCGTGGCAACACCATCTCCACAAGAATAAATTCACAAGTCCACACTCACACAACATACAACACAACCTCACTCACATAAAAACACTCTTCTTCATTTCCATTTCAATATTCTCTTTTCGATTCATTTCATTTCTTAAAAAATGGCCAAAGATCCAGTTCGTGTTCTCGTCACTGGTGCTGCAGGTATATTCCTTTCATCCCTGTAATCTCTTATCTACACTCTACTGTTTCATTTCCTTTGTTTTCATTGTCCATGCTTTGATCTTACTGTTTTTTTTTACGCGAGATCTATGATCTTACTATGTTTTTCTGATGATTTAAAATAATGGGTCTGTTTCAAAATGGTAAATTTGTTTTGTTTGGATCTTGATCTGCTAATGGGTTCAGATCCGATACTTTGATGAGTGATGAATGATGATCGAGGATGATGTTTTGTGCTTGTTTATATGATGTTGATGTTTCATTTTTTTTATCAATGATCTATGAGGCTATGAATTCTTATGTAACTGTCAATTGATTCATGTATTTTCATCATCCCTTTTGTTTAAGGGGGTTCTCTAGGATTCAATGTTTTAAAAACCAAACCGGTCGAACCATGAACTGGCCAATTCGCCGGTTGGTTTAATTTCGATTATAGCATTGTTCGATCGAACCGTGTTGAACCAGAAAAAAACCAGTTCAACAAATTGAACTGCGTTTCCGACTGATTTTTTTGTTTTTGTTTTTTTACTTTCTAACACTTTTAATACTTTATAATTTAATTAAATATCTTGCATTGGTTGAACATATTGAACCATGACTCAAACCTGTCACTGGTTTAATTTTTGATCCGTTTTTAAAACATTGGGGTATGCTACGGCTTGTGAATTTGTGATGTAGCTGCGGCATGTGAATGTATAAGAAATTTTCATGTCAAAATTTTGGTGTACTGATTGAATGTTCTGTGAATTGCAGGGCAAATTGGTTATGCTCTTGTCCCTATGATTGCTAGGGGAGTGATGTTGGGTCCTGATCAACCTGTGATCCTTCACATGCTTGATATTCCACCAGCAGCTGAGTCCTTGAATGGTGTTAAAATGGAGTTGGTGGATGCTGCTTTTCCTCTTCTTAAAGGTTAGAATAACTTACCCTCATTGTTACATGTTTAGTAAACACAATGGGTTGAAATTACGCTTGACAATGGGTTGAAATTACGCTTGACAATGGGTTGAACACCAACACTTCATATTGAATCAGATGTGGTTACTTCAATCCCTTTCATTTTTAATTTTTTTTTTCAAGTGGTTGTGTCAGTGTCGTGTTTGTTGTCTGTGTTTGTATTCTGTGTCTCATAGCTTGTATGGATGATGAATAAGAGTTTGAATTTGTGGAATTATTTTGTTTCAGGTGTTGTTGCTACAACCGATGTGGTTGAGGCATGCACTGGCGTCAATATTGCAGTGATGGTTGGTGGGTTCCCGAGAAAGGAAGGTATGGAGAGGAAGGATGTGATGTCTAAGAATGTCTCTATTTACAAGTCACAGGCTTCTGCCCTTGAAAAGCATGCTGCTGCCAACTGCAAGGTAATCCTTTCCATAATGAACTGAGACTCAACTTGATCATATCACCGGGTCAACGGCTAACCTGTTCAACTAGTATATGTTGAAACTCTTATTTATAAAAATCATATTTAAATTCATTCCATAATTCAATAGACATTAACAAACTTACTTTTAACGTTGTCATTCTTAAATAGAACATTTTTTATATTGCTTAGTCATTCTAAGAGGACAAATAATCATTCTAAATGTATGTTTGGTACCACTTTTGAAGGAGTCATAATTGATTTCTAGAGGCGTAAAATTGATTTGACTTGTTTGGTTACTTTGAGTAAAATTAGTTGTGCTTCCAAAGTTACTAACTTGAAGCTAGAATTTGAAGCTTTTGCCTACAAAGATCAATTTTTTTCCAACTCACTTTTACATTAATTTATTTGAACATAAATGAATTTACCTTCGACTCACTTTTTACTAGAGTCAATTTTACTAAATCAATTAATTCAAAATCAATTTTTGGCACTGATGATTTCATCGCCATAAATTTAACTTTATTCGTGAAATGAGTACCTTTTTATTTGATAACATGCATTTTAGTCGTATGTGTTTTTTGGAGCATTTATATAGATTTACGAAATCTTGTAGGTTCTGGTTGTTGCTAACCCAGCAAATACCAATGCATTGATCTTGAAGGAATTTGCTCCATCTATTCCAGAGAAAAACATTTCTTGTTTGACTAGATTGGATCACAATAGGGCATTGGGCCAAATTTCCGAAAGATTGAGTGTTCAAGTTTCTGAAGTAAAGAATGTCATAATCTGGGGTAATCATTCATCAACTCAGTATCCCGATGTCACCCATGCGACTGTTAAAACTCCAGCTGGGGAGAAGCCTGTCCGTGAACTTGTTTCTGATGATGCCTGGTATATCTCAAATGCTTTTAACTCATAGTTATCAAATTGAGCTTCAAATTGTAAATCGTGTCACCTATTTTCCGAATTGTGAACTGAATCTTATTATGAATTGTACGATATATTACCGATAAAAAAATAGACATTTTAAATAAATAAAGTTACATGACAAAATTATAAGCCAATATATCATATACGAACCTCCAAATAATTCAAGATTCAGGTCATAAAACAAATGACAAAGAATAGTGACCGGCTACACTAAGTTTTGGTAGTGATTCATTAGAGTGAATCGAGATTCATCATTGTGATTTGATATTCAAAACAAGGTTCATAACTAAAATAGGTACACTAAAGTTTTGTATTGATTGAGTTCAGTTTTGTATCAAATTGAGATATGACTCGCATGTATCGAAAGATACTGGTAATCATGCTCTAACTTGATATCTTGGCGAATTATTATTTTCAAATAAATTGTGTATATTAATGGATGTTGTAACCTTTTTGTTATGCAGGTTGAATGGGGAATTCATAACAACTGTTCAACAACGTGGTGCTGCAATTATCAAGGCTAGAAAGTTGTCAAGTGCACTATCTGCTGCTAGTGCTGCTTGTGACCACATTCGCGATTGGGTTCTTGGAACTCCTGAGGTTGGCTAGATTTTGTTTGTTCCTTAAATTATGATTATGTGTTTTGAGATTGGCTTATCTATTTTCTGTTGCAATATTAGGGCACCTTTGTTTCAATGGGAGTGTATTCTGACGGTTCATACAATGTACCGGCTGGACTGATCTATTCATTCCCTGTTACCTGTGCCGGTGGGGAATGGAAAATTGTTCAAGGTAAGTTTCAATCACTTTATGGCATATTGAATCTTAAACGTGAACTGTTTCCCTTCATAATTTTGTGTTTTGCTTATCAGTGCATGTTTGGTTTCAAGTTTGGAGAGGTCAAAATGAAATTTGAATGTGTAAAATTGATTTTGGCATGTTTGGATGTTGCCGAGTTGAATTGTTTCTGTCTCCATAATTGATTTTATCATTGAAGTTACGATTTGTAGCTTTTGAGTCAAAATGTGATTTATTGTTAAAACTTTTTCTTGAACATGTCTAGACATAAATCACTTGTTAACTAAAATCAATTTTACAAAGTGTCATAACTTTGAACACCGTTGTAGGTGTTAATACATCGCCGTGCCTAAGTTGTCAGTTTTTGTTTAATCCTTGTTGTGTCAACAAAAGTGCCACTCAAATCCAACTTAGTGCATGTTTGAATTCACTTTTGGAAGTGCCATAAGTGATTTTGAAAACTTAAAATTGATATTGGTATGTTTGGGGTTTGTGGTTAGGATTGACCTCTAGAATTGATTTTAATTTTTAA
Source organism: Cicer chorassanicum (assembly GCA_037974735.1). NCBI lineage: Eukaryota > Viridiplantae > Streptophyta > Magnoliopsida > Fabales > Fabaceae > Cicer > Cicer chorassanicum. The sequence continues at coordinate 53,039,970 of JBBPBP010000001.1, read as the reverse complement.
GCTAAACTTTTAAACTCAAATTTATTGTTCTAATTCACTTTCACTTGAATTTATTCAAACATAAGTTTGTTTACTTTAAATTAATTTTTAACTAAAATCAATTCAATTAAAATCAATTTTCACCGATTTAAAACCAAATATATGTCTCGTACTCTTTGGTGTGATGCTTTCTAATGAAATTGAAATTATGGTCCAGATTGTGTTTTTTCATTACAAAATTTAAGTAGCTTTTTTAAATAAAAAAACTCAAGAAGTATTATATCATAATTAGTTTTACAAAGCTTATCCAAGCACTAATTACATAAATATATAGAATTTTATATTAGATGAATGCGTTTTTTATCTAAACATAATATCTCTAATTTTCACCCAGGACTTTCGATCGACGAGTTCTCAAGGAAGAAGTTGGATTTGACAGCAGAAGAACTTTCCGAGGAAAAGAATCTGGCTTACTCTTGCCTCTCTTAGACTGCTTCTTTTTTGTCTATAGAAGTTGCTTCAATTTTGAATAATGCTCCTTCTAGATACACATGAGTTATCAGAATCTCTTCCTTTGGAGTTACTTGTATTGCAAGTCTAATCCTTTTTGTTGTAACGGATTTTAGTAATGGTGGTGATACAAAGAATTTTGATGTTTGTTGAGACTGCACAAGCGTGCAGTCAAACACATATATCTTTTCCTTGTGATTGAGTACTATGCAAATTGTATTGCAAAATAAAGCCATCATGAATTGTTTATTATGAAGTTAGAGAACTTATTATAAAGGCAAGAGTTCTAATTTTCATAGTTTATCATTAATATTATTTAGAAGTTATGTGATCACTTAATACATATTGGGTTTTGCGGTATTAAAATTTGATTTTAAATGAATTGAAAATTGAGTTGAATGAAAAATAATTTATGTATGGAAACAATTATATAAAAGTGAATTGAATTGTAAATTATAGTGTAATAATGAGCTTTAGAATCAAATATAAATTGTAGTTTAAAGTAAAAATTAGTTTTAGAGGTAAAATTAATCATACATGAAAGTAAAGTAATTTAATATGTCAAAATCATCAAAAGCTATAAATTGTAGTTTAAAGTAAGAATTAGTTTTAGAGGTAAAATTAATCATACGTGAAAGTAATTTAATATGTCAAAATTAATTTTATACCTTGAGAATCACTTAGAAATCAATTTTGATCGCTATAAATGTGCAACCGAAACATAGGTTTAATATTTTTGTTTTCTATTATACTAGAAGATCACATACGTTAAATATTTGAAAATGAATAACTTCTGACCATTTCACTAATTTTTAACTATTTCATTATACATTCAAAATTTTCTATGTCTTATACATCCATAAACTCTTTTTGTCTATAATTTTTTTTCATCTACTCTTAAGTTTCTTGACCCTATCAATCAATTATTTGAAAATTCAATTCTACTTTCTAATTGAAACTGTTCTTCTTCTAAAATACCATAACTATATAATTTGATTACATTAAATATTGAATTTTTATTTGGTTTGACAATTTTGTGCAACTAACATTTTTATTATATAAAAAACATTATTACTATTTAAGGTTTTTGAACCTTAAGTAATTTCTATTATGGGTTGTAGCGTTTCTTCTATATATATCACCTATATATGTACACATGAAGAATTGTTTCAATATTTGGAACACTATTATAAACATTGTTTTTAACAAACTACCGCTCATGAATGAATGCTATAATAAATCGCACGATATACAATATCATTTAGTGCATGTTTAGATTGACAAAATTACGATAAACATATTAAATAAAAAATGTCAAAAAGTACCTAAATTTATAAAATCTAATGTTTTAAAACTAATATAAATTATATAAAGTGAAAAACATTATAGTTAAATGTACAACTTTAACAATAAAGAAATCTATAATTATTTAACAAATATATCATTGGAAGGAAAACTTTAATTAAACCAAAAAGCTTGAATAAACCAATTCCACCTGTAAAAATATTAAAAACACGAATTGTATCTCTAAAATTGCAAAACCTTATGAATAGTCTTATATTTCAATATATTTTGCATCAATTATACTAATCAATAATATTTTACCTTTTCATTTGTACTATAACAAACCTAGCTTATATAAAGTTATTCAAAAATATATTTACCTTTGATACAAAAATGCTTGAATATATTCTACCATAAAACAAAAATTACATTACTTTTAAATTATATATAATTGTTATTTTATACTCATTAATATATTAAATTATTCCGCGCAAGAACTCATGTTAACATCTAGTTTAGTTTAATTTGCAAGAACTCATGTTTTTGGCTTTGAATTGTTGAAGTATCATTTGGGTCTATTTGTTCAACACCAAAAATTATTCAGACCAAACTATTGTGATTGATTTTTTTTAATTTCATGCATCATTTTGAATTTTTGTTAATGTTATGAAATTAGATTGGTCACTTCTAAAATTTTAAAGATTGATGTTGTTATCTTGGTGGTTATCATATGTATATCAAACATATGATATGCTAATGTTTATGATGTTAATACTCTATTATATCCTTATCCAACTTTATATCATATTCTGTCTCTATCTTATCATGCGCATCAAACGAGCCCTTATAGTATTGTATTCAAGTTATGTGTTGGATATAAGTCTATCCATTAATATTGTCTTCCTCCTTATTATAGCCTTTACATATGTCCATCTTAATATTTTTGGAGGTCCCTTTCGAATTTAAAAAATTAGGTCTCTAAAATCGCACAACCTTAATATCAAGATTCTAACATTTGGTGGTGGACGATGGTGCCTGGTAGGCTGCAGCCGCTTGTCACATACTCACAAATTAGGTTTAGTCTCTGTTTAGAGAGTTGATAGTCTATATTTGATATTTGTTTTAGGAATAAAGTGCAAATATAAAATTTTAGACCGGGTATATCAATGCAATTTTTCAAAGGTCAGGATATATTGTAAAAGAAATTTGAGGCATTCCCAAATTGGGGGTCCTATGCCAATGTTCTAGTTGCATAGGTTGATTGTCGTCCCTACCTTTATCTATTTATAATCTAATATTATTTCTTATTGTAAAACCATTTTGATCTAACACATTCCTTAATACTGTTCACAGACCATTTCTCATATTTAAGGTTTAAGTATACATTTGAACTCAAGTACTCCAAAAATTTGTTAGACAAGGGGGTTTAAAAACTATCAGTGTAAAAAAATTTATACTGACAGTACATTACAACCATTCATGAAGATGACTTTATAAATAATTTTAATAAAAGTCAAATATTTTTAATAATCTAACAATTGTGATTGACTAATAATATAAAAATTCCAGTTCATTTAATAGGTTGTAATGATGGCAGGGAGGGACAGTGGCCATGGCTTGCCACCCTCTTCATCCATTCCTGTGTTGATCTATTACATATACAATTTTATTTTTATTTTTAGGTCTTGTGTTTTTTTATCTTTGTAAATATAGTATTACATTTTGTATGAGGACCTTGTTTTATATTAGTCGTGTAAAATATATTCAAATGAAATTGGTCCTCATAATGTGTATAATATTTATTTAAGTCAAAATATTTCCTCCTCATCTTTCGTATCAAATTTTCCTAGGTTATATTTGTGATTATTAAAAAAAAAATATTTTCTATTCAAAAATATGCAAGTCAGAAACATTAGGTTTTTTTTACCCTTGTAAAAGCTTATGGAGCAGTTTTTCAATCAAACATTTCTAAAATGCCACGCCACTTTTTTGAAAGTGTACTTTCAAAGGGTATAGTTTATTTGGAAGTGTACTTCTCACATATTTCATGTTTACTTATTTTATTTATTTTTAATTATCACAATTGCAGGAATATTTTGTTTCTATTTAATTATTATTCCTATGAAATGAGATAAATGATTAATATTATAGAAAAAAGATAAATAATGATATTAAAAATAATAAATTTTAATAGTTGTCTTGATATGTGTAAAAAGTTACAAAGATAAAAATTAAAAAAGAAGGGAGATTGTACCATGCTTTTGGAAATTGATTTCTGGCACACCTATATTTAATTGTTTTGATAATAACTCAGTGGTCCAAATAAGTACATGTGTAGAAGTTGAAAAAAATGAACTTTTTGTTTAAGTTTGGCTTTTACTTTTTCGCTCTTCTCACATGCTTCACCCACATAAACCATCCTCTGGAAATTGATTTTCGTGATGCTTATAAATAAGGGTTAACTAAGATCAAGGAAATCTTCGAGGCTCATAAAGTATTGTCAATGTACTTACATGTTACCCATAAAAGAGATTCTTATATGAACGACGGAATTCAAATTCATATTTTTGTAAATTGAAGTTAAATTCTTATCAATTAGAACAACCATTTATAAATTACGTTTTGGTATTAATTTATTTATGACTCTGTTTAGTAAAACAAAGAAACAAACGTATACTTTATATTTTATAAGTTATAAGACCTGTTTGTTAAATTCATTTATGAACTTATATACTATAGCTTATAATCTTTTTTGATAAACTGCTTCAAGTAACTTATAAATTTATAATTTATAGTTTATCCTTTTTCTTCTAATTTTATTTTTATTATTGTATTTAAAACCC
>JBBPBP010000001.1:52998650-53034933 GCA_037974735.1 Cicer chorassanicum | reverse complement strand
TTTAAACTAATTGAACTATTAATTTTAAGCATTAATCGATAAAATATTTTATTAATTAATTTTAAACATTAATTGGTGAAATTTTTTAAGTGTTTTATATGTTTAAACTAATTGAACTGTTAATTTTATCAAATAATTTAATTAATTTAACAAATATCAATTAAAAATTATCATATCAATTATTAGATAAATTATCGACTATTAACTAATTTTTACCGAGTGCATCGTAACCTAATAAGATAAACATGAGATGAAATGCCATTTAGGTTTAGCATGTAGATATTGTTTTGCCATTTCTACGTATTTTATTTATTTATTTGTGACCAAATGTATGAAAATCGGGAGAGAAACAAACTATTTTTTTTTATTAGGATTAAATATTTCTTAAGGGGTGTTGCAACAAAATTTGTTTTAAAATTTAGACTAAAAAGAGTTGAGGAATTTCACAAAAAAAAGATGAGGAAAATACAAGAGTTCACAAATAAATATTTTATTATAAATAAACATTGCACATACAACTAAAAAGTGAACATTACCAAATGAGTCTAAAGAAGAAATCGACATTTTATTACTACCAAAATTTAAATATTATATCAAAATTTAAATTTATGGAGATGCTACCACGTGCGTTAGCTCGATAGAATTTAATATATTATAGAATTTAATATATTAGTGAGTAATTATATATAAGTTATGTTTGTTTTAGTACAAAAGAAAATATAAAATATTGATAACTAATACAATCCATGCAAAATATATTGAAATATGAAACTATTCATAAGATTTTGTAACTTTAGAGATGCAGTTTTTGTCTTTAATATTTTTTAAATATAGAATTGATTTATTCAAACTTTTTAGTTTCATTGAAGCGTTCCTTCTAATAATATATTTATTAAATAGTTCTACATTTCTTTATTGTTAAAGCTGTACATTTAACTATAATATGTTCTTCATTTTATATTAGTTTTGAAACATTATATTTTATAAATTTATATACTTTTTGACATTTTTAATTTTCTATACTTATCATAATTATGTCAATCTCATTGTTAATCTAATCACACACTAAATGATATTGTGTGTCTTGCGATTTATTATAACATTCATTCATGACTGATAGTTTGTTAAAAACAATGTTTATAATAGTTTTCAAAATATTGAAACAATTTTTCGCATGTGCAAATATAGGTGATATATATGGAGGGAATACTACAAAGGAAAATATAAATTTCTTATTGTTCAAAAACCTTAAATTTCTCACTGTTCATAATGTAACCAAATGCTATATAGTTATGGTAGTTTGGATGGAGAACAATTTCAGTTAATGTGGATTGAAATTTTTAAATAATTATTTGATACCGTCAAAAAACTTCAAGAGCGAGATACAACAAATTATAGGCAAGAAGAATTTGTGGATGTTTAAGACATAGAAAGTTTTGAGTGAATAGTAAAGTGATTAATAGTTAGTGAAATATTAAGAAGTTATTTATTTCCAAATATTTAATATTATTCATCTTTTTGTTGTTTCTATTATGATTTGTGTCACAAAAATGGGTGTGTCTTGGTTGCATTTCATAATGTCTTTAACATTGCTTGAACCAAATGCAAGATGATGGTTGAAAAATAGTGGATGGATCTTTATGTGTATGTAGTTGAACTTGCATTGTGATGCTTTGAAGATAATGGATGGTTTGTTCTTTTTTGTATGAATTATTGAAATGAAAGGTTTGATGATTAATCAAAGCCTTTAAGTGTATTGATGGGTCATTGAATGATAAATTGGAGCTGAAATTGCATAAGGTATGAAACAATTATACTTGGATGAACAAGTGAAAAATTTGCGTTACATATTGGTGAAATAAAATAGAGTGGAAGTAGAAGATGGAAGAAATGGTGTGCTTTGGAAGCACATTAGAATTTTTGTGTGTTGACAAATATTACAGTACGTGACATCGATAAAAATGATTTGTCGCAAATAGAATTTGAAGTTCTATTTTAATAGATTATAATAGTAAAAAATCCAATATCCAACTTTTGGGACTCAATTAGGCAAGGAAACTCGCTTTTCCCAAATTTTTTTTCTCCACCTTGTCTCAATCAATTCTAACTTGCTTTGCCACAATTTACTGTTCAAGGCTACTATTACAACTAGATGACTCTAATATTACTTAGCCATTTTTATGTATTTTTAGTTCAGTTATCTGGCAGTTTTAGTTTTGACTAACTGCCCTTGTTATTTGGGAGTTAGTTATCTTTTATTAGAAATTTTGTTAGAGTCTAGTTGAATTTGTTTTAGTTTTCAAATGTTCATATTAAAAAGGTTCTTTGCCTTTCATCATCTTGTATCTTTCAGATTATTGATTGAATAAAAATGAAGTATTATTCAGTTTACACAACTTCTCCTCCATGTTAATAGCTACCAAATAGCTTTTAAGTTGCAATTATATGGGAACAAAGAGGTTCATCAAAGATCAATTCAAATAAAACCATCCATTTGAGCGAAAAAATTCTTTGAAAGTTATGTTTTTATCTATATCATAGACATAAAATAAAATACACTTATCAAATTGGAGAGTCTAACATATGTTGACTAAAAAAAAAGAGTTTATCTAATATATTAAAAAAATACATTGAAACAATAATAATTCAACAATATTTCAACTTAATAATAAACCATAAATATTTTTTAATGAATATGTATTGTAAGTTTGATTTTAGAGAGGACTTAGACAAATATATTTTGTGGATTGCCGTAAGATCACATTCAACCACGCTAAATCACTACAATCCACAAAAAACATATGTCAAAACCCTCTCTAATGTCTACACCATTCCTAAGTCAAATATTGAAATCTTACCTTATGGGCAAAGCAATTGAAACCATCCCTGAATAAGAATATCAATCAGGTTAGCTTGTTGTAAGAATAACCCTCATTTCAGACTTGTGTTTTCTAAAGGAGAATCACCAATACGTATGGTTTCATTGAAAGAAAAACATTTAAAGCACTCCAATGGTCAATGCTAGATTCGTATACACCTTCCACAAGAGTATTGAAGATCCAAGATTATATTATCTATTGCTTCAAGTGTAGGAACTCCTTTCTCTTTGGATGAAGCCACCACTGCAAGATCCATGAGCCATTTTGCACGTGTTATGGTGGATGTTGATTTGTCTAAGTTCTTGCACGAGAGAGCTATGGTGGAAAGAAAAGGTTTTTCCTTTTTTTGTTGACATTGAATATGAGAGACTACCAAACTTTGGGAGTGAATGCCAATCCATTGGTCATCTTTAATCAACAAGTATCTTTTTCCTTGAATCTACACCACCATGTTGTCTACTTATATGCCATTTATGCTTGCACATCCCATATTAATATAAGGAAGTTGTTGTGGAGCTTAACTCTCAACAACAAGGCCGTTTGGGTCCTTGGTGTTACATGGGGGACTTTAATACAATTCTTGGAGCTAATGAATAAAGTGGAAACCATATTTCCTCATAATAATTCATGTGATGAAATTAGATATTAGCCTAATGCTAACCTATTAATCCATTTGAATACCATTTGAGTTCAACATACTTGGAGAAATGGTAAGAAAGGTGCTTTCCATACTTCCTGTCAATCAACTTTCAATTCAAGATCATAACTAAAATACTTGTTGATAGATTGTCCATTTTAGCTCTTAAACTAATAATTGAAAACCAAAGGGGATTTATCGGAGGATGGAATTTTTTTGACTACATTTACAACACTTCTGAAGCAATCAATCGTTCGGATATAAAATCTTTTGATGGCAATTTGGCATTGAATATTCACATAAAAATTGCTTTTGATACCTTATATTGCACATCCTTCATCATTTTGTAACTAGATCTAAACCATCCTTTATTCAGCTAAACTTGCTTTTCTAGCCTATGGCAAGACTATTGGCTTCTTCAACTGTACCAGAGGAATTAGTCAACTTTATCCTTTGTCATCTCTTTTGCCTTGTAGAAGAAGTTTTGAGTAGAGGGTTTTGTAGTAAATCAAAGAATAAAAATGTTATATTCTTATATATTAAACAATAAGGTTATAGGGACATAATATATAGAGGAGGTAGGCACTCAGCCATCCTCATCAGAAAAGAAATACAATTAGTACAATAACTCCTCATAAACTAGAGTAAACAGAAAAGGAAATAAACTAATGAGGAGATATGGCAACATAATAACCAAATCCCTCTTATTCTAGGAAACAAATAATGCTTAATCAACCGTATTAAAGTGGCAGATTTCCACACTCCCCCTCAAGCTAGGTTGTAGATGTTTAGCAATCCTAGCTTAGATGTAAGATTCTCAAATGTTTTCATTGGCACTGCCTTGGTGAGAATGTCAGCAGCTTGTTGGCTTGTAGGGGTATACTGGAGTATATTCCCATTTTGAATATTTTATTTAATAAAATGACGATCAATCTCATCATGTTTCGTCATATTGTGATGAACAAGATTCTTAGCAATGCTGATGGTAGACTGATTATCACACAACACCTTTATGGGAATTGAGTTTAGGACTCCAATTTCATGAAGCACCCTCTTTAACCATATTCCCTCACAAATACCTTGAGATAAATCTCTAAATTTGGCTTCTACAGAACTACGAGACACAATAGATTGTTTTTTACTCTGCCAAGTAACTAAATTTCCCCAAACAAAGGTACAATAGCCTGATGTTAAGCATCGGTCAGTAACAGAGCCTGCCCAATCAACATCGGTGAATATTTCAATTTCTCTATTTGTTGTCTTCTGGAAAATAATCCCTGGCTTGGTGTCATTTTCAAATATTTGAGAATTATGTATACTGCTTCCATATGTTCTTTTGTGGGACAGTTCTTGAATTGACTCACTGTACTCACTGCAAAACTAATGTCTGGTGCACTATTGTCTAGAGTCCCTAACTTCATAGTTGCATCCATAAAAGTTTCAGATGGTTTACATCCAAGCATACCTGTCTCTTTTAGGAGATCTATGACATATTTTCGTTGAGAAACTGAAATACCTTTCTTAGATCAAGCAACCTCCACCCCAAGGAAATATTTGAGATTTCCTAAGTCTTTGATCTCAAATTCTTTGGCTTAATCTCTTAATTTCTTCATCATGATCTCCTGTTAGAACAATATCATCAACATATACAATAAGAATAGCCTTCTTCCTTGACGGTGATTGTTTCAGAAACATTGTATGATCTGTCTGACATTGAATGTATCCAAACTTCCTTACCACATTTGTGAATCTGTCAAACTAAGCTTTAGGTGATTGTTTCAATCCATACAAAGATTTCTTGAGTTTGCAAACTTTATTTCTATCGGTAAAGGTCTCAAAACCCAAAGGAATCTCCGTGTAAACTTCCTCTTCAAGATCACCATTTAGGAAAGCATTTTTCACATCCATTTGAGGCAAGTGAGAGTAAAATCTAGACTATGTTGAGTTTTGCAAGAGGTGCAAATGTCTCTTGATAGTCAATCCCATAGGATTGCGTAAACCTTTTTGCAACCAGCCGTGCCTTGAATATGTTAATGATGCCATCCGAGTTTTGTTTAATGGTGAAAATCCACTTGCATCCCACTGGATGTTTTCTTGATGGTAGAAAACTCCCAAGTCCCAAGTCCCGTTCTTTTCGAGTGCATGAATTTCCTCCAATATGGTTTTCTTCCATTCAGACTTTAGGAGAGTTTCATGGACATAATTTGGAACCTGAATTTTACCAAGTGATGAGGAGATAATTTATCATAAGCGACAAATTTGCAAATAGGATGATTAGTGCAATATCGTTTGTCTTTTCTTAAAGCAATAGGTATGTCATTATATGGAATAAAAATGGGAGTAGGATCACAATTGACATTACCTTTTGTATTTTCGATCTCTAATTTTGGTTGGATTCCTGACGGTCTTCGATTTGTTGCAAAGCTTTCCCTTCATGTTTGTTGTTCCTTTTAGTATATACATGAAACTCATCTATTTCAGCAGATTGGTTCGAATCAGAGGGTTGAACATGAGGCTGCTTTGAAGGCTATTATGACACTAGCAGAACAGAGGACTAAGTTTTAGGTAGTTTGGGTTGAGAATTAGGTTGGTCTGACACGGGCAGAAGCATAATAGAAGGCTAAGCATTAGGCTGGTCTGACATGGGCAAAGGAAAAGTAGTGCTAGGATCAAGGGACACATTTGGGTCAGTTTGGTTTACTTGAGGTGACACAGAAATTATCATTGTAGGTTGACTCCAAGGCTCCAATATCCCAAAACTGGTATTCTTGTGTGAAACTCTCCCCATGAATATTAGTTTTGGTATAAAATGGCTGATTTTCAAAGAATGTAACATCCATTGAGTTATAAAATTTTCTAGTAGTTGGGGAATAGCATTTGTAACCTTTTTAGTTAAGAGAGTACCCTATAAATATGCACTTAAGAGCCTTTGGGTCAAGTTTACAAGCTTGTTGGTGGACAAACACAGAACAACCAAAAACTTTGGTTGGAAGAGTAGATAGGACACGGATTTGAGGAAAACAGTTGGAAATGATCTGGTAGGGAGTTTGAAATTTTAGTACCCGAGAAGACATTATATTTATTAAGTATGTGGTTGTTTAGACAACTTCACCCCAAATTTTTTTTGGAACATGTGTGGTAAACATAAGAGATGTAGCAACTTCCAGGATGTGTCTAATTTTTCTTTCTGCTACCCCATTATGCCGTGGGTGTCAACGCAAGAGTTTTGATGAATGATTCCATGGCTGTCCAAATATTCTCCAAGAGACGTTTCAAAGTACTCTCTTGCATTATCTATTTTGAGAACCTGAATTTTGGTTTGAAATTGAGTTTGAATCATGTTATTGAATTTTCAAAAAATTTGACCAAGTACAAACTTTTCTTTCATAAGGAACAACCATGTTATTCTAGAATGATCATCCACAAACAACACACACCATCTAGATCCTGTGATATTTTTTTTCTAGATGGTCCCCACACATCGCTGTGAATCATAGAAAAAGGATGAAAGGTTTTATAAGGTAACATAGAATAAGAATGACGAACATGTTTAGAAAATTGACAAACTTCACATTAGAAAAACGTCGGATTTTTATTTTTGCATAATGAAGGAAACAATTTTTGAAGATACATAAAACTTGGGTGACCTAGACGATAATGCCACAACATAATAGCACTATCCATATTTTGTTGGTTGATTGACTCAACACAAGCTGCATTGTGAGTTTGTCTTATAGGAGGATGATTTGTTTGAAGAAGGTAGAGTCTTGAGCAAATATTAGCACTGCTAATCATCCTCCCCAAACCCAAAGTCTGAAATTCACACAAATTTGAGGCAAATTTAGCAACACAACTAAGATCATTAAAAAGCTTACTCACATATAACAAATTGCAATCCAAGTTTGGAACATGTAGGACATTTTAACACTATATCTTTTGACAGAGTGACCAAACCTGTACTAGCTACTTTAGAGAATGAACCATCAATAATTTTTACTGAAAACCCATCATAACATGGACTCTAATGATGAAATAGTGATTTATCCCTCGTCATGTGATTTGAAGCACCTGAATCAATTATCCATGGCTTATGATTTCCAGTTTCAGCAATAAAAGCGGTTAAGAAATTACCTTTGTGAGCTAATGATGCAACTTTGGTACCATTTTAGGAGGACATCTGAGAGAACATCTTTTGGAGGGCTTCAATTTGCTCTAGACTAAATGGACTGGATTGGGGAGCAGCTATGTGATTTACTTCTTTAGTTGAGACATGATTGCCTTGACTTTCCCTGTCCATGGTGGATTTTGAAGGTTTCCAATTAGTAGGTTTCCCATGTATTTTCCAGCATGTGTCTTTAGCGTGGCCAGTTCCTTAACAATGATCAAACCAATGCCTCTTCTTCTTTAACCGTAATATTATCTCTAAAATGATGGTGGACTCTTCGGGCAGCAAGTGCTGACTGATTTTCATGGATGCTATTGTAGAGGACACTACCAACATCACTTTCTTCTTGCTTTCTTCTCTTCGTACTTAAGAGAAGACTTCTCTGATACTTGGTAAAGGCTTGACTCCAAGTATCCTTCCTCTTACTTCATCCAAGTTCTTGTTAAGTCCCATCAAGAACTTGAAAGTTCTTTTCTTCTCAACAATCTCCTTGTATTTCTTGGAATTAGCCTAGCAGGTCCAACTATGTTATTCCAACCCATCAAGTTGCTGCCATTGACGCGTGAGAGAGTTATAGAATTGTGTGACTGTTAGATCTCCTTGTCGCAAATCCTGCAAAGTTGTCTCAATCTCAAAGATGGCTGATGTGTTTTCTTTGCTCAAGTAAGATTCCTTTGCATCATTCCAAATTTCATTTGTTGTGGTGTACAACAAGAAATTCTCACCTATTTCATTTGTCATGGAATTTATTAGCCATGACATGGCCATGTTGTTCTCGATCTTCTAGTTTTTGTAGGTTGGATCTTTTATTTTTGGGGAAACTTTTTCACCAGTAAGATATTCATCTTTTCCTTAGCCATTGATGAACATCAAAACTGATTGTGACCATTGAATTGTTTCCATTCAATTTGTGTCCTGTAATGGGTAGATCGTGGTGGTCTCCGATGTTACACCATGATTGGCGTTGACTTGAGGTGAGAAGGATCCATTGTTGTCCTCCTTCAGTATGTTGGTTTCTATTTATGTAGCCATGCCGTATTTGGTCATGGGAAAGATCGATTTGCTACTGATACTATGTAGTAAATCAGAGAATAGAAATGTTGTATTCTTATATATTAAACAATAGGGTTAAAAGGAAGGAATATATAAAGGAGGTAGGCACTCAACCATACTCATCAGAAAAGAAATACAATTAATACAACAACTCCTCATAAACTAGAGTAAACAAAAAAGGAAATAAACTAATGAGGAGAGATGGCAACATAATCAAACGTATTAAAGTGGCAGATTTCCTCAGTTTTTAAGTTTGGTGAATTTTTAGTCCCAAGGATGTGTTCATTTCCAGCCATGGGTTTTTTGCTAATGACATTATGGTTTTCTACCACTACTAGAAAAAACACTTTTAGAGACCACTTTTTCGGTCACTAAATTGAGAAAATCGGTCACTAAATCCAATGGCGACCGATTTAGTGACCAATTTAAATCAGTTGGTAAACTGCTAGTCGCTAACTGTTGCGACCAAAACAACGACCGAATTTAGTGACTGATTTAGTAACCGAATTTAGTGACCAATTTTGTGACCGAATTTTGTGACCGATTTAGTGACCGAATTTTGTGATCGAGTTAGTGACCAAATTTTGTGACTGAATTAGTGACTAAACTTTGAGACTGATTTAGCAACCACTTTGAATTAGTTTTCTATGTCATTATCGACCGATTAGAGACAAAATTTATGACATAAATTATTATTTTTATTAAATATTTGGTCACCAATTCCGTCTCTAAATATTAGCGTTTTTTTTTAAAATACATTACTTTAATGTCCAAAAGAACAATAAAAACAATTTTTTAATTTGTCTTCAATATCTAAAAAATTCATACACCAAAATCATTTAAAAGCATTAATCATTTCAATGTATATAACCAAAGAACATAATATATTTAAGTAATATTTTTAAGTACTCAAAATAATACAAATAAAATTTTAGTTTAAACATAATATATTTAGTCATAACAAATTGCAACATATTGGTTCTTCAGACTTATCACTATTCATCTAACACTTCATCATCATGATCACGAGCATTATTATCACCAATCTCATCATCAAAATCACCAGCATCATGATCACCAATCTCATCATCATTATCACCAATCCCATCTTCATGAATTTGATCTCTAGTATATGGCATGGGTTTAAAGTTCAAGCTACTCATCAGTTGTTTTATCAAGTGGTTGTTGCGCTCAACTGCTCTGTTTGTATTAGCCAATTCCACTGTTTGTATTAGCCAATTCCTCTCAAAGTTGATCTCTTTCATTTCTCATTTCTTCAAATTCATGTCTTTGTTGATTTCGTTCATTTCTCATTTATTCAAATTCATGTGTTTGTTGATTTAGTTCGTTTCTCATTTCTTCAAATTCATGTAATTGTACGCACTCTGTTGATGAAGAAGTGGGATGCCATTCAATTCCGTCTAACAACATAATAAAAACTCAACATTAAAAACTTGTAAACATGTAATATTAATTTGCACAATAAAATGAAATTTACAAAACAAAATATCAAGAAATGACTAATTAGAAGAAGCATGAAGGTAAATAAAGTAAAAAAGAAATAAGCTTTCTGTTAAAAATCTATATTTGATTTTACAAAGCCTGCAACAAAAGTTCCAAAAATGCTACTAACCACTCATCTCTGTTAAGGATTGGAGAATTGTGCTTAACATTGTTTAGAAGTTCTCCTTAGAATAAATAGTAGTAGCAGATCCATTGTGCCCATCAAATATCTGAAAGTAAAACTTAGACCTATAATGAAAATAGGGAAAACACAAAAGAAAACATTAACTTGGAAAAAGAACAATTATGCGTTTATTCATAGGCATTCACACATAAATTGTTAAGATCTTTATTGTTATCCAACTAAAATGATTGTATGTGAACAAAATCATAACAAGAAGGGATATTTAACTGAGAAGTAAAAAATATTACGAGGTATCCATATTGATGAGACACAATAAGCCTCTAAAGTGCATAATTGGAGATACTTTTTACGCATGTTTTTCTACATAGAAAGCACCAACACAAAGATGCTAGAAATTGAAAGCTAAATGCGATATTGGTAAAATTTCTAGGATTTCTACATTCATGCTACCTTGTAGGTGGCAGTAGTGTTTAGATTTGAATGTTTAGCATAAATGAGAGTTTGCAATATGAATGATAGACATAGTAAATATACATAAATATCAAATAAGCATAAAAAAAAACAATTTGGCAAAGTATATATATGCTAATGGAAAGAAACTTGGCATGAACATAAGTATTGCTAAAGCCAAGTACCATACGCCTTGTTATATATATAAATTCCGCAAAAATATCAAAGATGATAATTATCAAGATATTAAACCAATCCTTGATGAAAATATCCATAATGCAGCCTCCTTGATTCTCCCACATGACAATGAGACCAACACGTTGAAAGAGCAATATCACAAAACAAAATCATTAGAGAAACAAACATATAACCACTGAACTTGTGGACTGCAAAATCCATCCAAATAAATCATATTCACAACATGTTAGAATTGCAAAACAATTTGAAGATATTGATTTTTTGCACTGCTGTCAAATTTAATTTTACTACACTAACAAATGGAAGAGAGATAAATAATACTACACTAACATATGGAATGGACAAGCTTTTGACGGATTATTTTTTTTGCAAGGGGTTAGTCGAGAAGAAGGGGGAAAGGGGGCAGTCTAGATAAATGATTTTATTAGTAAATTAAATAAATGATTTGTTTATTTTTTTAAAAACAAAAAATAATTGGTCTCTAAATCGGTCGCTAATAAATTGGTCTCTTAATCAGTCGCTAAAATATATTTGTGAACTCGCTACGGCGACTATTAATGATAGTTAGCGACTGAATTATTGGTCGCTAAAATTCAGTTGCTATTTCAGTCTCTAAATTTCGTTAGCGACCGATTTAGTGACAAAAAAATATTTAGTTTCTAAGTTCAAAATTTCGGTCTCTATTTCGGTCGCTAGTGTGACTGAAAATATTCGGTCTCTAAATCGGTCACTATAGGCGAAATTTCTAGTAGTGTACAAAGCAAACAAGAAGGTTGTTCAAGCTATTCATCAATTTCTAAATTCCTATGGCTTCTATTCAAGTAAATGGGATAGCCATGATAAATGCATACTATCTCCTCCCTTTATCTATCTTGGTATTCCTATTTTCATGGGTAAGCCTAGGATTATTCATTTGCAACCTATTGCTACCAAAATCAAGTCCAAATTAGCCTTTTGGAAAGGTCACCTATGGCTTTTTTTATATTGTACCACTAAAAACAAAATTATGTACTATAATACTATCCTTTTGAAATTATGTACCATACTACCATCATTTTTTAAAAAAAAATTGGGAAAGTGAGAAGTTCTTTTTGCTAGCACCGATTTCTCACAAGGAAAATATATATATTTTTTTTATTTTTAAAAATGGGTGAAGGGAAATTGGTGAGGCTGGAACCGATTCCCCAAGTGTCATTTTTTTTAATTATTAAATATATATTTTTTAATTTATTAGTAGTGCTATTTAGTAGGCACAAATATAGGGAGTTTGATCAATTAACTTATGAGAGAGTGGATAGTTATAATTTGTAAACGTGAGATAATGTCACACATTATTTTTTGTTAACATATTTCGTAATAATAAATATACATTTTATTAATCAATAATTATTATTTTAATTAAATAATTAATTTAAATTTAAATAGTTATTAATTTAATTAATTATTATTTTAATTAAATAATTAATCTAAGTTTCATTAATTATTAATTGAAGTAGTTATTATTTTAATTAAATAAATAAATGCAATGTTAATTTTTTTTTATAATAATTATCTAATTAAATTTTATTTTTTATAATTATTAAAAAACTTAAATATAATGAAGTCCGTAAAAATAACAAAATTTAATTAAATATTATAATTAAACATACAAATACAAAATGAGTGAAAAAAAATAAACACAAATTTTATTGCAATGTTTTTATTACATTAATTTCCTATATGGTGTCCAATCCCACATCGTGGTGGTCCACGAATACAACGTGGATGACGTGGAGGTAGGTTTTCTTCGTCAACTGGGGCATGTGTCTTTGTACATTTTTACTTAGTAGGTCGACATGCATCAAAGAAGTAGGATCTACTTGATTAGGGAATGATAGAACACCAACTGAGTACATGTTATTAATATAAAGAGCAGCCGACTCCGGTGTACCTAGGTCTACACCAAATAAGTTATTCACAAAATCTTGATCACTTGAATGTAGAGATTGTCGGTGATCATCTTGTTGAGTTAACGTGAATTGAAATGATCGTCTTGGTGGTTCAAATTGTTGTTGTGTTGGGGTGAAAGAAAATGAATGGCGATGTGGTTCTAAACCACACCATATACTCCTCTGTTGGTATTGGGTGTCCATGTATCGTTTGACCGGTAAGACAACGACTTCGACGTTCGTTCCAAAATTGAATCCATGCAGCATGTTTGTTTTTCCAATTTTCCAGATGATTCCCCCTCATATCTTGATAGTGAAGTGTATCAATATTTTCAGGTTCATCTGGTATTTCCTGGGAAAGTCCAAACTGCAGTTTGCCTCTATCTGTTTGATGCCATTCAACAGTTGAGAAACAAATCAAAGCGGTTTTGGCAATCCATATCATTGAATCCTATATATGCTTGTTGTGGTATGACGTTTTCAAGACCCCTGTAAGGCATCCATATGAACTAGAGAAAACAAAAGACATATTAGTAAGGCGACACAATTATAAGTAGTATAAATTTTGTTGAACAATGTAATTTTAAACCTGATAATGTTGCATGTGATCAATGTTTGATCTATAGCTGACAAGATCCCGGTATGGAGTTCCAGAATGGATTAGTCCCCTGCCAATCCATCTAGTAAAGGAATATAAAACTATTATTTAGCAAGTTTGACAAGTATATTGTACGTAATTTATTGGGCTAATATGAAAAGTGTTTTACGGTTTTTCTAGTGGAAATGGTATCTCTCTAGTGCAATGAGGGGCAATGAACGACATGCGATACCATACCCAAGATTGAAGGAGAAACGTACATCCACCCATACATGCATAAGACGGTGCTGTTGCACGACACATTTGTCTGTATAAGTTTGGCAAACAGGTTGAACCTCAACTATATAGTCGAACACGTTGAATATGTTTCAACAGGGGGAGATACATCAAATGAACTTTATTGCAAGATTTGTCAGGAATTACCAAACCCCCAATCAAGCGCAATAGGTATGCTCTACAATGTTGTTGTACTTGCTCAGCTGTTGCATTATTCGGAACATGAGAAAATGTGTCTTTCAACCATTTCTTTGACGAATTGGCCCACCATTTGATTTTTTAGAGGAATGACACTCAAAAGTTGTTGACATTCTTCATCCCAATCTAAAGCTCAACCTCCAGTTACTGGTCTTCCGTTGACAGGTAGACCCAGTTGTAATGTAACAACTTCAAGAGTTATTGTACACTCTCCTATTGGAAGATGAAATGTGTGTGTTTCTGTTCTCTAACATTCTACCATTGCAGTCACAAATGATGGGTCCACGTTACAAGATCCCAATGTTGCAACGGTCAAAAACCCAACTTCCTCCAAGTAGGGAACTATCATTTCATTTGGTTCCTCCATTCTAATGTGGTGGTGACATTCAATCAAGTTCTACATTTTAAATAAATTTAGTGTTAGAGTTATGAAATGACGATTAAAAACATGTATACATAAGATGATTACAACCACTTACCATCTTAGCGATATCTCTAGACCTGTGAAGATACTGGTTTCTTAAAAGAGCCATGGAGCTTGTATGTTGTGAATGTGAGAGCTTTAAAGTGTGTGTGAATAATAATATGAACATAATGATTATTTATAAAACCAGCGCTATCCTATCCAAAATCGGAAACAACCAATCAGTGGAGGATTCGCGGATTACGCTGACGTCATCGTACACGTCAGCGCTATTCTATCAAACATAACATAAATACGTAATGTCGTTCACTTATTCAATACACTAACAATTATCATTCTAAACACTTGCTCAAACACATCTTTTACCTACAATGGCTCTATCAGAGTTTTTTGTCCTAGTATATTACAATGGACATGTTGAGAGGACAAACATAGAAGGTGTTGTCTTTGCATGCGCAAATACATCCTTGTTAAAAGTGAAGAAAAATATCAAACTTGATGGACTTATCAAATGTATCCAAACAAAGATTCAACCAGACAACTCAAAGAGGGTGGTCGATGTTGTTTACCGATACCCTATACTCTTGCGCCGGGACATGTTCGATATGAATCGTTAAATCTTGTAGGAGATGATGATGTGCAGATGATGTTTGACATGTTCATAGCAAGTAAATGTCTTGGTATTTCAACAATTGAAGTTTATGCACGGTTAGTAAATGATCCTAGAGACGACACACAAGTAAGTTTACCATATATTGAGCAAACGCCTTATTCAATCCCTAACTCCATACCCTCTTCATATCCCAACTCCATTCCATCTTCATACCCTTTTATTGAAACACAAATCCACCATCAATCCATACCGTCATCGTCACATCACCCATCAACAGCCACCCATGATATTGACCTTAACACACCGCACAATGATGGTCCTATCAGTGTTGTGGCTGGTGTCCACAATGAAGAAGTCGACGATTTTAGTGAGAATGAGGATGACATTCTTGCTGAAGTTATTGTCGACGACGACGACGACGACGATGATGATGATCAGGAACCCGTAGTAGAATGTACATCTACTACAATTTCTTTCTCTGACCCCTCCTCACATTTTTGCAACGTTACCTCTAACAACATGAATTACGTTGACAATGAATTTGTCAACTCTATGTCCCAAAATCAATCTTACCTTGTATCAAAGGGTTTGATCATTGTAAACAAGTGGGGATGACATTTCCCATAAAATCTGTGGCAATGCAGTGTGTAAAAGAATATTATATGCACAATTCTACGAGCTTCGTCATTGCGCATTCTGATAGCACTAGATGAATTGTCCGTTGTAAAAAAAATTTTATGTGGAGGTGTAAAGTCTTGAATGGAAAGAAATCAAACATTTGGAAGATCACAAAACTAGAAGGGCCACACACATGCTCATCAACAATGGTTTCACAAGATCACCAACAACTCTTTTCGGCTGTTATTTGTGAAAGCATCCTACAAATGGTAATGGCGGATCCCACAATATCAGTTTTAGTATTGATTGCACATATACGATCTCGGTACACATATACCACTACTTATAGAAAGACATGGATTGCAAAACAAAATGCCTTTGAGAGAATATACGTGTAACGCCCCAGATTTTTTTGATTCAAAACGTTACTTGAAAACATGTTGTTTAGAAAGATTTACGATAATTTTTTTTTATCTAACTATCTGACCTTTATTCATGCAAATAATTAGTAACAATCACGTTTATTTAATTTTATTAAAAAAATGATTATTCAAGACTATAACAAGAAAAACAATAATTCCTAACGGAAGGGAACCCACTTCCGTATTTCTAGAATCCTAATGCATGTTAAAAGTTGGTGACAAAAAATTAAAATAAACTTAGAAATATCGCGACAACTCTATCATTACAAAATTGTATTGAAAACCCATTTTTATCCCCCGTTCGCCGCATGTTAATACTCATCAACTACTCTTGAATCTCCTCGAACTCATTAGTACCTAAAATGTTGTTGTAAGGGTCAGTTTTATCCATCATCGACATCAAACCAAAGCTAAACATATAGAAGAATAACACAAAATATATAAGAGTAAAAACTTCCAATTTAAAAGAAAAATACACAAACCAATATATTGCATAACAAAAACATATACATGATGCATGCTCCTAAAACTATATGATCTGGATATAAACCTGCCACTAAGGCAACTTCCACACAGAATCACCCATACCAATGGGGAAAACCTGCCACTAAGGCAACTTCCACACAGATCACCCATACCAATGAGGAAAAACCTGCCACTAAGGCAACTTCCACGAAGATGCATATGCCATGACATGATATGATGATATATTATCAAAGAGATATATTTCCACACAGCCCACTAAGAATCATGTCATAAGCATTCAAATCACTTTTCAAAATCATCATCTTATTCACATATCACTAAGATCACATATCCATAACAAATAATCATGAAAATCATAACTTTCACCACATACACACAAAAATCAAGACTTGGTATCATACACACCATAAAGATTAACACGTTAACATATATAACAACAAGATTCAACTCCAACTCATACATCATCATAAAACTTTGTCACATATAACATACAAATTCAACTCTTCTTTTATATTCATTATAAAAATTAACACTTTATTACATATAACATAGAATTCATACTTTACTTCATATTCGCCATAAAAATCAAACTCATCACATATAACATCAAAATTCATACTTTACTTTTTAAAAAATCATATATACAATAACTTAACACAAGGATTGGAGTTTCGTTATTTTAATTCATTAGTCCACATATTATTCCTTTCAAAAAGTAAGCAATCACAATTATTTATTTCATGCCATCCAACCAACGGTCTAACTATAATTTGTGTGGGGAAAAGCCCTTACCTTGGCCGCTTTCCTTCCTAGTACAAATCTCTAAGCCCGTTGTTCACAAGGAAAAAGAAGTTCCAAGCTTTGATGCATGAAGAAAAGAGGTGATGGTGGCTAGAATTTTGGTATTCTTTACAGAATCTTGTTTGTAAAGGGTTTGTGAAATAGGGTTTGTGATTGTGGCTAGGGTTTCAATATTCCTCTCTATTTAAAGTGAATATTATTGGGTAGATAGTGTTGGGCCTGAATAAGGAATAGAAGAGAGAGAATATTATTATAATTCTTATTATTATTATTATTATTATTAGTTAACCTTCATCAATTATTAGTTAATCTTCATCAAAACAAGGCATAAACTCTCAGCCCAACTTTCTACTCATTCAAATGGGTCATGTGATACCAAGCCACAACCCTTAGCCCAAATTCTTTTTGCCTTAGAAATAATAATACATCTACTAAATAATTCTTACTAACAACTTTACTACAATAAGGCAAACAGGGCGAATAATTACCACACCAAATTTAATATTGGAAAATATATATTTATAAATCCAAATTATTTTAGTTAATAATTTTAGAGGATGTTACAATACGGCAAATCAAAAGGCCATTGAGAGAATATATGGCCTTGCTTTCAAACATTATCTTCCTGGCACTGTTACCGATATTGAAGTGCGACCCTTTATTGATGATGGCCAAGGAGTTCCTAGCAAAGCTGTCTTCCATAGCTTCTTTTGGAGTGTCCAACCATGTATCAAAGGGTTTGATCATTGTAAACCAGTTGTTTCAGTTGATGGAACATGGTTATATGGGAAGTATCATGGGACCTTACTAATGGCAATCGCTCAAGATGGTGATGATCATACCATTCCTATAGCATACACCATTGTTGAGGGTGAAACATCAGATGCTTGGTTTTTCTTCCTCAGTCGTCTACGATTGTTTCTCACACCTCAGCCCAACCCCTGCTTGATTTCAGATACACATGAGTCGATTAAAAGTGTTTTTATGCGTGTAAACAACAATTGGCATCATGTCTTTTGCATTTGACATATATCACAAAACTTCATGAGGACCTTCAAAAATGTCCAAATGAAAACTATTGTAACCAACATGGGTTAGTATTATATATATATATATATATATATATATATATATATATATATATATATATATATATATATATCATACATATTTTTTTTCTTCATATTTTTGTTTTTAAATTGTCTATAACAACATCTACTTTTATTTCTTCAGGATACGCTATGACTCAACCAGGCATCACATACTACAGAAGACAAATCAGTGATTGGAGTCAAGATGCAGTGAAATGGCTCGATGATATTTCAAAGGAACAATGACTACAAGCATATGATGAAGGTAGACGTCGGGGACACATGACAACCAACCTTTTTGGGTGCATGAACAATGTATTAAAGGGGACACACAATCTTCCAATCAGTTCTTTGGTGCAAGCAACATACTACAGAGTGACTGCAAAATTTGAAGAAAGAGGGACACAGGCCCAAGCAATGATGGCATCATTTGATTTACTCAAATACAATCATTCAAAATCTTAACAAGGAACGGGCAATATCAAATTCCCATGAAGTTGTTATTCACAATCGAGCCCATAGTATCTTTACAGTTAAAGAGTTGGTTCGTCCACCAAGCGGTCGTCCTTTAGGGACATTCAAGGTAGACCTCGACGAAAGGTGGTGTGATTGTGGTGAATTTCAAGCATTACACTATCCATGCTCACATGTCATCGCCGCTTGTTTGTTTATTCACCGTGACTACATGATTTATGTGTCTTCCACGTGTATATTTATTATTACATAATATGTTATGTGACATTATCTCACGTGTACAAATTATAACTATCCACTCTCTCGTAAGTTAATTAATCAATTTCCCTATATTTGTGCCTACTAAATAGCACTACTAATAAATTAAAAGTATAGTTAATAATTAAAAAACAAAAAAAATGCCACTTGGGAAATCGGTTCCAGCCTCACCGATTTCCCTTCACCCATTTAAAAAAAAAAACATTTTCCTTGTGAGAAATCGGTGCCAGCAAAACCAACTTCTCACTTTCCCAATTTTTTTAAAAAAAAATGATGAAAGTATGGTATATAATTTCAAAAGGATGGTATTATAGTACATAATTTTGTTTTTAGTGGTACAATAAAAATAAAGCCGTCACCTGTTATCTATGATGGGGAGAGTCCAACTTGTCAAATTAATAATTCATGGCATGCTAATCTATAGTTTTAAAATTTTTTCTTGACCAATTTCTCTCTTAAGGTAGATGGACAATTGGATCAGAAACTTCATATGGTCTAGTAGCATTGAAACTAAGAAGCTTGATACTCTATCTTGGCAAAAAGTTTGCTCTCATATTGATTGTAGTACTCATAGAAGCATATTCTTCATTAACAAGAAACTTGTTGTTGGCTATATAAAATTATGTTGATTACCATTAATAAACATAGCTCTTGGAAGATTGGTAATGGCAATACTATCTAGTTTTGGTATGACAAGTGGCTCACTGCTAAAACTAGTGATAACCTTAATCTTGATGTTCCTACTCTTCTTTTGCTCAAAGCTTAAGTTTTTTATTTCATTAAAAATGTTGCTTAGTTCCTACCTGATATTATGAAGACCAAGCATGTTGCTATCTACTTTGATATTAGGAAAATGATAATTTCTATTAGCCCCTCTCTTGACACTCAAGTTTGGGATATCTCTAAATCTGGTACCCTTGAGTTTAGAGATGTATATCTTCATAAAGCTCTGGTTTTTAATAGAGTTTCTTGGGGTAAAATATTTGGTCTCATTGTATCCTCTTGTCAAGTCCCTACTTGTCTGGAAGCTCATTCACAATGTTGTCCCAACTGATGAGAAGCTTATGTGGAAAGCATTTTGAATCATATGACCATCTTTTCTTCCATTGTAGTTTTGCAGGACAACTATGGAGCTGGATGGCTGGTGTATTGCAAGTGCATAGTTCCTTTAATTCAATCAATAATATCCTCAAGATTTGTTCTCTTCACAGGACAACTATAGGCACTTACATGGGTGTTTTCTCGGAATCTTATAGTTAACAAATGCTTGAGGCAAAATTAGGTGTTACGCATGCTATTGAAATTGCTAAAGACCATTATTGGACTAATATTTGGTTTAAATATGGCTCAAAGTTAACTGTTAGAGCTTTCAACAATAGTTTTATTGTTGTTTAGCGTATTCATAATCGGTGGTCCAATTGCTTGAACATTTTAAGAAGTTTTCATTCCATAATTTTCTGTATATTCAGAGAGAACAATGGTTGTGCAGATGAACTAGCTAATCATGGTTTTTATGCCAATGGATTGGTGTGGTGGAAATCTGAAATTAGTTATGATTTTGCTTGTAATAGACTTGACCTTCGTTTAGGTCTCCTTGATTTTGTCTTGTGTCTTCATTTGTTATGCATTATAATTGTTTACTTGCTCTATCATTATTTTTCTTCACCATAGTTTTATTCTTATGAATTTTTCTAGTAAAGTTTTTAACAAGACAGTTGTTGTCATACCTTTATTTTGTATGTTTGGGTTTTACAATTGAATAAATTAGACAACAAATTGAACAAAGAAAGCTTGGCCAACAAAAAAAATGTAGTATTTCTTTTTTTAATTCTTCACATAGTTTTATACATATTTTATTGGTTGAAAAAAAAAATAGTTTATTGTTATTACAATTGAACAACTCTAACCTAATGAAACAATCTTTTACAACAAAAAAAGATGTTTGGCTAACCTGATGTTTTGCAAAGTATACTGCATGAACAAAATGTTGGGTATTGGGCTCCCTTCCTATGTGGAGAAAAGCCCAAATACTGTAGTCCATGCGTCTCACTTATTTAAGTGGAGAGTGGTCTAATTAGGGTTAGAAGAGAGAGACTATTTTGAGAAAAAAGGCAGCCACCAAAAGAGAAAAGAGAAGAGTAAACCCTATTCCCGATTTTGTTAAATCAGTCTCAGAAAAACATCGATTGCGCATTCGTTAACCGTTGGATCGAGCTGAAATTTGGACAGTAGGTTCGCAACATTCAGGGCTTCGTTTTCAACGGTCGGATCGGCGAAACGATGTCTGGAGAGGGAGAAATCGCACAGTAGCAGGTTTTTGGTGTTTTCATTTGTTCTTGCTTTTCATTTGTAAGCTTTAGTGCTTTGTTATTTTGGCTGGTTGTAGGCACACTTTGTGCATCTTTTTGAGACTCTCTTGTACCCTTATTTGATTATAGTGGAGCTATTTCTTTGGTCTGGACGACCCGTGGTTTTTACCCTTGCATTGAGGGGTTTTCCACGTTAAAATATCGGTGTTGTTTACAATCTTTTATTTTGATTAATTTGCTGCCATATATTTGTTGTTGCTCCTCACGGGTTCTTGCAAGTTGGGGGAATTTTATATCTGCTGTGTATTACTTGTTATTGTGTTTCTGTGTTTATTCCCCATCAGAGTGGCATCAGAGCTCTTGGTTAAAGGGCTATTTGACTTGCTTGAAGGATGGAGGCAAATATGAATATAAAGATGGTACGCTTGAATGGTACTAATTACCATTTGTGGAAGGGCAAGATGAAAGATTTGTTATTTGTGGAGAATATGCATCTTCCTATTTTTGGTTCGAAAAAGCCGGATACTAAATCTAAGGAAGACTGGGAATTTGAACATCAACAGGTATGTGGTTTTGTTAGGCAATATGTAGAAGATAATATTTATAATCATATTGCTAATGAGACAGATGCAAAAACTATGTGGGATAAGATAGAAACTTTGTTCGCCTCTAAATCAGGGAATAATAAATTATTCTTACTGAATAGTTTCATAAGTTTGAAGTATAAGGAGGGAACGTCTATTTCGGACCACTTGAGTGAATTTCAGGGGCTCCTTGATCAAATGTCTGGAATGGGTATCAAGTTTGATGATGAGCTATTGGGACTATTTTTACTGTTATCTTTACCAGAGTCTTGGGAGACATTTCGGGTTTCTATAACGAGTTCAGCTCCTAATGGTGTTGTTTCTTTGGAAACGGCTAAGGGTGGTGTTTTGAATGAGGAGATGAGAAGGAAGGCACAAGGTTCTTCATCTCAATCTGAAGTTCTTGTCACTGAAAATAGGGGGAGAAGTCAGAAAAAAGAACCGAAGGGTGGTAGAGAAAACAGCAGAAGCAAGTCCAAGTCTAGATACAAAAATGTGGAGTGTCATTTTTGTCATAAAACAGGGCACATACAGAAGAATTGTTTTCTGTGGAAAAAGGAGAACAAAGGCAAGAAAGTTAAGCAGAAACAAAGGGGTCGTGATGATGATAGTGATGATGACCGTGTTACTACTGCTACTAGTGATGATCTTGTTATTCTCCGTGACTATGAGTCAATTAATCTTGTATCTGATGAGAGCATGTGGATAATTGATAGTGGTGCTACACTACATGTTACACTGAGGAAGGAGTTGTTCACGTCTTATACTTCAGGTGATTTTGGAGTTTTGAAGATGGGTAATGATGGTGTATCTAAGGTAATTGGTGTTGGTGATGTATGTTTGCAAACCAACATGGGAATGCAATTGTTGCTTAAAGGAGTCAAACATGGTCCAGATGTTCGCCTCAATTTGATTTCTGTGCATATGCTTGATGAAAGTGGTTTTGATAATCATTTTGCTTCTGGAAAGTGGAAACTCAGTAAAGGTAACTTGGTTGTGGCTAGAGGGGAGAAAATTAGTAAACTGTATTGGACAAAAGCTTTAGTTGCAAAAGACAGTGTGAATACCGTGGATATGGAATCATCTTTGTGGCACCGAAGGTTTAGCCATATCAGTGAAAAGGGGTTAAATTGTTTAGCTAGAAAGGATTTGCTTCCAGGATTGAAAAATGTAGATTTGGAGAAATGTTCTCACTGCATAATTGGTAAACAAACTAGAGTATCCTTCAAAAGGCATCCTCCCTCTAGAAAGTCAGAGTTGCTTCAGTTGGTACATTCTGACGTCTGTGGCCCTTTAAAGGTAAAATCTTTTAGTGGTGCACTTTATTTTGTTACTTTTATTGATGACTGTTCCAGGAAAATATGGGTTTATGTTCTGAAGACAAAAGACCAAGTGTTGGAGAAATTCAAACAATTTCATGCTTTGGTTGAGAGGCAGATAGGCAAGAAGCTGAAACGTGTTCGTACTGACAACGGTGGTGAGTATTGCGGACCCTTTGATGTCTATTGCAAACAACAGGGTATAGCACATGAAAAGACTCCTCCTAAAACTCCTCAGCTGAATGGTTTAGCAGAGAGGATGAATCGAACACTTGTTGAGAGAGTGAGGTGTATGCTCTCTGAAGCTAAGTTGCCTAAACGTTATTGGGGTGAGGCACTGTACACGGCGGTGCATGTTATTAATCTTACTCCTACTATTGCTTTGAATAGTGAGGTACCAAACAAGGTATGGTTTGGGAAGAATGTCAAGTATGATCACTTGAGAGTCTTTGGTTGCAAGGCTTTTGTGCATGTTCCGAAGGATGAAAGATCCAAGTTGGATGCAAAGTCAAAGCAATGTATCTTCATTGGTTATGGTGAGGATGAATTTGGCTACAAGTTGTACGATCCTATAAACAAAAAGGTTATTAGAAGTCGTGATGTAGTGTTCATGGAAGACCAAACTATTGAAGACATTGATAAGGTGGAGAAGTCTACACCTGAAAGAGATAACGTCTTATCTGATGGTGATCCAGTTCGGTCACCTGCTCCTGATTTGGATACTACTAATGGTAATGATCAGAATGATGAGCCACATGATTGTGTTGATGATCATCGACTTGGAGATGAGGTAAATATTCCAACTAGTGAAGATCATGAGTTGTCACACGATGAGAATCTTAATGATGCTTCTGAATCATCTCTAACCCAACTCAGGAGGTCTAATAGGCAGAGACAACCATCTACAAGGTATGTTTCTGATGAGTATGTGAATTTGACTGATGAAGGGGAACCTGAGTGTTTTCGAGAGGCCATGGAGAGTGAAGAAAGTCAAAAGTGGTTGGATGCAATGCATGATGAGATGAAAACCTTGCATGATAATCACACTTATGATTTGGTGAAGTTGCCAAAAGGCAAAAGGGCTTTGGAAAACAGGTGGATCTATAGAGTGAAACCTGAGAGTACCTCAAAGTCTCCGAGGTATAAAGCCAGATCAGTGGTGAAAGGTTTTCGTCAAAGAAAGGGTGTTGATTTTAATGAGATTTTCTCACCTGTGGTAAAAATGTCATCAATTAGAACTGTGTTGAGTTTGGCAGCTACTCTTGACTTAGAGGTAGAGCAAATGGATGTAAAAACGGCTTTCCTTCATGGTGATTTGGAGGAAGAGATTTACATGAAGCAACCTGATGGTTTTCTTGTTGAAGGCAAGGAAGACTACGTGTGTAGACTAAGAAAAAGTCTATACGGTTTGAAGCAAGCTCCAAGGCAGTGGTACAAAAAGTTTGAGTCTGTTATGTGTGACCAATGATACATGAAGACTACTTCTGATCATTGTGTATTTGTTAGAAAATTTTCTAACGATGATTTCATTATCCTGTTATTATATGTTGATGACATACTTATTGTTGGGAAAAATATTTCCAAGATTGACAGGTTAAAGAAGCAGTTGAGCGAGTCATTTGCCATGAAAGATATGGGAGCAGCTAAACAAATTCTTGGCATAAGAATCATGCGTGACAGAAAGGAGAAGAACTTTTGGATGTCACAAGAACACTATATTGAGATAGTGTTGCAAAGGTTTCAAATGGAAAACTCTAAGGCTGAGTTTGGGTTTATTCAGGACAAATATGTCTTATTTGTCGATAGTCAAAGTGCTATTCATCTTGGTAAGAATTCAACGTTTCATAGCAGGTCCAAACACATTGATGTGAGGTATCATTGGATACGTGATGTTTTGGAAGCTAAGCTGTTGGAGTTGGCTAAAGTTCATACTGATTATAATGGTTATGATATTATGACTAAAGCATTACCAAGAGGGAAGTTTGAAACTTGTTGTGATATCGCCGGTTTGGCGATTATCTCCACATAGTTGTGAGGGGGAGATATGTTGGGTATTGGGCTCCCTTCCTATGTGGAGAAAAGCCCAAATACTGTAGTCCATGCGTCTCACTTATTTAAGTGGAGAGTGGTCTAATTAGGGTTAGAAGAGAGAGACTATTTTGAGAAAAAAGGCAGCCACCAAAAGAGAAAAGAGAAGAGTAAACCCTATTCCCGATTTTGTTAAATCAGTCTCAGAAAAACATCGATTGCACATTCGTTAACCGTTGGATCGAGCTGAAATTTGGACAGTAGGTTCGCAACATTCAGGGCTTCGTTTTCAACGGTCGGATCGGCGAAACGACGTCTGGAGAGGGAGAAATCAGGCTCGCACAGTAGCAGGTTTTTGGTGTTTTCATTTGTTCTTGCTTTTCATTTGTAAGCTTTAGTGCTTTGTTATTTTGGCTGGTTGTAGGCACACTTTGTGCATCTTTTTGAGACTCTCTTGTACCCTTATTTGATTATAGTGGAGCTATTTCTTTGGTCTGGACGACCCGTGGTTTTTACCCTTGCATTGAGGGGTTTTCCACGTTAAAATATCGGTG
Organism: Cicer chorassanicum; assembly: GCA_037974735.1. Taxonomy (NCBI): domain Eukaryota; kingdom Viridiplantae; phylum Streptophyta; class Magnoliopsida; order Fabales; family Fabaceae; genus Cicer; species Cicer chorassanicum. The sequence goes on along the minus strand of JBBPBP010000001.1, from coordinate 53,008,922 downwards.
TTCTTTACAATCTTTTATTTTGATTAATTTGCTGTCATATATTTGTTGTTGCTCCTCACGGGTTCTTGCAAGTTGGGGGAATTTTATATCCGCTGTGTATTACTTGTTATTGTGTTTCTGTGTTTATTCCTCATCACAAAATTGGTAATTCCCTTTTAGCCCATCACCCTCTAACAGCTGGAACCTATTTTTCCTTATTCTTTTATACACATGCATACATTTTTTTTTTATGCATACGCATCTGCATATTACATGACACATATTATTACCCTTTACCAATGAATGACTTGGCTATTGAATTTAGTAACATAATTTAATTAAAAATATGTTCCAAATTTAGTAACACCATCAAAATGTGTTCATGAAAAAGAAAAAGTCTAGAACTCTGGCAATTCTGTTGATTCTCCTGATCTGATAAACAAATCATACCAAAAATCCATTCCATCATCATCATCAAAGTAATTTGAACTACAACCATTATAATTCTCTTGATTTTGGAAAGTTTCCACTAAAGGGTATTGTTGATTTGGCAATTCATTTGAAACTGTCCAAGAATTTGTTAGCATGGTGGAACTAGTTTCATCATCAGTTACTGTCTCTGACCAAAAACTTTCATCAATTTCAGGCTTAGGCTCTTCACAATTGATGTTGTTGTCCATAATTTTACCTTGTGATGAAAACTCACTAGAAAAAGTGCAAATTGATGATGTAGTTTCCATTTCAAGGAAATGATTAGAAGGATCTGAAGATTGAGTTAAAGTACTTGAATTGGAATTGGTTCTATTGATTTTTGGTTTTGAAACTCTTTTTTTGGTATTTGAATTTTGCTGACTATTGGTTTTGAGTAGTTTCTTCTTCAAGTGAGTGTGCCACACATTTTTTATTTCATTGTCTGTTCTTCCAGGTAACTTTGCAGCTATCACTGACCACCTGAAAACAATAACCAAAGTTTATTTAATAATTAATGCATGATACATTAATTTTGCTTCTTTGTTAAATTGATTGAGAAAACAACAAATTTTGATTGTATGATATTACAAATGCTTAGCATTATCTCATTTGTACAAATACTTAAAAAGAAAAAAATTTAAAAATGATATCATACTAGAATTTATTTTTTGTCTATGAATCAGATGTACACAACTACGAAGTTCCGAGTTCGAATCCGAGACATGATATCCAATCTAACAATCTTGACATTTGTCGGTTGAACTACAACTTAAGGACGATATTATATCGGAAATTGATTCAGCTTTATGTAAACCTTTTTAATATAAATGATTGATCCATTGTTATTAATTAAAGTTTAATATCAATTACACAACTCACTTTTTTCCTTTATAATATTTGACTATTAATGCTACTAGCACCCACCACTTAAATATTTTTCTCCTAATTATCAGAGAAATTAAGAAAAAGAAAATAAGCAAGAAAATTGAAAGCCCAAATCCTGTTTTAAAAATAGAATTCACTCATCACAATTTTAGTAAATTAATTGTAATGATTTTCAAACAGCATCCTAATATGAGGCTAAGACAAATAAACTACAAAATGATGAATGCCATTGATATGAAAAGAGAAACCAATTGAATATATATGTACCTGTTCCCTAGCAACTCATGCATCTTAATGATAATTTCTTCTTCTTCATTTGTAAAATTTCCTCTCTTAATATCTGGTCTTAAATAATTAATCCATCTAAGTCTACAACTCTTTCCACATCTTAATAAACCTGTACAATTGATAAGAGAAATAAAAACAAAATCAACACACAAAAGATAATAACATTCCAAAAGTAAACTATCAAATATCCCAAAAAGCATTTTGTATTCCAAAAAATACTAGTGACCAAGCAAGTTGCTCACTTGATGAACCGATAAACATTTTATATGTTTTAACGAAAATAACAGCTAATATTAATTTCCTAAATATAGAGTATAGTAAATTAGTTGTCATTTTGGTGAACCGGATTAGTAGGTAACTAAAATCTTACTAAAGAATGTTCTTAGTTTTGAACTAAAATAACCACTAATTTATTAATATTTGTTTGAAAAAAATCTAACAAATACTTACCGGCATGTTTCGGGAGGGCACGCCAATTGCTATGTCCATATTTTTGGATGTAGGAAATAAGAATTTCATCTTCTTCTTGGGTCCAAAGACCCTTCTTCAATCCCTTTTTTTCACAACAAGGAGCTCTAACCATTTTCAAATTAGTAACAAGAAGCTATAAGAATATAATTTGTAGAATAAATATTCGTGCTCTCACTAGCTAGTTAAGTTAACTCTAGCTCTTTTACAAAATGGGATTGTTCAACTTTGTTTCCCAAGGCTAATATATATATATATATATATATATATATATATATATATATATATATATATATATATATATATATATATATATATATATATATATATATATATATATCATTGGATATTCCGCACACCACTATTCAACATTAGCATATTGAATGGTCCACGACGTGGACAACAATAGTACATTTTTTTTTTCTTCATATTCAAACCAATTTGGCTTTTAAACACACCTTCCTTGAAAGAGTCTCTATCTCACTTTGGAAAATCAAAATTTTTATTATTTTTTTTAGAGGCTATAATAATATGAAATTTGTTATTATAATTTTTAAGTGAGACTTAGGAGTTAAAGATATCGTTACGTCATAACATGTGTTTGAACATTCTATACATCGTTTTAAGGATAAGAAAACAACATCAACATGTCACGCATCACAAGTGACAATTTTTGTGTGTGGTTCAGTTTCGTCTTTATATGTGTACTAAAAGTCTAAAAAGGTGGGAGTATTTATTTACCATTGACAAAGGTTTTAGATTTTTTATGTGAAAAACGATAAAAACTTTTTAGATTTTAATTTATACGAATAGTTAGTGTAAAAAGTTTTAAAGAGTTTATAAATTATAACAAATTATGTAAGTGACTTTATAAGTAATTATGATAAAATTAAATATTATTAATAATCTAACAGCTGTGATTGATTGTCAGTATAAAAACATTTTCACCGTCGATGTATATAAATTAAATTAAACTTTTTATAGTAATTTTTCATGGGGTGACTGCAGTTAAGAGGGAAAACCCAATGGAAATGATGATTATTGGTTACTTTAAAATCTTTTCACTAATGATGAAGACAGGAATAATTTTTGCATTACGGGCGCCTCCTAAATGGATTGAAGAGAATAGAAGATTGATGGAAATAGAGCAACAACTGCCTACGATTTACAAACGATGTTCTACCAAAGACAACACAAAGTGGTGGTGTTAGGCCTGATGATTTCCGAAAGGGTGAATAGATTCTAAGAATTCAATCACTAATTAAATTTCGTTTTGAGTGACCCAATCAAAGACCGAAAAAAGTTTGTAGAGGCTATCAAATATTTATAATAGTAAACTAAAACCGATTTAGAGACCAATTTATTAACAACCAAAAATTCGATCTCTAATTAAATTTAAAATTGGGCCTATTCAATCTCTAGCGGATAAAAACGATTACTAAACTATGCTTTATGGAATGATTCTACATTGATTGCAAAACAATTAACTAAAATAACCACAAATTAATGTCTTAATCGTCTAATTGAAAAGATAACTTTAATTAGACAATTAACAAAGATCAATCAAACAACCAAACACAACTAAGTTGGATTTTACATTTTGAATTAAGAGTTATATCAAATTTTTTTAAGCTAAAAATTTGTTAAAAAGAAAAGAAAAAACAAAAACTAAGGGAAAGAAAAAACAAGAAAAAAGAAAAAAAGAAAAGCAAAAAACAAGTCCCCTTATCATATAGGTTTTTTGGCCCTTTGTTGAAAATTCTAGACTATAGTTCTTTTTTGCATAGTCTTAGAAATCACCTCCTTAAAAGGCTCTTTACTGATAGTAGAATGTTTCTTTGTAAAAGGCTCTTCACATTCATTAGAACAATTATGCAAATCATTGGCATTTCCATCCTTAAGAATATTATGCAAAACCTTCAAATCACGAGCAATATTGGGATGTATAATATCATCATTGATAATAACATTCGGATATGCCATATCATCTACCAAATCTCTTAAATGTAAATTTGCTTTCAAATTCGAATGAATTTGATGATTTTGGATAACATTCTCCTCTAATATGTCACTCCAAGAACCTATAGTACACATATCTAGATAATGATGATATTCTTTTTGTTGTTCTATGTTATCTGAATTAGATAAGATAGATCTAAAGACCTCGCGAATTGCATTTGTTTTCCTAACATAACTCGAAATCATCTTCTTCCTAAGGGTGTGAATCTTCTACCACTTCCTCAATTGAATCTGAATAAGATGCTTTGACCCAATTCTTTTCAAATCTTTCTTGTTCAGAAGGAGTGAGTTCTTGAATAACTTTGTTACCTCCTTATTCAACATTGGGGACGTGATCAACCAAATGAGAGTTAATAATACGAAGGACACTAACACCATGAATTTTATTGTTTGTACCTTCATTGTGTGCCCTTGTCTAGAACAACAATGTTTTTAGGGACATACTTCTTAACCAACTTGTTTAACATTGCAACATCTTTCACAAATTGAGATATTTCATGACCATTATAACATTATTAAAAGTTCATTCACAAAACAATAGTAAATTCTCATTATCAATGTAATCAAAAAATTCATACCCATCATGTTTGACAAGAATGCGATATCTCAATTCTTGTATCATGTCAAAATCGATCAAGACCCGTGCGAAAAGTTCTCATGTTTTTGAGTTGGTTACTCCATCAAGAGATAATGGAGTGGCAATACTTGAAGCGATTGTGAAAATTATATTTGGTCTCCAATATTTGAGAGACAAATTGTTGATACGAATCCAACATTGGACCTTTGTAGTTTTTTACCAAATCCAGATTGTAATCTTTCATTTAAGGGAAAATTCGAAGAAAACTAGGTTTCAAGTTCCATATTCTAACTAATCGAATACTTTGAAAATCTTCATTAGAAACAAAGGAGAAGTCATAAAATCTTTTCCCAATGGGAATAACTTGCCATGCACCAATCAGTTTCCATATTCTTAAAAGTTTTTCACGTAAAACTGACAATGTAATCGGTGTATCACCCTTAGACAAGAGCTATATCAAATTAATAACACTAAAACTGATTTGATACAAATTTTATTAAGACCAACAAAATTACATTCAATCAAGACTTGTGTACAAATTTCAAGATAAAGTTTTTAACCTTAGTCAAATGTTTCTACGTTAAAAACCTAATCTCTTATAAAAATAAAAATTGCAACACAAAATTAATTCAATTGAATTAAAATAAAGAAAAGTTTCAATCTTGATATAGTAAATTTCTTCACTTTAATAAAAAAACATATTTTTACGAAGGGTTAAATTTTCGTTTCTAGTCCCTGTAAAAAGAAATCACATTTTTTAGTCTCTGCAAAATTATTCTACAATTTCTTTTAGTTCTTTCTAGAACGAAACATCATTCAACTTTTAAACTTTTGAATGATTTTTTGCAATCATGTTTATAACAATATTAAAAATTCGTTCACAAAAATGTATAATTTTTTAAATTGTGATGAATTAAATATTAATTTTTTAAATGTCATATACTCAAGAAAAAAGTACTTAAATTATGGAGTTAAAATTTGAATATTGATCTCTTTTTTTGTGGAGGAACTTTTTATAGTGTTGTAAATATGTTTGCAAAAAAATTATTTTAAAATATTTTGGTGTTCCAGGAGAGACTAAAATTGCTTGCATAATAATTTTATAGGAACTAAAAACGAAAATTCATAATTTATAGGATATAAAATCTTATTTAACCCTTTTATAAATACAAACAATTATTTATAAATCACAATCAAACAAAACTTTATCATAAAATTTAATTAAAATCAAATTGCTAAATCTAATAGAGTAAAGGATGAGAAGAAGACACCAAGATATTGATTTAACCACAATCGTGCTCGCAGGTGGCCTACATTGAGTCCTATTATCAATTGATGAGAGATTATCTTCCAACATGAATAAATGATGAATTTTTGTAATTACAATAAGAAGCTCCTTGAGCCAATTAAACAAAATCCTTTTTTTAGCTAAAATAGAATGCAAAAAGATCACATGATTATTCTGACATCTCAACTATGTTGGCATCCCAAGTTAATCACCTATCATTTGCAGCACTATAAAATATTATAAGAAAATTTTGTACAAATTTTTTGAATTTTTTAACAAGCAATAAATTAAATATGAATTTTTAAGCACATAAAGCTTAAAAATTCATAATTAATTAATAATTTGTTTGTTGAAAAATTATAAATTTTTATACGGAAGTTGTTAAATATGTCCTAAACATTATTGTAAAAATTCATTAAAAATTTCAAAATTTAAATAATAATTTGTTTAAATTTATGGATAAAAAATGAAAAGGAAAATTTTTAAGGGACTAAAAGTTGATAATTTTTTTTATAAGGACTAAAATTAAATAGTAAGATTTTGAGGGAATAAAAACTTTTTTAACCCTTAAAAATAAAATAAAATAAAAGATGCATTTGGGGCTATGCCAAAACCCAAGAAAACAATCCTTAAGGATACACAACGTACTGCATCATTAAAAACTTTACCATAAAAACCTCTAGGGATAAAACCATGGTGAAGGGAAAAGTAGTGCAGTAAACACCTATAGATATCAACAAAATCTATATTAAGGGAGACCCATCCTGTTTCTATTGAAAACATCAGAAATGTTAGAAGGAAAAGTATCCCACCAATGTTTGTTAACAATGTGAAGTCCCAATTTAGCAATTTTGTCCGCGCATTGATTCTCATCTCTAAAATATGAGATATAGTAAAGTTCATTCTTTTAATCATCTCAAGAAAAATACGCCATCTATTTCTAATGGATCAAGGAACAAGATTATTATTATTTCTAAAAGCCAAAATTTTCAATTGTGAATCAGATTCAATTCATAGAAATCGTCACCCATTCTTTTAGATTGTTTAATAGCAATCTTAACTCCCAAAAGCTCAACATGAAGTGCAATTGTAATCCCAAAATTCACAGCAAAACAACCTAAGGAAGCAGCATAATTGTCCCTAAATATGAAGGTGCGAACACGAGAAGGGGGTTGAATTGTGTTTGCACAAAGTTGATAACTTTTTGATAATTTATAAATAATTAAAAATTAGTTTGGTTTTGGTGACTTACTTGGAGTAGAAGCAATCAAATTTAGAGGCAGCAAGCAATGAAAGCATAAATAATTTGACGCGTATAATTATACTGGTTCACCACTAACTTGGCTACATCCAGTCCCCTCATTCAGAAGGCTTTAATCCACTAATTCAAAAACCTTGAATTACAAAGCACCTGACCCTCCAAGCCAGTCTTCCCAAACAGCCTGACAACCCCAGACTTTTAAGGAACTAACCACCTTACCCTACAAGCCAAGTCTTCTCCTAACAACCTGACAACCTCAGATTGAAGAAGGAACTAAACCACTATCGGGTTGGATACAAGAGATTGAAACTTGAGTAGTTGCTTCTAACAAAGCTGATAATAATAATAACTCTCACACTTTAAGAAAAGAACACTCAGAAAATATTTCTCATTCGAACAAGTATTTCTCTCTTTGAACTCTAAGATGAATTTGGAATCTTGAGCTTGAGTTCTTCTACGCTTTTCTGCTTTTTGATGTTTTTCTCCTTCAGCCTTGAGTGTCTATTTATAGTGAAAATTTGGGCTTCAATTTAGTCCTTATTTAATTCTGAATTGTATCTTGTTTAGATTGATTTTGTAAATTCTTCAACTTGATTCTGTTCCTATTTTGTGTAGATTGACTTTGTAAATTCTTCAGAATGATTCTGTTCCTATTTTGTGTAGATTGACTTTGTAAATTCTTCAAATCAAATATTCTTCAAATCTTCATTAAATGTTGATTCAATATTCTTCAAATCTTCATTAAAATGTTGATCAAATCTTCTTCAAATCTTCATTAAATGTAGATCAAATATTCTTCAAATCTTCATTAAATGTTGATCAAATATTCTTCAAATCTTCAATTAAATGTTGATCAAATATTCTTCAAATCTTCTTCAAATATTCTTCAAATCTTGACCATATTTTCTTTTCAACTTGGTCAAAGATTTTCTTCAATTATAAATATGAATCAAATCTTATTTTAGATTTTTCATCCATTATAAGTTTGAATCAAATCTTATTTTAGATTTTCTTCAATTATAAATTTAAATCAAATCTTATTTTAGATTTTCATCAATTATAATTTGGAATCAAATCTTATTTTAGATTTTCTTCAAAAACATGAATCTTCTTTCATACTCTTTGAAGTCAAATATATTATTCTCATAAAATACTTTTGTTAACATCAAAACTCAAAATGTAAAACCAACTTGGTTCCAACAAAATATACCTCCACAAGCAATATGATCAAGACATCCAGATGCAGCATCATCAATATTACATTTAATCCAATACTCTTTGGGGGCGCCATATCACCTCCTTGATGGTAAGCGCTTTAGGAGGATGAGCTCCAACTTGAATGGACTTGAGAATTTGAAATTTCTGAATAGAGTTGAGATTGTGCTAGAAGTGTAATTTACAGTTAAAGATACATTGACAATAATTATGTTGATAACAATATGAAAAACAAGAATCCTGTCACATATGACAAGAAGATTTTGAACCGAATCAATATCAATTTGAGAGTAAAAAATAGAGCTTAACCAAAACAAGAAAAGAGGAGGATAAAAAGAGATGAGTGATAGTCTCCATTTCACATTTATAGAGCTCACATTTTGAAATAATTTGACAACCTTGAGAGATTAAATTATCGTCAGTAGACATCTTGTTATGAAGCAATATCCAAAACCAAAAAGACTTGGAAAGAGGAATGCTATTATGCCAAATAGCTTTGCCCCAATGGATTTGTTGCCCTAAAGGCTTGAAGAATAGATAAACTTCCTTAAAGCTTTAAACTCTAGAGTTGTTTAATCTCCAAACGATATGATCCTCACATTCAAAATTTGGAATAGTAGTCTTGGCCAACAAGGCAGCCAAGTGAGGGTAAGTATGTATCAACCCAAAAATTAACATTGTCACCCTTGCTAAATTATCATTTGTTGTTCTCATATATAGTAGTTAGCTTAGAGGAAGTGGAAGTACTACGTAAAACATAGGATAATTTTGCCAAGATCAATGGATTATTAAAAAGATGGTGTACCAAGATCAATTTATAGTATAATAAATTATTAACATGTTTATTGTATTTAGTGTTGGACATTGCTATCAAGGCATATGCATCTTAATGCTACTAACCAAAAATGTAACTTATCTCAATTTGGTAAATACTTTTTCACCTACACCATATTACTAATTATATTGTTTCAAACAATATTAACAGGGATCAAATTCAGGACATGTCGGATTAAATACTCTTTTGACCACTAGATCAAATTATTAAAGTTTAATTCATCATTTACATTTTTTTTTTAATCTCAATTAAAGTATTAACATTGATCACTCGGTCAAAATTTATTTCTTCCGTCCTAAAATAATTCTAGCTTTTTTTATCGTTATTAATCATTAGTGTATTAGATTTACCATAAATGCAAACCTAAGAAAAAGAACTTGGGAGTGATATGCATTATATTAATTAGAGGATATAGTTGAAAAAAAATGATTAAAATTGCATTGCAAACTCAAGACTTGTTTAATTTGTAAAAATATTTTCTATTTTTTTTCCTTAAAATTTGTGTTAATTTTACTTGTTAATAAGAAGATAAGATACTTTTGAAATGAACAATTATCTATATTTTTAAAAGCAATAATAAGCCAAAAAAAAATGTTTTAACAAGCATTTTTTTGAATAAACAAGCATTTCATTTTCTCTATGATGTTATTCCATTATTGACAATTATATTTTTGTTAAGTAGTATTTCATCTTTTCTCTATGACACCGGTTCACTTTAAGAGTTTTTCATCAAGATAAAAAACACAGATTTTAGAAAATAAAAATACAAAATATTTTCGTAAAGTAAAAGAGCCTGAAAGTAATAATATTTTTGAGACAATTTTTGTTTTACAAATACAATAGTTATTGTGTGACAGATGGATAACAAATACCAACAATGAGGAAATAATATTAGAACATTATACTACTATAATTGAAAGTATTTTTGAAGAAAAAAAATCGTAAATATACAAAAAAATTATTGAGCGAATCGTACGTACATGTAT
>JBBPBP010000001.1:52944810-52995654 GCA_037974735.1 Cicer chorassanicum | reverse complement strand
TATAAAAAATTAAGTTCAATAAATATTTAACAGTTAATATATGTAGCTCTATGTAGCTCAATTGATAAAATTATCTATTTACAAAACAAAAAAAAAATCAAAACGAACACGTGTATGTAATATTATTTGCTAACATTTAATTATAAATAAAAAGATAATGTACTAATAATTTGAATCTAATGATTAATAGTGTAAGAATTTATGTTTAAATAAACATTTTATTAATGTTGGCTTACGTAGATATTTAAGAATATACAAAATATATGGTTAATGCAGTAGCAATATCAATCACAAGAAATTGGGTATGAATTGTGATGCTTTTAAAATTTTGAATCATGTGATTAATTTAAATTAACTCAAAAATGATCTTGGTTTGATAAATAATAAAAGCAGAACGTTCTTCATTAATAATTGACAATAAAAACTTCACGATGTGATCGATGTTAAGTGAGTGATAAATAAATGGAGATAAGGGAAAGAGAATTCACACAACAATATATCCTTGTTCACCTAAAGTGGGTTACGTCCAGTCCTCACAACCGTGAGATTTTTACTATGTACTTCAAAACCAAGAATGTTCTCATTCACACCATTTCTCTTGATCACACCTTGATCAATTACAATCTTCATCTTTCAAGCTAGAAAAGATTTTTACAATCACCTTTCAACCTTGAAAGGATTTTTACAAACACACTCAATCTAACATAAAAGATAGACTTGAGTTACAAATGATGTGTATGATAAAAGTGTTTAGGATCTTGAAACTTCTCAAAACTTGTTTGAGATAAATGAAAGACAAACTCAGTAAATTGACTTATTCTTACTTGAACAAGTGTTGGTAGATTTGTAAATTGAACTCTTGCTTTCATCTTCCAATTGATCTTCAATTTATAGATGATAAAAGGCTTTGAATATTCAGTTTAAACTGAATGTAGTCGTTGGACACACTTCCCAAGTGTTAGATATATTTTAAAGCAATTAAACATGTGTTTATATTGCTGTCCAGAACGTTCTTGACAATCGAAGAACACTCTTGCTTTTGGGTTTGATGGAAAACGTGAATGAGTGAGTGAATGAGCTGTAAAATGTCAGTTTGATACTGTATCAAATCAGAATTATGCAGAGCTTTTTGCAGAATATTGTAAGTACAATGTACTTGTGTCCTTGTTCACAACTCATCAATTTGGAGATAAATCTTGAAGCTGTTTTCCTCCTTTGGTCATTGAGCTCGAGTTCTAGGCTTCACCATTTATTTGAGCAGTCTTGATACTCTTTAATATGTGGTTTGGAAGGTGGAAAATTATTTGTTTTAATTATGTCTTTGAAAGAGAATAACCAGAATGTTCTTTTGCAAAACTAGAATGTTATTAGTTTTGTGTTGTATGGAAAACGTGGATGAATAATTTAGTAGTTGTCTAGTGTTAGTCATTTGTCTCAAAAACATGATGTGCTTTCTGCAAAAAGGTGCATTAGCAATATCCTTGTTGTCATGGTTGTCCTTGCTCAGAGCTCATCAATTTGGAGATTGATCTTGATGTTTTGCTTTGCCTTTGTTGATCCTCTTTGATCGAATCTATCCAAAGCGATCTTGTGTAGATTATTAAATTCCTCTGTAATGAATATGATGTTTTGTAGTGTAGATAAATATACTTTCGTAGCCCAGATCGATCTTAAATTACAGCAGGTTTTTTTCTTTATAATCAGAACGTTCTTGGATTAAAGATGTGAAAACAAGAACGTTCTTCGTTTCTGTTTTGAGTGATTTGCTGGATCTTGAACTTCTGACAGCTATTGCGTGCCAAGCTTTTCTGATCTGTACGTGTGTCAGTGATGTAGTGACTTTATCATTTCTATCCAGGCTGTACTTGCTTATCTTAGCCATCAATCTGGAGATTGATCTTGCTATTTGTTATTGATACTTTGCTTTGCTTTTTGTTGATCAAATATGTCCAAAGCAATCTTGTTGTGTAATTTTGTTCTTTCGTTTTGCAGACTGGTTTATTTGTAATGAAAGTTGATATATTTTCGCAGCCTATAACGATCTTGATTAATGAAATCTTTGTCCAGAATGTTCGTGGACTGAATGCTGTGAAAACTACAATGATCTTCATTTTTCTGTTTAATAACCAGAACAGTCTTGCTTTCCCATATTTCTGTTTTTAATAAACTATAATGATCTTTGTTTTTCCAGAATGATCTTGTCATCAATTTTTATGCACTTTGATGAAGTGAATGACTTCTTGCTTGTTCACTTATGCAATTCATGTTCCTTAAATAAAACTCAAGTGCAATCATTAGTAGATCACCATTCATAAAACTTAATCATTTATTTCATAAGGTTTGTTGTCATTAAAACATATATCAAAAAGGTTTTTTTTCTCAAAAGTTAATTGAACTATATTGATAAATAAGATTACATAGCACTACAAAAAATCAAACTAATTAAATTGTTCATCAATTGAAACACATATTTAAAACAAATCAATTCAATACCCAGTTTAATAATTTTAAAACTCAATTTAGATTTTTTTTTTCTTAAAAATTTTCAAAATTTATTTTCTTAAAAAAAATATAGAAACTTTTCTTTTCAAAAATAAAAAATTTAAAGAATTTTTTCTGAAAAATTTTCGATATTTTATTCGAAAAATAATCAACTTTTTTTTATCGAGAAATTTTTTTATATCTATTTTTCTTGAAAAAAATTTCTTAACTAAATTCAGGAAATTTAGTTCTTAAATGCTAATTCAAGATCTCCAACGGTAATATACTCAACGGATACATTCTTCAATATTTAAGTAGAAACCGATCAATATGAAAAGACAAATAAAATGAAAAAGGCAATGTTCTAAGATGAATTCTGCAAAATCCTAGAACAAATCAAAATAAAAGAATGAATCAAAAATCCTCTTAGTAGAGAGTTATGATGTAAATCAATCAACGTGTTCCATATACTTGAATTAATATATGACTTGAAAATGTAAAATCCTTTCAATAAAAGTTAGAATCCTAGAAACAGATTTTGTGTCAATTCAGACACAAGTTGGAATTGATGTAAATTAACTCGATAGTGGCAACAACTCTTTCATCCATAAGAGGTACAGTGTAAAAATACTTATGAACCTCAACGGAAGCTTGCTAAAAGGTTGAGAAGGGTGCAAACGGTAATCCTAGTGAGACATAAGAAAAATACTCAAAGTTCGAATAGGCAAAATAAATAATACTTGTTTGCTATTATTTAAATAGTATATTGAGTCCTCGACTGGAGTAGATATAATGAGTATAAAAATTTGTGTTTCTTCTCTATCTCCACTCTATTATTTAATACTAGTTCTTTAAGATTCAACTTTACTTTACTTAAACTGTTTTATAATCATATGTTGAATAATTTAATAAATAACATACCCTTTTGATTAAATAACTCAAATAATTTTCAGAAATGACATAACAAAATTCAAACCCCCATTTTTTATGTTTTCCAAACCTTCATGATCTACTTTGAAAATGTTAAATTTGAATTTGATATTCTATTAACATCCCTTAAATTTAAATTTAAATTTCTTATGTTTTCCAAAACCTTCATAATCTTAACATCCCTTAAATTATTTTCTGTCTTTTTTCTTTTTTATAAATAAAATCATTTCCGATCGTTTCCAATAAAAACACAAAATTTAAAGTATTGTTATTATATATACTTTGAATGAATATATAAAAAAGAATAATGCAACATAAGGTTTGAACATGACACGATATCATGGATGGTGGCCTCATCCATCCACACAATAAGACCGGTAATTTGTCACTGCTGGTGGGCTGCCACCAGGTCGAGCATGCAAATAATAATAATTGTAATTTTTCACTGTTTGTAATTTTTTTTTCTAATTTCACCGTTAACATTTCGGTTTCTTTCACCTGTGGTCCTTGATAAAATTTGTCCTTGCAAAAACATGAAGGTGATATGCTGACGTAGCATAATCTTAAAAATTTTAAATAAGATTGTTTTTTAGTAACAATTTAGATAAGATAGAACATCGATCTATTATCTTAAAAAGTGGGAAGCTCAAGTTTGATAATATACATGACAATTGACAACGTAGGGATTTGTCCGCAATAGTGGTTGAAACTCATATTTGATCGAGATCTTAGCCCTGGTATTCTTGACAATAATTAATGAGTTAATTAAGTTTTAAGTTTCTCTAATATTTTAAAATTTCGGTTTTAATTTTTGTAAAAAGAAAATCAATTATATGATTTTTCTTCTCAAAACTGACTGCGAAAACCTCTGTACAACTCGTATTTTCTTGAAATCACATGGCCTAAATTTGACTTCTCTTAAAAATCACAAATCCGACTTACACCAAATTGGTAATCACTTTTTCAAATACACCATATTGGTAATAACTCATTGAAACTACATTTGTCAGATAAAAAAAGTTGTATGCGTGTCATGTTCACTATCAACAATCAACTCAATATAACATTTAAGGTTGTAGACAACGGTCAAAAATCGTTCTTGTAAGATTGAAAATAATTGCCAAAACCATAGGCAACAAATGGTAAGACAACAATTTCGAAAAAGTCCCATAAACTCATGTGGCCTTTTCTATAGGCAACAATTTAAAGGTGTTGGAAGACACAAACTATTGAGTCCAGAACTATGAAGAAGTCAAAATCTTTGCATCCTCTGGTGGCCAGAAAAAATAGATAAAGAAATCAAGGCAATGCTCTAAAGAATTTGAAGAATTTATGTCTTACTATATTAAATGCACTCTCAACGTGCCTCTGCTGAATCTGATTACAAACTCACTCAGATGATTAGGCGTCTAATAAATCTAGTAAACCAGTTGACCATCTCGTCAATGCTTCAAATTAACACATTGCAAAGTCAACACTCTATTAAGAAGTCAACATTTTAACGTCCTCTCCTCATCATAGTGAACCAATCTATTGATGGAAGAAATGCATGACATCTTTTGATGTTGTCATCCTTTGAGATCTGTCTTCGAAATTGAGATACACTGAATTAATTATGAAAATATATTTGGATATGTTTCAAAGACTGATTTGTTTTAAATGCTGATTCAAGATCTCCATGATATCCTCAATGGATACATTCCTCATAACTGAAGTAGAAACTAATCAATATGAAATATACTTAGAAAACAAAGGGCAATGTGTTAAGAAGAATCTCTAAAAAGCCTAGAACACATCAACTGAAAAGAATGAATAAAAAATTCTCTCAATAGAGTTATAAGAATTGATGTAAATCAATCCAAGTATTTCATGAAATTGAAATGATATAGGACTTGAAATGTAATATCCTCTTAATGAGAGTTAGAATCCAATAAACAGACCTTGTGTCAATTGAAACATAAACTAGAACTGATGTAAATCAGTCTGATGGTGGCAACAACTCTTTCATTCATAAGAGGTACCTAAATAGGTGTAAAAATACTTATGAATCTCAACAGTAACATGTTAGAAAGTTGAGAAGGTTAATAATTGTAACTGCTTAAAGAGGCATATGAGAAATACTCAAAGCCTAAAGAGACAGAGTAAATAATACTTGTATGCTATTGGTTAAATAGTGGTTTAAGTCATCGACTGTACTGAGACTAAAGCTCTCTGATAGAGAATGACTAGATGTAGCAACATTCCATTGTGAACTAGTATAAATATTCTTCAATCCCTTCTCTATCTCTCTGATATTTTAATGTAAGTTCTTTATGATTCAACTTTTTTTTTTACTGAAACTATTTATATTTATAAGTTGAATGATTTATTAAAGAAAATATCTTTTTGATTAAGTAACTTAAATTATTTTCAAAAATGGCAAAATATAATTCAAACACCCATTTCTTATTTTCTAGCACCTTCAATTGGTATCAGAATTCGGTCTCTTGATTGAACACTTTACCATGTCAGAGTAAATATTCTCTATTGTTGGAAATATAAGTGAAATGGTATGAATTAGTGTAAGTTTTTGGTTAAATACTGTTTTTCAACTTCTCTTAAAATTGTTTTTCTTTAAAACCTCTTTCAAATCATGGATTGACAAAAACATATGATTGAAGACTGAAATTTCTATATGACAATAGATAAAACGCATTAATAGAACATGTATCTCTTTAATGACAATTTAATCTCTTTTCAAAAGTTATCTCTTGAATTTTTGTTTGTAATCCTCTGCATAGTTTCTCTTTAAAAACGTGAGTATTAGTGTTTAAGTTTTTTTATTTATTTATGTAATCCCTCTTCAATGACATTTTGAGTATTAAAATAGAATCTCTGAATTGAGATAATTGAATGTTCAAAGAGAAGAACATAAATGAAAAAAGATTTTTACCATGTCTTTCGAATGGGTAAAAATCTCAAACTTATATATGTATGAGAGATATCATCTTAGATTAAAATTATCTAACAAAATACTTCATCATGTGATTAGTTTTCAATTGTAGATGGAAACTCCCTGCTTTGTTTTTTTTCTTTCAAAGACCTGCTTTAATATGTTATGAATATTCTCTTAATTTTATTATGTTTTTCAGTTGTAGTTTTGAAACTCTTCAATTATCTGATGATAGGAAGATATTTATCTGATGATAGGAAGAAATATTAGCTAATAGAACATGATTATTAGTGAAAAATAATGGAAACATTATAATGCATTTCAACATATGAAACTAACCAAACAGAGAGAAGTTTATTAAAACTTTAGTGATCTATGACATATGTTCAAAAGTGTATGTAATCTATTAGAAGAAATGGTTAGTAATGTAACCTCTCACTTAACAACACATATTTTGAAGGTTGAATGGTAACAAGTTGTAGCCCCTCATCAAAACAAAGGTTGGAGGATAAACTCAAAAAATGCTTCAAATGGATATATTAGTAAGAATCAATCATCTGTATAATGTTGGAGTACACCGGAAGCTTATTCTTTTGATGGGTCAAATATCCCCATCTGATATGATCCATAGATGACATATGTGCAATGCTTTCGAAACAAGATTATATTCGAAGAAGCTTGAACTGCAAGTGAAAGACCAAAACCATCTGATTCCTCCACTAGAGAAGTTTGTAAAACAAATGGGTTTAAATATCTCATCATCTAGTCAAACTCATGGATATATCATAACCTAAAAAGAGCCACTTTGGCAATCCTTTGATTGCAAGGTCTAAAATTATTCCTCTGCCTACTCAAGAAGAAGAAGATATTTGCATCTGGTGTATAGCGTGCTTGATTCATCATTTGAGATCTTTGAAATTAAATCACTAGAAAAAAGAATTGCATCTGTTGTTTTAGAAGAAAGAATAATCATAACCAAGCTAGGTCTCCATCTGGTTAGAAGAAATGTTTGACAAACTTCGGTAAGACAAAAATAAAAACAATTTTGCTAAATCATCGTTATTTGTCAATAGTCAAGTACTCTGCAGTTTATTTCATTTTTTACTATAGTTGTTTGTTTTATATGATATTTTTTTGCTTGTTCATCATATCGATTGTCCTTGTGTGTCTAAGAAATAGTCTTACTCCATTTTTTGTGTTCGTTTCTTTATGTGTATGACTAGTCTTTTCGTGTTCTTCCTTTATCTTGCTCTTTTTGAAAATTGTTTTTAGATTACTTTCGTTAAGACCTAAATTTTGATTTCTTTCTTTTCCTTGCCTATTTAAACTTCTCTTATCTCCTGTGTTTTTTTTTAAACTAGTTCAACCTCTCGTCTTTTATTGAGTCTTCATCTTTATAAATGATCCTCTTGTTACACATACTCTCAGAAACACTTTAAGATATTTTTAAAACATGAACTACTCAACCTTAGTGTTGAAAAGTTCAGAAATCTCAAACCCGTTACATCTGTGAACTGCGGTCAACAAAGTGGATTAAACAAGGAGATTCACAAAATGCATTCAAAGGTTCACTCTATGCAAACCTTGGATATCAATGTCCTTTTCTCCTGCTCAAGAACTTATGTACAAGGAAGTAGTGAGAGAAGAGCATTGAAAGACTTGTGCCTCATTTTGTCTGATCCTTTTGTATTGAAAGAACAGTTCGGAAGTAACAACGAAGAAGGATTAGAGCACCAACAATATTATCAAAGATTTCTATATTTGGAATATTGTATCTCCAATTCAATTTTCAGAGAAAGTCCCATCAGAAAAGTCAAAGACAATTAGAGAAAAGGGAAAACTAAATCATCTTCTTTTCTTTAGTTACGTCTGATGAGTCAGAAGGCTCCATGATATGAAAACTTATTCCTCACTCTATCAGATGATAGCTCAAAGAAGGAAGACACTTACTTAAGAGGGTGTAAATGTAGAGACTTAGTTTACTTATGTATTAGGAATTGGTCAATCAAATCTAATATGTATTTTAAATTAACCTATCTGATTTAGAAAGCCTTAAAATAAACCTTAGGATATTTTACTAATTTTTCTTTTTAGCTCTTTTGTAATGAGTATTGTCGTTGTAATGTAATTTGTGCTTGTTACAAGTGTAATATGAATTACAAATTGAATACATGTTCTTTCCTCTGCTTCTCTCTTATTTGTTTTCCTTTGTTTTCTTCCTTTTTTGTATTTCATTTTTTTGAATCCCTTTGGTTTTTTTTCTTTTAGTTTCTTTAAAAATAATGTATTTAAATTGATTATCTCTTTCTCTGTCCACTACCCATCATCTTCTTCCACTCACTGTCTCGAGCTTTTAAATTGTTCCACGTGTAATAAAGTGTCTGTCAAAATCTATGTACACATTTTTGTCTCACTCTTTATTTTTCTCATACTTTCATCGTTACTTTTTCCATTTTCAAAATGATTTCTTTTCCTTTCTCAAAAAATATGTCTATTTATACCTCAATTGTGTTTTTTCAGTTTCCCTATATGTTGTCTTGTTCAATATCTGTATGTAGTGTGATGGTCGTGAGTTTACTTTGTTTATCTGTTTGTGATTGTTTGCTTTAATTTCTATGTTTTTTTTTTAATTTCACCCTTTTTGATATTGATAAAGGGGGAGAAAATTAGAAAATATAGTAATACAATTAATTGTTTGCTTGCGCTTGATTGCATTTTTATGATAGTTATAGTAATACAATTATTATGATAGTTACTTGCAACTCACCCTTGTTTTGAAAGATTTAACATTGTCTAAAACAATGTTTTGTTCTATTAGGCTTAAAATCCTAGGAACATGTGAATTCAATTGTAAAGACTTGTCAAAACTATGATAATGTTGGAAGGCCTTATATGTTTTCTTATCTTTATGTTTGTCCCCTCTTCAAATGATTTTTTAATTTTACCATTATGTGTATAAAATATAAAATAACTTAATAAGTTCGAAACTTTTAAGAATTATGTTTATCATATTCTAGAACAGTCCCAAAATATTGATTTAAAAGTTTTTTTTAAAGATGTTCAAAGGATTATTAAGTTAAACTACTTTTGAGTACTACATTCAGGGGGCATACTTTTAAACTTTATTATGTGAACGAAAATTGTTCATTAATTGTATGGTTGTTTCTCACTTTTAAAAAGAGGGAGACTGTTAGTCAAAAGTGGTTTTAGTTACAATCCCCAGATTGATATTTCAATGATAACAAATAAGAACAATTATCCCCTAAGTGTATTTGCTAAGTGTGCATATTAAGTTGGAAGACAAAAATTTATATTAATGACTATCTATTTCAAGGTAGCATAAATTATGAGTAAATTAGAGGTAATAATCTAAGCGTTTTTAACCCTAAGAATATTATCACCTAATAAACAAGTAATTATTTCTACTAATAAAGTAAGTCATAATATAACAATAAGAAGTATTGAAACAAGGATATGATAATCTACATTCCAAGTTAAAGTGTTAAAGACAAAGGAAATACAAGTCAATGACTGACCTTCTGATCAGAAAAGAAAAGAACGCTACATCAATTAAGACTTTTATTGATCCTCTAACTTAAGACCACAAAAGAAAGCTTTATACGAAGCCTCAGTTTAGTCAAACTCTTGAGCCAAAAACAATGGAGAAGTCAACATCTCTATGTCCTCTGATGACTAGAAAAGATAGACAAAGAAATCATGCCCTAAAAAAGTTGTGTTTGACTATGTTAAATGCACTCACAATGCGCCTCTGCTATATTTGATTACAAGCTCACCTTGATGATTCTGCGTTTGATAAATTTGGTAAATCAGTTGACCATATGGTCAATGCTTCAAGACAACAATCTGACAAAACCAACACTCTGATAAAGTCAACGCTCTAATAAGAAGTCAATATTTCAACATAATCTGCTCATCATAGTGGACTAATCCTCTAACTGAAGAAACACATGACATCCTCTAACAGTGTCATCCTTTGAGATCTATCTTCCAAAGTCGAGATACGCTGAATTAATTATAAAGATATATTTGGATATGTCTTGAAGGCTAATTTAAGTTCTCCAACGGTAATATCCTCTATATATACATTCCTCAATATTTAAATAGAAACCAATCAATATGAAATATACTGTGGAAAAAAAAAAGCAATGTGTTAAGAAGAATCTCTGTAAAAGCTTAGAACACATAAAAAAAAAAAAATGAATGAAAAATCCTCCGTAGAGAGTTATTAGAGTTGATGTAAATCAATCCAAGTGTTTTATACACTTAAATTGATATAGGAATTGAAATTAATATCCTCTCATTGAAAGTTAGAATCCTAGAAACAAACCTTGTGTCATTTCAGACACAAACTGGAATTGATGTAAATCAACCCGATAGTGGCAACAACTCTTTCATCCATAAGAGGTATAGAATTACTTATGAACCTCAACGAAAACTTGCCAAAATGTTGAGAAGGGTGCTAATGGTAACCTACCGTAGAGGCATAGGAAAAATACTCAAAGCCGGAATAGGCAGTGTAAATAATAATTGTATGCTATTAGTTAAATAATGGATTAAGTCCTCGACGGTGTTGAGGCAAAACCTCTCTAATGGAGGAGAACTATATATAGCAACAGTTTGTTGTGAACTAGTCTCTCTCTGATATTTTAATCTAAGTTATATATAATTTAACTTTATTTTTACTTTAAATGTTTTATAATCTTAAGTTGAATGATTGTATAAAGAACATATCTTTTTGGTTAAGCAACTCAAATAATTTTTAGAAATGGCAAAACATAGTTCAAATCTTGTATCAATTCAATTGTATAAAAATAATTTAATTGATTTATATCAATTTCTAATATCTCTTAACATAGAGGATTTTTCAATCATTCTTTTCTTTTGATGTGTTTGTGAATTTTTCAAAATTCTTCTTTGAATAGTGTTTTTTTTTCTTTTGATACATTAATCATTTTGAAATGTTCTTTCCTTGTATCAAATTATTATCCTCAAGATATTGATGATTGAATAATTTCTTTTTGAATAATGAAAATCATTGAGAGTATCAAGATCATCACGATGATCAACTTATCTGATTATGGTTATTCATAATATCCAAAATCATCAATTGAATTTCATCAATAAGATTTTATCAAATCTAATTTCATCAATATTCTTCAGTTTGAAATTGTTTCTATTTAAATACTGAAGAATATATCCATTGAAATATTATCGTTGGAGATCTTGACATGTAATAGTAGTACACTGAGCTGTTATAAGATTTGTACTATTCTAGGTTGTTGTTGTTCCACATGGACAATTGTATTGTACTAACCAGATGTTATAAGTCATTTTTATGTTCCAGTGCCATGTCATCAGAGGAACAAAATTGGTTCTCTCAAAATTTTGTCTTCACACGGATCCTAACACAAGGTCAATCTTCAATGTCTACATGTTGACTAGAGGCATTGGCTTTTCAAGATGACATAGAATTTCGAAAGTCATTTTATTTATCAAATTATTTGACTTTTATTAGAGAATTGACTTCTTTAGAGGCTTGATTCATATGTTACTATTGTTCTTCGAAAAAGATGATCAACAATCGTTTTAACACAATTGACTTTTGATAGAGACAGAAGATCATATTTGTGCTCTTTTCTTTTGTGATAAGATGATCATTTAATAATTTATATATTTTTGTATTTAATTTATCAAATGTTTGTTGCAATGTTTTTAATGAGATATAATGATTTGCTCTATTAGTAAATACCGGATTTTTTATCCAAAGTATTACTTAAAAGTATTTGTTTTCTTTTAATAACAACTATAATTTTTATTTCTTAAGAGTAGTTCATCATGTAATAAATTGAAGATGCGTCAGAAAATGACTTGATATATTTTTTTTTTGAAAAAGAATGTAATGCAATTTACTAAAATATTATTTATTTATTTTCAAAATAAAATAAATAAATTCTCTTTAGGTGAGATTCAAAAGAACTAAGATTGACTGAAATTAACGACGATTCAATTATTTACTAGTGAATGAAAACTCACTTCCGCATTTCTATTTGAAGTTAATAATGAAGAGTAAATAACTTTACAATGTACCATAGATTTTATTAATACAAAACCTTTTTTTAAGTAAAAGTCCCATTTTCCCACGCGCGTGCACTTATCAAACATCATTCATGCAACTCTTTGAGATCATTAGTACCTAAATGTTGGTGTAAGGGGTCAGTTCATCCTCAACAAAATTAAACCAAATAATAAGTTAACAGCCATAAAATATGAATATAAAATCTTTTCGTAATAAAAGATTTAAAGAAATTAATTCTTTAATAGTTCCCAAGGATGTACCAAGATTCATAAAATGTATCTAAATAAATCAAGTAGCAACTCACCGTAGAGCAAATAATTAGATCAAAATAAAAATGACAATAAAATATATGCAAGTTATCCATGCTCCGAAATGTATATGATCTAGATATAACCAGCCACACAGGCGTCCACACAGAAGTCACCCATACCAATGGGGAAAGTTAAACCAGCCACACAGGCGTCCACAAAGATGCATATGATATGTCATGAAATGATAATGATGCTCAAAAGATTAATGTCACCACCCACTTAGATAATCACACAAATCACCAGCCACTTAGGCCACCACAAAGATAACAATATTTAAAACACAAATCATCAGCCACTTAGGCAATCACAAAGATAACAATATTTAAAACACAAATCACCAGCCACTTAGGCAACCACAATGACAACAATATTTAAAACACAAATCACCAGTGTAAAAATACATGTTTTTGATTATACACAAAGACCAATGGTGACAAAGCAACAAAAAGAAGAAGAATTCCTCCAATTCATTTTCCAAACATCCTTGATAAAATTACAAATAGATAGATTATTTAAAGGTAAATGATTCAAGCCATAATTCTACTACAAGAGAACCTTATATACTTTGCATATGCATATACAATATTTTCAAAAGTCCAAAATAATATTTTCAAACTATTAGAATCTTTATTTTTGACTAAAAACAATCTTGTAATCGAATACAACACTGGTGTATTCGAATACAGATGAAAATTGCTAAGTCAGAAGCAAAAACGTATCATCTGTATTCGACTACAACCAAGGTGTATTCGAATACAGATGAAACATTGCTAAGTCAGAAGCAAGGCCATCTCATCTGTATTCGACTACAGATGAAAAATGCTAAGTCAGTAGCTAAAAATCTTCATCTGTATTCGACTACACAAAAGTGTATTCGACTACACAGTGAAAAATTTGAATAAATTTTAAACGTTGCAGCAAGTTGTATTCGAATACAGAGATCTTGTAATCGAATACAACTGGAAGCAATGCAATTTTTCAGTTCTGAATTCAATCTAAAACATTGCAATTCTTCCTCAAACCTCTTGGATCAAAGGCCACGAATCTAAAGAGATGTTTGAGAACTATAAATAGGTCATAACTCCATATTCAAATTACGAATTCAAATTACACAATTTCAAAGACTTTGAACTAATTTTCTGAATTTTGCTCTAAGTCATTTTCAGAAATTCAAGTACTTGCATATCATTTTCATATCCTTAAGGTTCTCAAAGTACTTGAATAAATCTTGAATTGTTATCATTCTACCTCCTTCCTATTCCTATACTCTTATCAAAACAACAAGTGTTTGTAAAAGAAAGTTGTACTTTCTTTAAGTGTTATATCTATGATAGTAGTGTTCTATCATAGAAAGTTTGTTAGAAGATTGTAGCCAAGGTCCCAGGGTGAGGACTTGTACATATTCTGACAGATAGTGAAGAAAATCTCTTGTGGTGAGCAAGAGGACTGGACGTACCCTTGGTTATTAGGGGAACCAGGATAAATTTGCAGTGTTCATTTACTTACCGTTATTTACTACTTCATCTACCAACATTAAACGCAAAAATCAATCACTAAAATTCTAAAAACTGTCAAAATAACCAAACACCTAATTCACCCCCCCCCCCTCTTAGGTGCACATCTGATCTTACAACCAGCCAATTAGGCAACCACATAGATAAAATATTAAACGCACAAATCACAATCCACTTAGGCAACCACAAAGATAACAATATTTAAAACACAAATCACCCATCACTTAGGAAACCACAAAGATAATATATTCAAGGTTAAATTTTAATCACATATGACATCAAGGTTTTATTCTCATAGATGCTTACAAAAGAGTCAGTAATTTTGTTATCCCAAATATATAACACACAAACACGTGAATAAATGTCTTAGAGTCACAACTTTCATGTTATAAACTATAAAATTGGATTAACGACGTGTTATTGATAGACATCAAAACTCAAATAACGAAGAACACATACAAATATAAACTTTATTTCTTCTACTATAATTTTTCTCCCATTATTAGTCATTTAGGCATACAAATCAAGGTTTACCACTAAACACATCACAAAAATTAACTTAATCATGTTATCATAATTAAAAATTAAAACTTTGAAATGAAATAGCACAAAATCGAAACTTTAAATTAAAAACACCCTAACAAACATATTACTCATGAGATCATAATAAAAATAATAACTTTATAATTAAGTACATCTAGACAACACAAAAATCCTAATTTTACATCAAATATATGGCAACAAGCATATTACTCACGTTACAATAATAAAAATCGAAATTTTATAATTAAGTTTATCAAGACAAACATATTACTCATAAGAGACAAAACATTATAGTTAAATTCTTTAAAGCAAACATAAAACAACATTTTTCTTTTAAGACATCAAGACATCATATCAATATCTTACAAACTATTAATTTAATATCTAGGCTAACCTTGCATGGGGAAAAGCCCTTACCTTAGGCGCTTACTTGCTTAACACCTCTAAATTCGCACGAGAAATAGCTCATTAGGAAATGATGAATTCAACATGAATAGATACTGGGATTTACGACTTAGAAAATCATTTTGGGAGTGTACGAATGACAAATAGGTGTGACAGCAAGATGGCCTAATGGAAATGTATGAATAGAAGAAGCAATCGTGAGATTGTTAAAATAAGGAGGTTTTAATAGCTATTTACGTTGCAATATTACTATTGATTTCTTGTCTAAAATTGAAGTGCACTTAATTCCAAAATTATGCTACCAATAGTTACTATTCCTTTAATTTTATTAGGTTGTTACAAAGCCAATTGAAATCATGTGTATTTATGTGTATGAGTTAATTAGGATTAACTAGTAGAGTTCACCATATATTGTAGGGTGTCACACCACCTCTTTTAATTAAATAAATAAATTAGAGGGTGTCACATCACCTTTTTAATTTTTTTTATCCAGTAGTTACAAAACCAAAAATTATATAGAATTATTTTTGTAGAGAATTAAAATAAAATCATAATTTTGGTTTAAAGAGAGGAATGCATGAGATATAAAAAGTAGAGTTGTCTTTTTGTTGTCCTCTCTTAATTTAACAAAAAAACTCATAATTAAATTTATAGTCTTCATTTCAAAAATAAATTAAAGGTGTTACGGAGGAGAGAGAAGTGGCTGCAGGGTGTCAAGAATGAATGAATGTACATTATTTCCTCTTTTAATTGGTTGAGACAAGGACATAAAGTTACATTATGTCAAGACAACACCATGAATTGTCATAAAATCTCGTCATGAAGGAGAGTAAAAGAATGAGTCACTATTTTTTTTTATACTAAAGATGGATTGACCAAAAATATTTTCAAAACACTTATACATGAGGCATGAATTTCACTAACTCTAGTATCTCCTAAATTGAATAATTATTTGGTCGAAAATAAACTAACAAACAGTATAACTTCTATAAATTATAATTTAATTAAATAATTCAACTTATATTTTATTAACTAAAATAAATCAAGCCAAACAAGAATATCACAAGTCACACATAACAAAATAAAACAAACATATCTAACGCATCAATCTCATGATTATCGAAACTAATCCAATAAACAAAAGACACAATAGTCCATTTAGGAAATAATCACATCATAAATTGTCCCCATGTAATTATCACCCCAAAACAATTAAATATAAATAAAGATTATAATTATTCAGGTAAAATTGAGGGTGATAAAATTTAATTTAATTTTTTTACACATAGAATAATTATTAATTAAATAATAAATCATGACAATTACTAAAAAGACACATATATAATATATATGAAAATATTGGGGTGTTACATAATATTTTTTTTTCTTTTGATACATTAATCATTTTGAAATGTTCTTTCCTTGTATCAAATTATTATCCTCAAGATATTGATGATTGAATAATTTCTTTTTGAATAATGAAAATCATTAAGAGTATCATGACCATCACGATGATCAACTTATCTGATTATGGTTATTCATAATATCCAAAATCATCAATTGAATTTCATCAATAAGATTTTATCAAATCTAATTTCATCAATATTCTTCAGTTTGAAATTGTTTCTATTTAAATACTGAAGAATATATCCATTGAAATATTATCGTTGGAGATCTTGAAATGTAATAGTAGTACACTGAGCTGTTATAAGATTTGTACTATTCTAGGTTGTTGTTGTTCCACATGGACAATTGTATTGTACTAACCAGATGTTATAAGTCATTTTTATGTTCCAGTGCCATGTCATCGGAGGAACAAAATTGGTTCTCTCAAAATTTTGTCTTCACACGGATCCTAACACAAGGTCAATCTTCAATGTCTACATGTTGACTAGAGGCATTGGCTTTTCAAGATGACAACTTTATTGGAGGGAACAATGCTTCATAGAATTTCGAAAGTCATTTTATTTATCAAATTATTTGACTTTTATTAGAGAATTGACTACTTTAGAGGCTTGATTCATATGTTACTATTGTTCTTCGAATAAGATGATCAACAAACGTTTTGACACATAGTTGACTTTTGATAGAGACAGAAGATCATATTTGTGCTCTTTTCTTTTGTGATAAGATGATCATTTAATAATTTATATATTTTTGTCTTTAATTTATCAAATGTTTGTTGCAATGTTTTTATTGATATATAATGACTTGCTCTATTAGTAAATATAATTACTCGTGCATTAGGTAATAATATTTTTAGTGTTGATTAACATTTACATTATTATATCTAACTTACTTATAAAGTATGCTACCTTAAAATAGATAGTAATTGTTGTTTTAGAGTTTAGAAAACTGTTTAAAATTACAATTTATGCTACCGGAAAGATTACTAGGTTGAGTCGCGGACTAGGTCGCTCTCTTTAAGACGTTTTGTGGCATTGCCCAAATTGTGCAAGGCAGACTATCAATCACGAAGTCCCTAGGATAAAACAGTCCAGATTCACTATATCGAAGTTCCACTGCACCGTAGAAAACCATTCTAAAATTACACCATCAATATGGCGGCTAAAGCTACTCTCAATATGACGATTAAAGTCACTCGCAAAATGGTACTATGACCACTCATAAATCAAAAGGACTACGACACAAAAAAAATGTTCTAAAAGATTACGACACACAAACCGCTACAAAAGATTACGGCACAAAATCCGCTCATAATGGTATTAGGACCACTAAAAAATCGATGGGACTACGGCATAAAAACCGCTCTACAAGGATAGTGGTATTAGGACCACTCAAAAATTGACGGAATTACGGCATAACTACCGCTCTAAAAATTGATAGGACTACGGTACAAGACCGCTCTAAAAATCGAAGGGACTACGGCATAACAACCGCTCTAAAAATTGAAGGGACTACGACATAACAACTGCTCTAAAAAATGAAGGGACTACGGCATAACAACCGCTCAAAAATCGAAGGGACAACAGTGCAAAACCGCTCATAAATATCGAAGGGACAGAAAGAAAGGGGTGGAGTGGCTCGAAAATCAGTCGAACAAAATAGAAAAGGGAGAAAAGAGAAAGTTGGGAAATGCATCCAACTTTGGTGTACTTTTCACAAGAGTTTGAAACTCATTATATAGTGATGGAAGCAAAACACATATATGTTTTTTATCCAATGTGAGACTTTAGTATTTATAGTGTTGAAAACTACTCAAAATATGAGAGTTTTCCAATGTGGGACTTCAAAGAAAATTTAAATTCAAACATTAACATTTTCTATGTTCCAACAATCCCCCACTTGATTTTTAATTTTTTTTTTGAAATAGAGTCAAACGCTTCTATAGGATCGTGCATAAACAAAGGTGTCTCTTGACTTGAACCTTTGCATAGTAGGTAAGATTCAAATTCAACAAGAGTGACTTGTAGTCTTGAACTCTATCTCTGACATCAAACCAACACACAACCTTTTCATAGAGTTTATTCTCAAAAGCCTGTGCATTAATGGCCCTGCACGTCTATCCCAGTATAGTGAACGCTCTAGAAATTCTGCCTCAAAATTCCATAGGAAGCGACCCCATTTCCATATTCACATAAGTGAGTCTATCAAGAGTACTCTTGTAGCTAGGTACTCTACTCCATATAGAGTATAGATTTCATTAAGAGTTTCTATTATCTCATCCTTTCATCGCTTTAGGAATCATGCTTCTTTCATATATAATATAGCATATTCATCTTATATCACTATGACTTGTTATTACCCATTGAACCTAATTCTTGGGATCTCCAGTCTTTTAGGTTGGGTTACCATCATGAGTAACTCATTGATCTATAGGCAATAGTCCCATCCTTTTGGATGTATTTAGGAATTTCTCTCTATCTAATCCTTTCGTCAAAGGATCTACTAAATTTTCATTAGTGCGTACATGATCCACTATAACAGCTTCTTTAGAAATTAATTCTCTAACGGTACTGTGCTTACGACGTATTTGTTGTCTCTTACTGTTGTAACAACGATTCTCAATCTTTGCAATAGCCACAGTACTATCGCAGTGGATCAACACAGCTGTCATAGATTTTTCCCATTCAGGGATCTTAACTAGCAAACATCTCAACCAGATCGCTTCTTCACTAGTAGTAGCTAGTGCTATCATTTCAGACTCCATAGTGGACTGAGCCAATAGCGTCTGTTCTTCGATTTCCAAGATACAACACCACTAGCTATACTGAAATATAGTGGTTGTTTGGACTCATCTGATAAAATGTTCCAATCAGCATCACTGTATCCTTCAAAGACTGTAGGAAATCTTTGATAATGTAATGAGACTCATGGTCTTTTTCAGGTATCTCATGATACTTTCCATAGCGTGCCAATGCTCCATACTTTGTCTACTAGTAAACCTGCACAACAGTCCCACGATGTAGGCAATGTCGGGTCTAGTACAATCAGTGGCATACTTGAGGCTGCCAATGATGCTCGCATATTCAGTTTGTCTAACACCTTCACCAGTGTTCTTGAAAAGTTTCACACTTGGATCAAATGGTATACAAGCAGGTTTACAGTCAAAGTATTTATATTTCTTTAGGATTTTTTCAACATAGTGAGACTGATTCGAAGAAATTCCATTTAGTAATCTTGATTTCAAGAATTACATTCGCTTCTCCGAGGTCTTTCATAACAAAGTTGTTACACAACAATGATTTCACAATATTTACAGCATGAATGTTTGAATCAAAATATGAGTAGGTCGTCTCCATAGAGATATATGATAGTGCAAATGTCATTTTCAAATTTGTAATAAAATACATTTGTCACTTTCATTCACTTTAAACTCATTCGATATAATAAAGTTATCAAACTTTTCATACAATTGCTTAGGAGCTTGCTTAAGACCATACAAAGATTTATCTAACTTACATACCTTGTTTTCTTGTCCATGAATCACAAAACCTTCAGGTTTTTTCATATAGATTTCTTCTTCCAAATCACCATTTAATAAAACAATTTTGACATCCATTTGATGTACCACCAAGTTATGAATAGCACCAAGTGAGATAAGTACCCTAATGGATGTAATTCTAGTGACCGGTGAAAAGGTGTCGAAGAAATCTATATTTTCTCTTTGTCAAAAACTTTCGCGAGCCTTGTATTTATCAATCATTCTATTGGGTTTTAGTTTCTTTTTCAATATTCATTTACAACCTGTTGATTTGCAACCATGAGGCAAGTCTACAAAATGTCAGGTCATGTTAGACTCTAAAGAATCCATTTCATCATTTATTGCTTCTTGCAATAAATCTGCATCCAAAGATGACAAAACTTCTTAAAGATTTGTAGGATTCTTTTCTAAGGTATATGCCGTATAATGGGGTCCATAATCTTTTAGCAACTTTGACTCTCTTAATTCTTCAAGTTTCTGTTTCGCCTTGTTTGCTTCTTTTAGTGCTTCTTGTCACGGGAACATGACTTGGTTCGTTGCCCCCACTATTTCTCAAATTGAAAGCAAATTTATTTTCAGAGAAGTCAACATCAATTGACTATATGATCACTTTTGCATTTAGGTCATAAAACCTATACGCTTCACTGTTTACTACATACCCAATGAATATAGATTCATAGGCTTTACTGGTGAGTTTAATTCGTTTGGGATCGGGGATTCTGACATAAGCCAGACAACCCCAAGTTTGAAAATAAGACAAGTTCGGTTGTCTTTTCTTCACTATCTCATATGGAGATGTTTTGTTTTTAGATTTAGGAACTCTATTCAAAACATAGCAAATAAGCAATATATTTTCCGCACACCAATGAGATGCAGCACTAGAGTTAAGCATACTAGCAACAACTAGTTCAATAAGAGTTATATTCTTTTTTTTTTTCTTCTCAACTTTACCATTCACTTTAAGCAATTATGGTGCAGTTGTTCCATGTATAGTTCCAGGCAATTTATAAAACTTATTAAACAAACTAGAATCATACTTGGAACCTCTTAATCTTTCTACTAAATTGATTTTCAATTTTAGTTACAAAGATTCTTAACATGTCAAGCCTTTCACTTTATTTTTCATTTCTTGTAAACGACCCATAAAGTTCACATATATCAGGGCGTAATAAATCTAAAGAGTCAGATTCGCTAACTACAGATTTGTGTGAACTCTTTGTTATTTTAGTTTGACTACAAAAATCACATTTTTCAAAATCATTCAAAAATAACTTTGGAATTAGACCTAAGTTACTTAAGTTTGAAATCAGATGTGTTCACATCATAGAGTCTAGCATGTCAAAAATTAAAATAACACAACATGTAAGCAGAAAGAGACATTTTATTGATTTCAACATTCAAACAAAAAGAGACATATTATATTTCAACATTTAATTTAAATATGCCATGAGCGACGTACCTTAATAGATAATCTCATGAGTTATCTTCTGAATTTTACGAGATCGGTCATCTGATACACTGGGTAGCAGCTCACAACATACTTCTTCAGAGCATCTCAAACATCTCTAGCAATATTATTGGAACTGTAGTAGTTATACAGATCATTAATAAGTCCATTAAGAATATAATTCTTATCATTATTCTTCCATGGGTTAATTCTCCAGCTTTTTTATCCTTTTCTATTTGCTTCAAACTGAAACAGTTTATTGAAATCAGAGGCAACATAACCAAATCCAGTAATCTCTTCGGTTGACATGGAAGAAAGAAACGTCTTAAAATTATTGTTTTTGAGTTTAGAAAACTATTTAAAAATCACAAGTTATGCCACCGAAAAGATTACAGGGTTGAGTCGCGAACTAAGTCGCTCTCTTTAAGACGTTTCACAGCACTGCCCAAATTGTGCAAGGCAGACTATCAACCACGAAGTTCCGCTGCACCGTAGAAAACCGTTCTAGAATTACACCCTCAATATGGCGGTTAAAGCCACTCTCAATATGCCGATTAAAGTCACTCGCAATATGGTACTATGACCACTCATAAATCAAAAGGACTGCAACACAAAAAACTGCTCATAGTGGTATTAGGACCACTAAAAAATCGACGGGACCACAGAATAAAAACCGCTCTAAAAAGATAGTGGTATTAGGACCACTCAAAAATCGACGAAATTACGGCATAACAACCGCTCTAAAAAATGATAGGACTACGGTGCAAAACCGCTCTAAAAATCGAAGGGACTGTGACATAACAACCATTCTAAAAAATAATGGGACTACGGCATAACAATCGTGCAAAAATCGATGGGACAACGGTACAAAACCACTCATAAATATCGAAGGGACAGAAAGAAATGGGGGAAGTGGCTCGGAAATCAGTCGAGCAGAATAGAAAAGGAAGAAAAGAGAAAGTTGAGAAATGCATCCAACTTTTGTGTATTTTTCACAAGAGTTTGAAACTCATTATATAGTGATGGAAACAAAACACATATTTTATTTCTATCCAATGTGAGACTTTAGTATTTATAGTGTTGAAAACTACTCAAAATATGAGAGTTTTCCAATGTGAGATTTCAAAAAAATTTAAATTCACACATTAACATACTCTATGTTCTAATAGTAATTGATATAAATTTTATCTTCAAACTTAATGTGTTTACTAACAAATATAATTAAAAGTTAATTATTCTTTATTATTTTTGTTATCGTTAAAACATCAATTAGATAATTAGAGTGAAAATTAATTTTGCACTGATATGGTTTTTGTGAGGCACATAGGCAACAATTTTTTAGTGAGGTTAGGAAGCAGTTATTTAAATACTTGTTTATTATTATGGGCAACGATTATTTACGTGTTGCTTTTTCGTGTACGCAAAGGTTTTTGACTTCTTATAGGCAACAATTATTGTTATATGTAAACTGTTTCTAATTGTTGTAGCCAACGGTTATTTTAAGTTTATAGGCAACACTTTTTTTTTAAAATAATTTCAATTTTTTATTCTCTACCATCTACCAAGTAATAGTAGCTTTTTTAAATCTCAGTTATTATAAATATTTCTTTTAAAAAAACCACAAACATAATAATACATATTTATCTAGAATAAAATTATTACTCGAGATTTTGAATGATAAAAGCCTTTTATAAAATCTATATTTATCTAAAATAAAAATATTATTCAAGTATGGAAATCCAAAATATACAAACATTAAACTTAAATATCCCACATGTGCTTGTTTCCAAAAAAATAACCAAAAAACATAGGTTTATATAAACTTCTTTTATATATCAAATATCATTACTGAACACGCACAAATAATATTATTCATCATCTTTATTTTCAGGTTGATTTTCTTCATTGTTTGGATGAATTTGCTGCATTTATAAGAAAAATTGTAAGTAATTTTGAATTCTCCCACAATTTATTCAAAACAAATTGTAAATATTTACTCAAAAGAAATAGGCAAACACATATTAAATATTCAATTAAGCTACATTCAATCAATAGCCGAAGAACTAGAGAAAGATTAAGACACTGATTTAACTTTCGCTTTATTAAATAATTATTGATAAAGATAGAAACAAATTTAATCAGTTAAGAGAATAAGTTTAGCCTCGTCTCAATGAATGTAGCCTTAGATTTAGCTGAAAGTGGCGTTCGGTGGATCTCACACCACCGACAAAGCTTTTCAAATACAACACATATCATTGATGATAATAAATAATATAAACAATTGTGTTTAGAAATTTTTGTAAATCTCTTAAGAGAGTCATTAAAAATCTTTGTAAATTCTAAAGGTGATAGAAAACATAAGAAATAGAGTTTGAATTGTGTTTTGCCGTTTCTCAAAAATACTTCCGTTTTCTTTTATCATAACATTCAACTTACTTTTAAAAGAGGTTTAGATAGAGTAAGGTTGGATCATAAATAACTAAGATGCGATAAGTAGAAGAGCATAAACGGGACACAAATATTTTATACTAATTCACAACAAATTGTTGTTACATCTAATCCTCCCCTTACAGAGAGATTTTGCCTCAATACAGCCGATGGCTTAATCCATTTTTTGCATAAGTAGTATACAAGTGTTATTTACTCTGCCTCTTCAGGCTTTGAGTATTTTTCTCTAGCCTCTCCAAGCTATCGTCTCTAGAACCTTCTTCAACATTATGCCATCCTGCCGTTGAGGTTCATGAGGGTTATTGTACCTTTTCAGGTACCTCTTGAGGATGAGAAGGTAGTTTCCACTATCGGGCTGATTTACATTAGTTCTAATTTGTGTTTGATTTAACACAAAGTATGGTTTTAGTATTCTAACGCTCATTGAGAGGATGCTACAGATTATGTCCTATATCAATACAAGTGTGTGAGAACACTCTGACTGATTACATCAACTCTAATAACACTTTATGAAAGGATAATTCACTCATTCTTTTAGTTTGACGTATTCTTCACTTTTTCATATTTTCTTCTTAACACATAGCATTTTTCATTTTCTCTCACATACACTTTCTCTCGCTCACTAGTAAAGGACATAGTTAGTTCTTCTTAAATACAGAGATAAAGTGTCTGTTGAGAATGTTACCATTGGAGATCTTCAATCACCATTTAAGGCATATAAGTTTTTAATAAGTGTCCATATATATATATATATATATATCCCTGAATGATTATGTGTATCTTGGTATTGAGGACAGGGAATGTAAGACTCAATACCAATTATCTAGAACTTGGAAATTGATAATACTATGTTTGCAATACATTGTTACTCCATAACACTTATAGTAACTTCACAATGTACTGAAAATCAAGTGCGAATGAAATCCTAAGTCCCAGATCAGAGCTAGAACTAGAGGCAAACTTAGCCAGATGCGAAACTCCTGACCAGAGACAAACTCTGATCAGAGGTAGCATGACCAGAAACATATAGGTCAGAGGCAGCATAATCAGAGTTAGAGGATACGTGTTTAGAGAAAGAATAAAAGGATACGTGTCTAGAAGAAGAATAAGAGGATACGTGTCCATAGGAAGAATAAGAGGATACATGTCTAGAGGAAGAATAAGAGGATACATGTCTAGAGGAAGAAATAGAGGATACATGTCCAGAGGAAGAATCTGAGGAAACATGTCCAAAATAAGCATAAGAGGATATGCGTCCAGAGGAAGAATAATAGGATATGCGTTCAAGGGAAGAATTAGAGGATACACGTCTAGGGGAAGAATAAGAGGATACCCATCGATGGGAAAAATAAGAGGATACATGTCTAGGGGAAGAATTAGAGGATACACGTCCAGAGGAAGAATCATAGGATAAAATGAAAGAATAAAATCAAGAGAAAGGTATAATAAGAAAAATCAAAGGCAAAATAGCAGCATTTCGCCAGAGATAAAATAGAAGTAATTTACCAGAGGCAAAATACCTGGCATCATAAATCGGCTAACAAAGACATAATAATGAGAAATTAGAGGCAGAAATACTCAGAGTTGAGAAATGGAATCAGAGGCAACATGCTGAGAAACGTAAGTTAATCCTCAAAGGAAGAATGCCCAAAATTATGAGTTAGGAATCAGAGGCAGAAATCAAGAAGAACATCAGAGGCAAGAAAGAGATAAGGCACTGAGGAACACATGTTAGTCCCCATTGTAAGATACGATCTAAACAAACCTCAATAGTATTCTTCCTACATTCCTAACCAACTTATCAACACAATCATCACACAATTTAAATAACAACATGCATGATAATTAAATACAGTTTTGGGTGCAGATTTCACAAACCCTTACATGCTTAAAAGTTCCACTGCCTTACTTTCTTTGAATTTTTTTCTAACTCCTTTTTACCCAGAAACGATTTCACTATTAAAGGAAGAATTTTCAATAAAATTAAACCACACCCTTATGCTAAAATAATTTAATGTAAAGAACTCAAAGTTTCTTTAAGTAGGTTCTTCTTTAATTTGGGCAAGTATTTGAGGTGGCTCTCTATTTTCAATTTTCCTCCTCTTCAGTTTAAGTTTTCCCTTGTTATTGCTTCTTCTTCACACGAACATGGTTTAAATGATTATTGTGATCCGAGGAGTGAAATCTTGCATGCAAAAGCTCCAAGCAAGTTTGGTGGGGTTAATTGAACTAGTGTTTTTGGAGATTTTGAAAGAGAATGAATATATAGGAATTTGGGAAGACGATGAATAGTGCTGGTCTAGGGGTTGTTTTCAGTTAGAATGAAAGGGTCCCCCAAGCTTTTACTCAGGAAGGCACTAATAATGGGGGAAATGAGTGTTATTTCTCATTTTGCCCCTTGGACATTACTTATTTACTTCTTGTCTATTCCTATTTTAATTAAAAATTATTTATTTCTAAACTAACATGTTAATATTTTAAATAATCTTTATTTTTAACATATTTTAATTAAGTGAGTTGTTACATTTTATCCCCTTAATAAAATTTTACCCTTAAAATTTAACAATTTACCTATTGGAAGAGGTAAGGATACTCCCTCTGCATATCAACCTTTGCCTCCCAAGTTGCTCTCTCTGAAGATGATTCTTCCCAAACAACCTTCACTAGGGGAATAGCTTTGTTCCTTAACGCCTTGATGCTCTTATCAACAATCTAAACTGACACATGATTGTTGGAACATAGTTGGTTTTACATTCAGAGTTTTGATGTTAACAAAAGTATTTTATGAGAATAATATATTTGACTTCAAATATTATGAAAGAAGATTCATGTTTTTGAAGAAAATCTAAAATAAGATTTGATTCCAAATTATAATTGATGAAAATTTAAAATAAGATTTAATTCAAATTTATAATTGAAGAAAATCTAAAATAAGATTTAATTCAAATTTATAATTCAAGAAAATCTAAAATAAGATTTGATTCAAATTTATAATTGATGAAAAATCTAAAATAAAGATTTGATTCATATTTATAATTGAAGAAAATCTTTGACCAAGTTGAATAGAAGATATGGTCAAGATTTGAAGAATACTTAAAGAAGATTTGAAGAATATTTGATCAATATTTGAAGAAGATTTAATTAAGATTTGAAGAAGAATTGATCATGATTTGAAGAGAAGTTTATTTGAAGAATTTGCAAACTCAATCTACACAAAATAGGAACAAAATCAATTTGAAGAATTTACAAACTCAATTTGAACAAGATACAATTCAAAATTAAACAAAGACTAAATTGAAACCCAAATTTTCACTATAAATAGACACTCAAGGTGGAAGGAGAAAAGCATCGAAAAGCAGAAAAGAGTAACTCAAGCTCAAAGTTCTCAATTCATCTTAGAGTTCAAAGAGAGAAACACTTGTTCAGGTTAGAAATATTTTCTATGTGTTCTTTTCTTATAGTGTGGGAGTTATTATTATTATTAGCTTTGTTAGAAGCAACTACTCAAGTTTCAATCTTTTGTATCCAACCCGATAGTGGTTTAGTTCCTTCTTCAATCTAGGGTTGTCAGGAGAAGACTTGGCTTGTAGGGTCAAAGTGGTTAGTTCCTCAAAAGTGTGGGGTTGTTAGGCTGTTTGGGAAGACTGACTTGGAGGTCAAGTGCTTTGTAATTAAAGGTATTTGAATTAGTGGATTAAAGCCTTCTGAATGAGGGGACTAGATGTAGCCAAGTTAGTGGTGAACTAGGATAAATCTACGTGTCAAATTATTTATGCTTTCATTGCTTGCTACCTATGAATCTGATTGCTTCTACTTCAAGTAAGTCACCAAAACCAAACTAGTTTTATTTATTTATTTATTTATAAATTATCAAAAAGTTGTCAACTTTGGCAAACACAATTCAACCCCTTTCTCGTGTTTGCACCTTCAACTGGATTGTATGTGAGGTTTGGTTTAAGTTGGAGAGACTCATGATGTAAGATTTGGTGAGGGTTTGGAATATATTTCTTCAAATGGAAAACATCATGGAGATTGGACAAATAAGGTGGTTAGGCTAATCTGTAAGCAGAGGGACCTATCCTCTGCATAATTTGGAAAGGTCTAACAAAGCGTGGGCTAAGCTTCATAACTTTCAGCACTCTTCCAATACCAATAGTAGGAGTTACCCTTAAAAATACATGGTCACCTTCCTCAAACTCTAAGG
This sequence comes from Cicer chorassanicum, assembly GCA_037974735.1. Lineage (NCBI taxonomy): Eukaryota > Viridiplantae > Streptophyta > Magnoliopsida > Fabales > Fabaceae > Cicer > Cicer chorassanicum. The sequence goes on along the minus strand of JBBPBP010000001.1, from coordinate 52,967,397 downwards.
GTCTTCTCCTATGGTCAACATAGTTTTTCTGCCTACTTTGGGCTATCCTCAACTTATCCTTAATGACCTTGGACAACCTTAGACCCTAAAGTCCCCTTGTCTCCTACCTCTGACCAACACAGAGGTGTTCTACATTTTCTTCCATGGAAGGCCTCATAAGGTGCCATACCTATGTTGACATGGTAACTGTTATTATATGTAAACTCCACCATAAGCAAGTGTGTATTCCAACCCCCACCATCTTCTAGAATACAAGCCCTTAACATATCCTTCAGAGTCTAAATGGTCGTCTTAGTTTGGCCATCAGTCTGGGGGTGATAGGTAGTACTAAGGTGTAACCTAGTTCCTAGAGACTTTTGAAATGTTTTCCAAAATATGGAGGTAAACTTGGAGTCCCTATATGATATTATGCTATGAGTTACCCTATGCAACCTTACTATTTCCTTTATAAATAATTTGGCCTGCTTAGGGGCGTTATATGTTGTCGTAATAGGCAAGAAGTGGGTTGACTTAGTCAATCTATCTACAATTACCCAAATGGAATCATACCCAGATTGAGTATGAGGTAATCCCACCAAAAAATCCATGGAAATAAAACCCATTTCCATTTAGGTATGTCCAGATGTTGTAGTAAACCTGCTTGCCTCTGGTGTTCTATTTTTACCTTTCGACAAGTCAAGCACTAGGCCACAAAGATAGCCACTGTTGGAACCAAGTTGGTTTTACATTTAGAGTTTTGATGTTAACAAAAGTATTTTATGAGAATAATATATTTGACTTCAAATAGTATGAAAGAAGATTCATGTTTTTGAAGAAAATCTAAAATAAGATTTGATTCCAAATTATAATTGATGAAAATCTAAATAAGATTTGATTCAAATTTATAATTGAAGAAAATCTAAAATAAGATTTGATTCAAATTTATAATGGATGAAAAATCTAAAATAAGATTTGATTCATATTTATAATTGAAGAAAATCTTTGACCAAGTTGAAAACAAAATATGGTCAAGGTTTGAAGAAGATTTAAAGAAGATTTGAAGAATATTTGAAGAAGATTTGAAGAAGATTTGAAGAATATTTGAAAAAGATTTGAAGAATATTTGAAGAAGATTTGAAAAAGATTTGAAGAAGATTTGAAGAATATTTGAAGAAGATTTGAAGAATATTTGATCAACATTTAATTGAAGATTTGAAGAATATTTGATCAACATTTAATGAAGATTTGAAGAATATTTGATTTGAAGAATTTACAAAGTCAATCTACACAAAATAGGAACAAAATCATTTTGAAGTATTTACAAAGTCAATCTACACAAAATAGGAACATAATCAATTTGAAGAATTTACAAACTCAATCTAAACAAGATACAATTCAGAATTAAATAAGGACTAAATTGAAGCCCAAATTTTCACTATAAATAGACACTCAAGGCTGAAGGAGAAAAGCATCGAAAAGCAGAAAAGAGTAACTCTAGCTCACAGTTCTCAATTCATCTTAGAGTTCAAAGAGAGAAACACTTGTTCAAGTTAGAAATATCTTTTGAGTGTTCTTTTCTTAAAGTGTGAGAGTTATTGATATTATCAACTTTGTTAGAAGCAACTACTCAAGTTTCAATCTCTTGTATCCAACCCGATAATGGTTCAGTTCCTTCTTCAATCTGGGGTCGTTAGGTTGTTAGGAGAAGACTTGGCTTGTAGGGTCAAGGTGGTTAGTTCCTCAAAAGTCTGGGGTTGTCACGCTATTTGGGAAGACTGGCTTGGAGGGTCAGGTGCTTTGTAATTCAAGGTTTTTGAATTAGTGGATTAAAGTCTTCTGAATGAGGGGACTGGATGTAGCCAAGTTAGTGGTGAACTAGGATAATTCTACGCGTCAAATTATTTATGCTTTCATTGATTGCTGCCTCTAAATTCGATTGCTTCTACTCCAAGTAAGTCACCAAATCCAAACAAATTTTTAATTATTTATAAATTATCAAAAAAAGGTATCAACTTTGTGCAAACACAATTCAACCCCCCTTCTCGTGTTCGCACCTTCAATCTATCTACAAGAAGTGGGTTGACTTAGTCAATCTATCTACAATTACCCAAATGGAATCATACCCAGATTGAGTATGAGGTAATCCCACCAAAAAATCCATGGAAATAAAATCCCATTTCCATTTAGGTATGTACAGATGTTGTAGTAAACCTGCTTGCCTCTGGTGTTCTATTTTTACCTTTTGACAAGTCAAGCACTAGGCCACAAAGATAGCCACATCATCCTTCATACCTGGCCACCAGTAATTCTTCTTAAGATCCTAATACATCTTTGTGGGTCCAAGATGAATGGTCAAGTGGCTCTTGTGAGCTTCCTCTAGTATCATCCTTTTCAATTCTTGGTCCCTAGGTACACAAATTTTGTCTTGAAACAAAATTGTCCCATCCCTTGCCCATGAAATTTTTTCTTGATCTTTCCTAACTTGTAACTCCCCATCAAACTCTTGGGATTGCCTAATCCGGTCCCTAAGGTCACTGGTTATTTTCATTTGGTTTAAGAGAATTCCCCTTTGCAGAGGTGTCATCTTCAGATTTAAATCTCTAAAGTTTTTTTGTAATGTCAATTCTTGGAGCATCAGATATGATATAAGTAGTGATTTTCTACTCAAGGCATCTACCAAAAAGTAGGAGAGACAAAATTGAAAAATTCTAGTTCATATGATTCAGAATGACATTCTCTAATTTGGATCCTCTTCACTAATTAAAGAAAAAGATTAAAAAAAATGATTAATATGAAAGATAAACAAAGAAAATTTGCAATTTCTACATGAGATTGGCTCAAAAATGATGTCACTGAAACAACCGCTTTAAATTTCTAAAAAATAAAAAATTTGTACAAAGACCTCTAAAAATATTTTATACTTAATAAAAAAAGATTTCTTATTATAATATTTTCAATTCTAAAACTAATAAAATTTTACATACAATTAATATTGTCTCAATAAATATTAAATTAATTGACTGAATTATCAATTGAAATGAAATATTATACAAAATTAATTATATTGATTTGATGTATGAATTTTTATTTTAAAGTATCTAAACAAAAATTTTAATTTTTCATAAACTTTTTTTAGTAAATTTACTAAAATTCCATTTTAAACTTTAAAAGATTCATATTAAAACCCGCTTTAGAACTGTAACTTTGTCAGTCATGTCGACATCCTCAACTGACAACCCATCTCTCGCATAAGACAAACCCACAATTTCTTTATTCACTTCTCAATTCAATTTCACTTTATTAACATTAATTTCCATTTTCATTTACTTTTTCCTCCTCACATCTTATGCATTTCCATGTGAATATCTTTCTCATATTGCTTTCAAATTCAGAAATTGAAGTGGGTTGTGACTAGAATTCCATTCAAGAGCTTTTTACGCCACCCAATTTTTTTTCTTTCACTAAAGATCTATTTTTTATCATGCTTTAGTGGTGAATCTTGCTATAAAGGAGAACCTTGTTATCGATCTTCAATCATTTTTTGTTACAAAAGTGAAAATTTTCAATTTACATGTTTTTGTCATTTGTGGGGTTGGTTCAGATTTATGAGTTGTGAGACATGTGGGGAAAGGTTTTTGTGACATAGATTTGGATTGTATACTTTTTGGAAAACAAAGAGGCATATTGGATTGGACTATGATATAGCATCCATAGTATACTTAAGTCAATTTTACAGTGATTTGTGGCTATCTTGTATTGTGCTTGTAAAGATAACTTTATGTTATTGAAAGGATCTCAGATCCAATCATTGGATAATACCTGTTAGATTTTTATTTTATTTTGGTCTTAAACCTCTAGTACCCGGAGGAGAAAAAGAAGTCTGGTGATTGGAGTTCGATTCTGGAGTTAAGTAAAGTCTAATCAATTATTATTTCAGTCAGAATTTGAATTTGGGTCATGTTAATCGATTTGACATTAAGTGAAGTTGAATTCAACCACTTGGTCACTTATAGTATGTGTTAGTTTGTATTGTGTAAGTAGGACCCTTAGTAGAAAAATATTTTAACTTGTAAAGGTGAAAACTATGCTAGTTTGTGTGTAAAAGTAGAAACTTGAATAGATGCTACTTTTAGCTTTGGCTATGGCATGAAAAATATGAAAATGGGTATGAGTAGGACCATTGTTTGGTTTAGGAGGGACCTTAGAATTGAGGACAATCCTGCATTAGCTGCTGCAGCAAGGGATGGTTCTGTTTTTCCTGTCTTTATTTGGTGTCCCAAAGAGGAAAGGGAGTTTTGTCCAGGTAGAGTGTCTAGGTGGTGGCTGAAGCAGTCTCTTGCTCACTTGGATCAGTCATTGAAATCTCTTGGAGCTAGACTTGTGTTGATCAAAACTGATAGTACTCTTGCAGCACTTTTGGAATGTGTAAATGTTGTTCAAGCTACAAAAGTAGTGTTTAATCATCTCTATGGTAAGTCATGATTTCAAAGGGGTTGCTTTTTATGGAATTTAAATTCTGTTTACTTTGTGAAAATATTGTGTTTCATTTTCTAAAATGTTGTTCATTTTATTTTGGTTAGTGACTCTTTAAATGAATCATTGTCATAGAGAGAATGTGAAATGTTAGTTAATGTAGATATATTTCTGGAAATAATTAATACAGTTTTTTGACATTTTCATTGTTTCTAAAAATATACACAATAGTTCACTATAAAAGTTTTTTACCTCCTTATTAACAAGTAAAATTAACACAAATTTTAGGAAATGAAAATAAGAAATATTTTCACAAAGTAAATAGACTCTAAGTTTGTTTGTTGAATAGTTTTTGACAAATTTGTATTTGACCTCCTTATTTTGGTGTTGTTCAAAAGTTTGGAGTTGTAAAAGTTGAAAAAAGAAAGTAGTTTTTTACTGTCAATGTCAACAATTTATTTGGTTGCTCTTCATAATGACCAACACTTATTTTTCCAATCTAAACATGGAGGAAAATGCATTGTTTCTCTAAATTCTACAATATTCCTTACTGTGCATCAAATAACATATATAATAGATTATCTGTATGAACCTTCGCTTTTATACTCCCTCGTTCTGAAATATAAGCAAAATCGGTCAAAGCAAGTTGATGTATTTCTAACATATTTGGTCAAAAATTGATGTATTTGGTTCAAAATATCAATTTCTTTGATCAATTTTTGCTCATATTTCGGGACAGGGGGAGTACAATACTTGTATGGTTTGCATCCTTACAATTTTTGTGTTTCAACTTTAACCATTCAATATTGCAAAGTAAGAAAACTTTATGTCATTACTGTTGTGTAGCAAGTGTGAGTTAGAATTCTCACATTGCTTAGAAAAGTGATGGTTGAGCAACATATAAGTGAGAGGACCCATAAACCCATTGCCTTAAGGTTTTGAGTTGAGATGTAGTGTTCAACTCACTTGTGTGGTTGCTCTTGGCCTAATGTGAATGATGCCTGGGCTCCCGTGATGACCCAACAAATACTACACAAGGAAAAACCGGCCAATCTTTTAGTAACAGAATACTTATTTCAAATCATATAGCAGATAACATAAGAATTTTGTGTGGACATTGTTTATGATGAGACAAATACAGTAAGTAGGGAACCGCAAATTGGGTCGTGAGTACCAATTTGCGGTACTTTCACTTCGTAGAGACTTGATATGAGGCTGAATAATATTGATAGTAGTGAGTCTTTGATAGAAAAAATAATTGTGATCTATTTCATATCAATACAATGCTAGATACCTGATATCTATTTCTTTTAACAGATCCAGTTTCGCTTGTTCGTGATCACAACATCAAAGAAAAATTAATGGAACTTGGTATTTCTGTTCAAAGCTACAATGGAGACTTGCTGTATGAACCGTGGGATATATATGACGAAAGCGGGCATGCATTTACAACTTTTGAACCATTTTGGAACAGATGCTTGCAAATGCAAATGAAAACTTATTCACTCATTCATCCTTGCCAATTAATTCTTGCTGAAGGTACAACTATATATAAGCTACGACAATTTGGTTTGTTTCTTGATAATAAAACAATTGATATCAGGTTTACTTGGAGTTATAAGATATACTATAACCATTTGAGGATATATGGTAGATATGTGTGGTATGAGAACTAGTTTGGATTGACTTATTTGAGCTTCTTTACTGACATAAGTATTTGTTATAGCTGATGAAAACAATTAATGACATGTCCATATATAAGTTGTTTTCAGCTTATTTTCATAAACTCTCCCGAATAGCTTAAGAAAATAGTTTATATCTTATATGATAACAGTTTGACTTTGGTTTATCTTTTGTTAAAGAAATAGTTTATACATAAGCACTTCTATGAGAAGTGCTTATGCTATAAGCACTTAATTAAGTTGTTTCTCCAAACAGGGTCTAAGGAGAGAGATTTAGCTTTTTGGACAATACTAATGTGGCAACTTGCAGCTATGTGATGATTATCATACCATACTGTGTACAAATTGTCACAAGTTCACATTTAAAACTTGTAAAGAAAAACTTCAAGTGAGAATTCGATTCTTTTCTTGTTTTGATGACAGGTAAAGTTGAGAAACATTCCATTGAGCAACTAGGTCTTGAAGATGAGTTAGAAAAATCAAGCAATGCATTACTAGGAAGAGCATGGTCTCCAGGTTGGAGCAAGAGTGACAAGGCATTAACAGAATTTGTTGAAAAGCACTTACTTCACTACTCCAAAAATAGGATAAACCTTGGTGGTGACTCCACCTCACTCTTATCGCCATATATTCATTTCGGAGAATTGAGTGTGAGGAAAGTATTTCAGTTGGTGCGGACAAAACAGATATTATGGACAAACGAAGGAAACATTGAAGGTGAAGAGAGTGCAACACTTTTTCTCAGGGCCATTGGATTTCGAGAGTACTCGCGTTATCTTTGTTTCAGTTTTCCGTTCACAGTTGAAAGGCCATTGCTAGGGAACTTGACGTTTTTTCCTTGGAATACCGATCCTTACAACTTTAAGGCTTGGAGGCAAGGTAGGACTGGCTATCCGTTAGTTGATGCGGGAATGAGAGAGCTTTGGGCGACAGGATGGATACACAACAAAATGCGAGTCATAGTTTCAAGTTTTGCTGTGAAAATGTTGCTTATACCATGGAAATGGGGAATGAAGTATTTTTGGGATACACTATTAGATGCTGACCTTGAAAGTGATATCTTGGGTTGGCAGTATATCTCAGGAAGTTTACCTGATGGTCACAAGCTTGAACGCTTGGACGATCCGGAGGTATGTTGCATTTTCTTGCATCAAAAGGTTTTACATTTTCTTTGTGAGTCGTGCCAGTTGCATATACATTATGAAATACAATGTCTTATAGTTTTTGTGTGTATTTTTTAGATGTCTGTAAGTTGTCGAAGATGAAAAATAATTGAAAGATAGAAATAAACAAGTTAGGTGTCAAATAAAGTATCTATATTTAGTGTTTGTAGCATAAGTATAATTTTGTCTCACTTTTGGGAACAGATTCAAGGGACAAGATACGATCCGGAAGGCGAGTACGTTCGTCAATGGCTGCCGGAATTAGTGAGATTGCCAACCGAGTGGATCCATCATCCATGGAATGCACCAATTACTGTACTAAGAGCATCAGGGGTAGAGTTAGGCCAAAACTATCCAAAACCAATCATTGACGTAGATTTAGCAAGAGAACAATTAACTGAAGCTATATTCAAGATGTGGGAAAATGAAGCAGCTGCAAAAGGTTCTAGTTCAAAAGATAAACATGAAGTTACTGATGACAATGAAAAATTTTCTATTCCAAAGGTTTTTTTGAAGGACAAGGCTCCACGCATCGCCACTTCTTCGTCGAACGACCAAAAGGTGCCGACAATTCAGAATCTTAAGAGTGATGATCCTCCTAATAGGAAGAGACTAAAATATACTGCTGAAGGGAAAGAGAAACGAGACGATTCGTGTAATTTCAGCAAGCATACTGAGGTTTCGTGCATTGATCAAGAAGTGTGTTCTACAGCTGAGTCTTCATCCAAGAGACAGTGTTCAAGCACTTTTTCATTTTCTGTCCCACAACAGTGTTCCTCATCTTCTAATATATGTCAAGAACAGATTGAAATGGAAAAGAGTTCAAGCAAAGATGGTGAGAGTGACTATGTTTCAAGAGGGGAAAATGAAAAAGAAATCAAAAGAGAGTCTTAAACAAAGAAAGTCTTTAAGCTTGCATGAGCATACTGATTAGCAAGTTTTCTTTAGTGTATCTTTACACTATGAAACACAAATTCTGACACAGATACTAGATACGACGTTGATACTGACACACTAACAGCGGTAATAATTTGAGAAAATGAATGAATTGAATTTAATAAATATGTCAGTGTCAGACACCAAGACATACCTTCAATCAGAAGTGTCGATGCTACAAAGTATACATGCGTGTTGACACTTGTGTAAGAATTACTACCTGTACCGGATTCATTAGTACACAGCAGCTTCTAATTCTTAGTGATTCGTATCCTATTTGTTGTGAAAATAATCTAATGGAATAGAGAAAGATGTGAAAGTGTGGGACTCATCAATTGTTCAACCTCCCAACAAATTGATTACACTTCCCTAGCAATAATCTAGATTCATGCTACAGAATCATGATATAATATGGATCAACATATCAAACTGGAACATGTACAACAAAATAAAGACTTGTGATTACTTGAGAAAGAAAAGTAAATATAAGTTATCTCACTCTCGGATAAAGGTTAGAATAATCAATTATACAAGAGTAGATTTTTAACTAAAATACAACCAAAAGAAAACACTTTATTGTACAACAAAAGAAAACACTTAAAGAGCTACAACATTATTGTGAATACAACAACCAATAACTTGTTTTAAAATGTTCAAACATAAACATTCAAATCACTTTGTTCAACACTTACATGAATCAAATAGAAACTATCCTAGTATATCTTCACATGGTTTCAAATTGTAGACCACATAACACAACAATGACCGCAAGAACAATGGGGTGCAACTAGCTGCATTGGATTGTAATTGATCGCATGGGGTTACGACAAGCTTTACAGTGCTCACTCAAATTACTTTTCAATCTTCTTTGGTTTTAAAGTTGTAGAATCACAAGAAAATTTAAAGGATTTAGGGTATTTTAAAATGACGGAATTTGTAATGAAGTAGAGCCGAAATATGGGTGGAAAAGTAGAAGGTATAAGATTTTGAAAATATGTCACGAAAAATAATACTACGGTGCAAATATAAAATAAATTTACGTTGCAATGTTCACAATGCACCAGCAACACTTGCAACTGCATTCGTGATTGTGACCCCAGTTTGAAACCGCGATCCTTCTTGCTCAATGTCCTCGACACCATCTCGATCGTTCTCTCCACTCAGCTCCTCGAGTGATTTCCCCTTTGATTCAGGAACCAATAAGGTGAAAACCATTCCAGCAAAGTTGATGACACCAAGCATAATAAGAGAGTTCTTAATCCCAATCCCAGCTGGATACCCTTTATCAGTCTTAGAAGGATCTTTACTTTGTGCAGCATATAAAAATCCAAATGCACCAACAATTGCACCTGCTTTTCCTGCAGCAGCTGAGATTCCATGACAAGTTGACCTTAGCCTTGCCGGGAAAATCTCGGCCGGAACAACAAACGTTGTAGCATTTGGACCGAAATTGGCAAAGAAGAATGTAAGTGAGTACATTACAACAAAACCAATTCTGTTATCTTTCTTGGACCAATGATCATATGGTATAGCAAGAGCAAACATGAAAACAGTCATGAAGAAGAAACCCATCAATTGAATAGCGAATCGACCCATGTAATCGATAAACGCTACGGTAAACCAATATCCTGGCACAGTACTACACAATGCAATAAGTGTTTGTGCTCTTGCAATCTTGTAAACTTCATGAACTGCATTCATTTCAATCGCTGGAGGGATCCATCCAATTGCAGAAAAAATGTCCTTTTGGAAAAGATTCTGACTATAGAATGCTATATCCAACAAAAACCAAGTAGTTGTTGTTCCAACCAAATGTAATCCGTGTCGCTTAGCGAATTCCTTGCTGAACAAGCCAAACGTATTTCTTTTATCACTAGTCATTTGTATCACTTTTTCCTCTTCAACCTCGAGTTCAACTTGCAAAACCTTTGACATATCAGAAGCCGCTAGTTTCGCATTCTTAGCAACAAGAGCCGTGTAACGAGCAGTTTCAGGCATTTTCATACGCCAGTAATAAGTAAGTGCAGCTGGAAGTGCACCAAACATTAGAATCAAACGCCAAATAAAATCGAACGCGGGCAATACCAACGATGCTTCAGGATTTTCTGCATAAGTAGGAACTTTATATTTATGATCAAAAGCAGCTGAAACAATTAAAGCAACAATTCCACCACCCAAAATTCCAAGCCCTTGCATTGCAAACACAGCAGCAATGAAAGCACCTCTAGTTTTTTTGTTAGCATATTCAGACATGATTGTAGCAGAAAGAGGGTAATCACCACCAATTCCAAAACCAAGCCAAAACCTAAAGAAACATAATGAAGCCATAACACTCTTTGGACTATTACCAAAAGAGAGTCCTGAGGCAACAGAACAAATTACCATGAGAATAAGAGTTAAACCATAAACTTTTTTTCTTCCCATTTTGTCCCCAAGCCAACCAAAGAATAGTTGACCAGCTAGTGTGCCACAAAGTGCAACACCAGTGACAGCAGCTTGAACATTTGGAGGAAGTGTTCCTGGCTTTGGTGCATTTGGTACTGTATAATAGATTCTCCCTAGTAATTTGGTGACTAGGGAAATGCAGAAAAGATCATAGGCATCAGTGAAGAAACCCATTCCAGCTATCACAATTGTTGTGAAATGATACCATTGTGTTTTGGCTACATCAAGAGCATTTAGAACTCCAAGTTCTCCTGCCATTGCTGAATTTGATAACTTAGTTTCCTGCACAAGTACAAGATACTGTTTACAAACTTTTGAGTTTTGACTATATATATATATATATGTGTTATCTCAGATACTACGGTAGTGGACCACCTCACCGCGAACCATTGCTTAAAAGTCAAATGAAATTGTAACAACGTTCAAGGACATTCGTTGGAAGTTTAAATTAACAGTCCTCGTGGTCTTTACGATTGAGACAATAATTCGATCATTGCCAATTCGATAAAATAAAGAAAAACGAATCTGTCACTCAAAACAGAATTTGTCGAACCGACACCAACTAGATTATTGTCTTAGTTATAAATAGGAGATGAACGGTTAGTTTATACTACTGAGGAGAGGAGGGTCATTGAACAATCTAATGCGGCTGATTGAGCCTCAATTGCAGTTGTGTTGTGCTCAATTATTATATAAAAAAATCATGATATCAAGGTGGTGTGAAAGAAAGTTACAAATAACTTGACACTTTATTTCTAACTAACTATACTACAGATTTTACAGATTTTTTTAATAAACTTTCCATTAATTTTTTCTGATTTTCTTATAAGGTTGAATCTACTAATCCACTTGAGTATACCAAGATAGAAACATGCCGGAAATTTGGTTCTAGTTCTAGTTTTATTTCTAGGTGTCCCCATCAAAATATAAGAAAACAAAAATTATTTATGTAAAGCTAAATAGGAGATATAAAATTAGTTAGATAAGTTAAAGAAGATAGTTAATTTCGGTAATGCTTATCATAATTTTTCAATGTTATCCTCATTTAATTTTAAAATTATTTCACCTAAATATATATAAAAAATAAAATATTTAACTTAATTAATATTATTAATTAAAGTAACACTAGATATACATAGACAAAAGACAAGCTGCACATGATTTAGACAAATTTCAAGCAAGCATTGTATCTGTAGCACAAGGGACCATAATACGACATAAATAAAAAGTTCATTACAAGATAAATTGACTAGTGAAACCATTTTTAATTTCATTTTAAACTATAGAAATTAGTCCTTAAACCCTAGTTCAACTGACAAATGTCAATATTGTTAGGTTGAAAGTCTTGTCCCACTTTCGAATTCAGGAACTTACAATTGTGTGAGTTAATTATGGTAGAATTTACCATACCTTCTAAGATAAAAAAAAAAATTATAGAAATTAAGCAAGAGGAAGAGGGTTAATTTGTTCGAAAAATATTTTCATGAATTTTAAATAGATGGAAAAAGTGGAACAAGGAAGGGGCTTGTGACCAATTATGGTAACTATTATCAACACCCTAATCATGAAATAAATTTGTGGTAAGCTGCGGAGAAATTAGAGAGAGGAAATTAACCTTGAAATGAAATGAAATGAAAATAGGCATAAAAGGCACATGAGAGTTGAAGCCATATTTTCATATCAACAATTAGCATTTTTGTTTCACTTCATAAGAACTATATTAATTTAACTTCAGAGTTAAATTAGTGTCATTTCTTGATTAATAAAAGAAATATTAACCGATACTTTACCTAAAAGAGTAGTATAACTGGAACTGATTGAATTTCCAAAGTAATGTGTCATGGCGAATGCATGGGAAAAATTCATGAAAATATGACATATCCAGGTAGTTAATGGTGGAATTAACGATTGTTTCTTAGTTACTTTTTTAACGGTGCTGCTATACCTAATTCATAAAAAAGTGGCGTCTCTGGAGAATCTTCCATGCATCACCAAATAATACAACATAGTACTGTTACTACGAAATATAAATATATATTGAGCTAGCATTATAAAAAACCTTAAATAAAATCTTAATTATCTCAAGAAAATAATCTCTATGCGCGGTTGTTGTGCACAGAGATTTAATTTTTTTAGAATAGTGCTACATGATTTTCCATTTAAGAAAATAGGTGGATTGCAACTGAACCACGGTTAGAAATAGTCTATCGTATGTTTGAAAATCATTCAAAATTTTAATAATGATCAAAAGTATTTTTTAAAAGTATAAATTATACAATCAAAATAATTACTTAATCAAAGTCGATCGAATAAATATAAGATCGAAAATGAATATGTTTCTCAAAATTCAACTTGTTGAGTTGATTTCGGTCCGATCACATTTTCATTGAAAAAATGAAAAAAATAGTTAATTTTATAAATTTTAAAAAATATCATTAATTATGGATAAGATTTCAAATGACGTTAATTTAAATACTGATTCCTTAAAATTTGTCTAGAAAAAATAGTGTAGTTGGCTACAAACTCACCTAGAGACAGAGAGAGAAGACCTGCTTGTGAGAAACCAAGTTGACAAAGAAGTAAAGTGTTATGGGGAGCTATGTGTTGGCACTGTGAGCAGCTAACTATACTATGCATATATTTATAGGTAACATAGTCAATTAATCCCTGTCAAGCCAGGAATGCCTCCAGAGTCAAAAGAATCAATTCAGCATCAATATTGGCATATGCCTAATCATAACCATTCATCAATGTCAACGCCTCACAAACACTATTTTTCGTATTAATTAATTTTTCGGTTTGTAGCAACATAGGCAAATAATTAATTTGGAATTTGGTTGAAATATAAATAGAATTTGACTTATAATTATTTCGACTAATCAAACCGAAATGCATAAACCACTTGCATTGAATCACCACTACTACTTATCAGCTTATCATAAACACGAGAGATTCGTTAATTTGGTTTGTTTATTTATTCTTTCCGAGTAATATATTATTACCTAATTGAGAAATAATCAATTAAAAATTTAGGACACATTCCACTTGACCCAATTAAGCAAAATTTCAGATTTGACATTGATTCCACTTGAGAAATAATTTTAACATATGAGAAATGTCAAACAATTTAAAAATTTATAAGTAAAAGAATTGAGCGAAATATTTTTTCCCAACTATCTTTTAACTTAAAAACCGATGTAATATTTCATCTGATCTTAAATATAAGAGAAAGTTGTATCAACTAAATTTGATGTATTCGATATAAATTTTGGACCAAATACATCAACTTTTGTTGATCCAACTTTCTCTTACATTTAGAACCGGAAGGAGTAACTTTTAAGTATATCAATTTCTCATCGTAGTATGAAAAATATTATGTTAGACAATTTTAACTTAATTTAATTTGTGTTATGTTGGATTATATGTATAAGTTGTTTTGGACAACTTGAACTTAATTTGTAATCTATTTCAGTAATTTGTTTTTGAAAATTTGAATTGAAATTGTGTTACTTGGATAATGTGTAATGTTGTTTTGGTGATATATTTTGAGATATATTATGTGTTAGCTGGAAATTTTTAATTTAGTTTGTGTGTTATTTTGTTGTGATTGATGTAATTTTTAGTATACTATAAAAATTTAGGCAAACAAGTATGGAAGAAAATTTTCAAATAAAATGAGCCACAAACAAATTAAAAAAAAGCAATGTTATTTTTTAAATTTTTTACAGATTACTTTGCATAGCTTGCAATCCATTTAGAATTAGACTTGAGTAGTATATTTAAGTCCGTATTTAACGAAATTTTTTAGCTCAATTTGATGAAATCCATAATCCGTTAGGATCGGTTCTGAATAAATTCGGTAGCACCATTTTGACATCTCTGACTGGGGCTTCTATTATATCATATCATATTATGCATTCATATATCGCTTGTTGAATTTTCAAACAACTTTAAAATAAATTATTTTTATAATTTTTTTATGGTAAATTATCCTATAAATTAGAGTTGTGTTCGGTGTAATATTAACTAATACCATACTCAATTTTTTATATTTAAACACTTTTTTTAATTATTTTTTATAATACTAACAACCAATTACTTGAAACTACATAATTTTTTATATTTAATCAATTTTAAATAATTTAAAGTTTAGATTTCTTTTATCATATCAATATCAATATATATAATCACTAATATACTAATATTTGTGTATAAAAAAGAAATTTCTTAAATATTCTTTTTTTTTTTTGTAGAAGAAAATGGGAACGGATTGCTTTTTACTGACTCCAAGTTCCGACATTTACTTGATACAATTCAACTCCCCAAATATTAAATCAAGTCTACCTTTGAGTGATAAGATTAGCCAATTGCACTAGAAAACTTTTTAAGTTATTAAGACTCTCCTTGAAGTGTTTTTCTTTATTATGTTATTGAGACTCTATTCCGGATGATAAGTTTAACATACTGCTTTAGTACAATTAGGTTACCAATTCTTGATATGTCCCTTATTTCAACACAATATTCCACATCAATAGATTATATGCAAGAGCTCTTTTTGAAATTGATGTAAAGTATACTTGGAATTATATGAAGCATTTTCCAACACAACTTTTGCAACTTCATCATTGTAAGATGTCAAAAGTTTTATCGATTGAAGAAAATTACCTTGATATCTTGACCTGTCAGTTTCATCATGTCCCCTAGAAGCACAAGCTTGAAGTGTTAACCAACGAACAGTGTCAATTGATGTCTTGAGATGTATTCGATTCTTCAAAATTTGTTCCGAGCTTTGCGCTTGAATAGCATTCCTAATATGTCCATCTTGATTCAACATGTCTAGGCAAACTTTCATTGCATTGTTGTGTGGTGAGCAAGGATCCATCCCTATGTTTTTGAGAAAGGCGCAATGCTTTCCATTTGTAACTTTCTTCCGACCTCTAAAACCCGTACCAATGAAGACATCTGACCTGAGATGTCGACTTGATCTTTTGCTAAATAGATAGCATGGTAAGCAATATGCAGCATCTTGAGAAGGTGAATATTCTAATCATGAAGAAAAGATGTTAAACCAAGCGTATGGAAACCGTCTTGGATGAGCCTCGTCTCCGAACAAAGAATATTGTTCTAAATTTATTTGATACGGACCAAATTTTAGATAAGCTCTTCGTATTACATCCAATTGATTTGGTTGATATTTCCAAATTTAAGGGCACTTTTTGGGGTCACGTTCTAAACATTTATCAAAGTCATCTTCGAGAACTCTAGGAACCTTAGAAAGATGATTCTCATTTTCTTCAATTATTGGATTCTCAGAAATAGTTTCAAATGCAGAAGTTATAATTTCTTCATCTCTTTCACTCACAAATTTTCCTCTTGAAAAAAGAATCAATTCTTTTACTCTTCTTCATTCTCACAAACTTCTCTAATACAAATAAAAAATTTAAATAAATCAACAAATCAAATATTCAGTCATAGTCAAAATATACTCACAAATAAAAAATTTATTATCAACAAATTAGAGTAACAATCACAAATCAGAGATAATATGCACAAATAAGAGTCACATTCACATATCAGAGACTCACAAATAAGAGATTCATGATTCACAATAGCAAAACAAAGATTCAGTCACAGTCAAATTAATGCAAAGATCACAAATTAGATATCACAAATCGAAGACTCAAATGAAGTATCAAACTCAAAAGGGAGTATCATAAATTAGTGACTCACATCATTGGTGACAAAAATACTCTGATTTGAGGCACTAGACCGACAGGCGACGACAGAGTTGTTGAGACAAAATCTCTCAAATGATTTTAATGATAACAAAATTGTTTAAAGATTATGATTGTGTTTTATGACTAATCTGTGCTTTTGAGTGAATTATTATAAGAAAACAGGTTAATAATCAATTAGATCAAAAGGGAGAAAAATCTGGGTTAATACATTAAATGTTTAAGCTGGAGGATAGGTCAGAGGATGGGTCTTCAAGCTGGATAGCCATCCTCGCGGAAATAATGTTCTTAATTCATCAAAGGAAGTCAAAATAGCATGAATAAATAAATATATGAAGCATCTGATCAAAAGGAATCCAAAGGCCAGCTGTACTAGGTTCAAAGGTGATTCAACGTTGGGTTTTCAAGAAGTCACATGTTTGCAAACCACCATCCCATGTGCAAAGGCTAAGGGCAGCCCTATATTTCATATTTGGGTGATTGGAAAAATAAAGCAAAGTCAATATATTGAAAGGCAACTGCAAACAAACTCAAAATAGAAGTCACAAGTCTTGAAGAATGAGAAAAGAAAAAGGCTACACAAAACCAAGGCTCAATGCTAGGCTGAGGATAGACTGCATAGGTCCAAGCACAGCTGATGGCATTTTCGTAAATATGATGAAAGACCATGGATTGATTTGAATTGATCCCAAACGGTCACAAAAGCTTGTCTCATGGAAAGAACATATCAAGAACTCTATAAAAGGCAGCAAGCTACTCATCATTCGAACATACAACAAATATTGCAGAATTAGATCAAGAATCTTAACATTTATCTTAAACAATATTCATCCTCTCTTCAAACTTTCTATAATCATACACTAGATCTTTGAAATATCTTTTTAGAAAGTGTTTAAGAAAAGAGAGAGCAATCATACTCATAACATTCTGTAATTTTCAAGTAAGTTGTACTTGAAAATATTTGAAACTTGATTGTAAGCTTGGTGAAGCTTGGGAATACACAAAGTGTAATCATCCTCGGTTAGAGGTTGATCTGTTGATCTTTAGTGAAATCTCACAAGGTTGTGAGGACTGGACGTAGCCATCATTGGGTGAACCAGGATAAAAATTGTGTGTCTATCTCTTTATATTTTCCTTGCATTTATTCTGCCTTTAGTTGAAAAGTTTAAAAATCTATTTTCAGATCGCATCCTCTCTGAGAGGACAGAAATTCATAAACACTTGAAATTATTTTTAAACGCCAAAATCCCTATTCAACCCCCCTTCTAGTGATATTTAGCTCCCTTTTAGTGAAGTATCAAACTCAAAAGGGAGTATCATAAATTAGTGACTCACATCATTGGTGACAAAAATACTCTGATTTGAGGCACTAGACCGACAGGCGACGACAGAGTGAGTAGTGGCGAGCATAGAACCAAAAACGAAGACGATGTCAAAGACAACGGCGAAGACAACGACGATTGTAGAAAGGGTGATTTTGGAGAGGCGATTCTGTCAAGAAAGTGAAAGAGATTTAAGAAAATACAGATTTTAGGGTTTTAGGTATGCATGTTATTTTCTAATTTCAATAAAGGTATTTTGGTCATTTTACCTATAATTTTTTTCTTTGGTGGTCGCGCCTCCCTCTGTCTCAACTAAGCTCTGCCTTTGCCCAAACATGTGAATAAACTCACCTCAAAACATAAGGTTTTGTGTCGGCTTATAGAGGTGTGAATCGACTCATAGTGCTACAAACTTTAAAAACTGTTTTTCAAAACTTGTGTAAGTGGACTCACAACCTTGTGACTCGACTTACCATACCTACAAACTTGATTTTTTGATGTCCTTGTGCAAGAGATATAGGTAATTTATAAATAAGATCAACCCCCTTTCTTGAATTGTCAAGCGAAATATTTGTCTGAATTTTTTGTATAAGCTCGTCCAATTTTATGTTTGTATTAACTTTGAGCAATTTTGTATGGTTACAGGAAAAGACCGCACTTTTTGTCCTGCCGACATCTCCATCCTAATAGACAAAAAGAAAACAATATGTTAGAGGCATGATTTATGTAGGAAATGGTATCGACATCCTAAGTGTGGAGGTGAGTGTATGAGCAAGGAGCAAGTGTGGTGAAGTGTTGGTGTAAATTAAATTAACATAATAAGGCTACCTTTTTATATAGGTTTTTGGAAATATTGATAAGCGTGGATTTGTGTTTGAGAGTTTGGGTAAGTGTGAAGGAAAAGGATTGGAGGAGGGTGCTCCAATCAGTGGGAAGGAAAACAAATGGATGAGGGTGATATGATCAATGTGCAGGAAAATGAGTTAAAGAGGGTGCTTCGATTAGTGTGATGATACAAACATTTAATATGCTGTCTTTTATGTAAGTTAAAGAAATGGAGGATGGTGCTTCAATCAGTATGAAAACACAAATATTTAATACTTTGTCTTTTGTAAAAGTAGAAAAAGTGGTTAGGGTGTTTAAATCAATGATACGACAATGGTAGGATATTAGAGGTAAAAAAACACTAATGTTTCATCTTGCAACATGATAGTGTACAATGACTCTCGACGATACAGTTGGATCTACATATCATTAGAAGACCACTCATTAAACCTAGTGGATTTGATTGGGAAAAATAATGCATTGAACTTTTGGGTGTCCCTCTTCCAATGGATCAGATGTTAGGACAATCTGTCAAATTGAAATGGTTGAATGATACATTTACTACTACTTTGATTGATGAGACATCGAGCAGGTGCAAAATCATTGTAGAGAGTCATGTTGCGCTTGATCAGGGTGTTGTTGATCCCATACAAATCATGTAATAGGGTGCATCTGATGCATCTACCACTATTGAGACATATTGAACATGTTGGACAACATATTTGAGGTTCAACTTGTTTGATAAACCTATGTAGGAAAATGTGTCGTGCAACCGCACCATTTTATGCATGTATGGGTGGATGTATGTTGTTGCTACGCTCTCGAGTATGGTACCACATGTCATTCGTTGCACCATAGTGCGACAGTACACCATCATTTCTACTGGCAAAATGGTAAAAATATTTCCATACCCTGACTAGTGAGAATGTTGTACATGCTAAAGAATATAAATAACTTTTATTAGATGAGTTGGATGGGGACTAAGGCATTATGGAACTCCTAGCAATAACCTTATCGGTTATATATCAAGGATTGATCACATACAACATCATCAAATTAAAAATATCATTCTTCAATAAATTTAGACTACTACTTTGTGATTCTAATTATATTAACATCCCTTTGTTTTCTCCATTTTTTGTGGATGCTTAATAGGTCATGAAAGCATCCTACCACAAAGAAACATCTAGAATTTCAGTGATATGGACTACCAACTAGGCATGACAACGTACCATGCACTTACAAGTATCCATCCGAACTTGTCCCGAATTTAATAAGGAAAACCCGCTTTAATAGAGTGTAGATGTGAAGAAAACCTGTTCCACCCCACACCCACACTCGAGGCCGTCCCAATCAATAAAAAAAGCAATTTACAATTTTTATATATACATATATTTATTCATTTTAAAAGGATAATTTTAAAATTATATGAAAAAGGGTAATTTTAATATAATTTAATTTATTTCATTAAAAATTATATAATTTTGTTATCATTGTTATTTTATTATATTAATCATAATAAATATTATAATTTTTATTTTATATATATGGACAGAGCGGATGATGGGCAGGGATGAGGATTCAATTTCGAACCCTGACAAATAGGCAGGGTAGATTTGGAGAGTTAGGGATGGGATGGAGATGTAAAATTTGACCTCAAAGGAACAATGTCAAATTGCAATTTGGAGTTTGGCAAGATATACCAGATAAACTAATTAATATTGATATCCTCTATGACTAAGACATACAAGATAATACTATTAATTTATCTTAAAATGTGAAAAACTAATATTAAATATATTTATACACAATAAATAATTTAGTAATATCAACATACAAAATATATATACACATTAATTACACCAGTCACTTTTCTTAAATTTATATAAATTTATATCAAGGCTCTTATAAAAAGAGATGGAAAGAGTATTCTTAACATTGATTATGTCAAAGTCAATCAAAAAAATTCCGATTAATTATCATAAACACACATAACACAACATCATAAATAGTTTAATTGAGAGTTGCTTGATCGAGCGAACCGTGCACAAATGGATTTATATTTATTTATATTTTTTAATTGACAAGAGTGTTTGATATTGGTACGTTTTGTACTTGATGATGTTACCTAATATGTTTAAAAAATATATATGCTTGACACTCCAACTAACATTTTATTTTTTAATTTAGAGAAAAATAGTTTATAATTTTCTTATAAGTTCAGAAGATTTTATTTGAAGAAATAAGTTCAGAAGAATTAATAACAGGTATTTAGAAGAATACTTAAAAAGATGGTTTTTTTTTTTTTAAATAACCCTTTTTCAAAATTACTTAAATACTTCATTTTCAAATTTATATACTTAAATACTCCATTTTTCACTAAGTTACAAGTCGCCATTTGGAATGACGACTTTCTTAAGGAAACCCACTTTTCAAATGGCGACTTTCCAAAGGATTTTTTTTAAAAAAAAAAATTCAATTTTTATTTTTATTTTTATTCAAATAACAAAAATAATATATATATATATATATATATATAATTAATATAATTCATAAAAATACATAAATACAAATTTTAAATTACATAATTCATTCATAAAAAAACATCACAAATTTTACAAAAATTGCGATAAAATTAATGTTGAAGGTGGCCTCCAGTACCATATTGCCGATGTTTTCACACACGTAAGGGATTTTGACGATGCCTTGGTACATCACGAGTTTGTTGTTCTTCTTCTTCTTGATTAACTCGTGATGTACCAAGGCGTCGTCAAAATCCCGTACGTGTGAGAAAACCTCTGCAATGTGGTACTGGAGGCCAACTTCGACATTAATTTTATCGTAATTTTTGTAAAATTTGTGATGTTTTTTATGAATGAATTATGTAATTTAAAATTTTATCGTAATTTAAAATTTGTATTTATGTATGTTTATGAATTATATATATATATATATATATATATATATTATTTTTGTTATTTGAATAAAAATTGAAACTTATTTTTTTTAAAAATCTTTTAGAAAGTCGCCATTTGGAATGTGGGCTTCGTTAAGGAAGTCGCCATTCCAAATGACGACATGTAGCTTAGAAGAAAAAAAAGAGGGTATTTAAGTATATAATTTTAAAAAGAGAGTATTTAGATAATTGTTTTTAGAAAAAGAGGTATTGAAAAAAAAAACCCTAAAAACATCTCTTAACAACTATATAAAAAGAAGACTTAAATGTAATTTCTGGTCTTTCTATTTTATCAATTTTTGAATTTTGCTCTCCACATTTTTTATTTTGTAATTTTAGTTTCTTATTTTTTTAATTTCTAAAATGAGATCCAACACTTAAATTAAATTAAAAGTGATTTGGCAATTTTTAATTTTATTTGACGGGTTTATGTAGTTCACATCAACATTTTAATCAAATATATTAATAATATTTTTATAAATTAATTTTTTTAATTAAATAAACAATTGTTATTTATATATTATATTAATAATTAACAATATATTAATAATTGAAAATTTATGAGCTCCATCATAATTAACACCACAATCACCACCATAATCATCAATTCATCATCCAGCATTTCTTTTCAGAAAAAATTTATAAAAAAAAACACACACACACAACATCCCGATCACATATCATGAATAATACTTAAAAATATCTCTACGGTTAGTCCCACACCTAACAAATACAATGAATTCCCAAAAAGATCTCTTGAATTATTTAAGCAAAGTGTGTATGTGTGTGAGAGTTAGACTAGAAGAATACTTAAAACAATTCAATTAACTTTGATAGTGATATTTTTAAATATATTATGAGAATTTAAAAGTTTTAAAAATAAAGGAAAATTGACTTTGGAGATAATTAGTTTTGGCAATTGAAAAAATAAGTGATTGATATGGCTCAAAATTATTGGAGAACCAAAATTGCACATAAAGTAAAATTAGTTAGACAAAGTGTAATTATGTCAAACTTATACTAAAAATCAATCTTTAATACCTAAAATTATAAAGAAGTATTAAAAAAACT
>JBBPBP010000001.1:52924233-52944374 GCA_037974735.1 Cicer chorassanicum | reverse complement strand
ATTAAAATAAATCTATCACCTAATATATATTTTATTTATTTTAAGTTATAATGAAAAAAATCTAAAGCATAAAAGGAGATTTTAATTAAAATTATAAAGTTTAAATCTAAAGTTATTTTGATCATTATTTTATACTAATATAATTAATTTAATAATAATAATAATAATTAAATAAAACAGAAGATTTAAGTGATTTTTTTGAAACAGAAAATGAAAATTAATTTAATAATAATAAATAAATAAAACAGAATATTAATAAATTTTAAATTTTTGAAGTGAAAATATTTTAAATATTACTTGACATAAATTTATTATTAATAAAGATCAATTTGTATGTTATTTTATATTTAAGGAGATTTTTGAATATTGCAGGGATGAAATTCAAAAAATATTTTTCAGGGACTAAAACTGAAAAGTATTATAATTACAGGGACCAAAAACTATTTCCTTTTGTCAGTTAACGTTTTTGTAACGTCCACTTAACGTTGAAGACCAAAAGTAAATTGTTTTTGATATTACAGGGATGTAAACAAAAAAAAAAAAATTACGAGAACCAAAATCAAAAAAGACTATATTTACGGTGACCAAAAACATATTTAAACCTTTCTTAAATCAAATATTTGTTGTTGATGTATTCAATAATCAAATGTTATTAGTTAGTATTTTAGGTTAGTTGGAGCATTTGAACTCTAAACGTTGTTCTTATAATATAAACTATTTTAAATATCTCAGCTATGAATTACATTTGGAAAAAAAAAAAGGGTGAACATGAAAATATTACAATCTAATTAAAAAAGCCTTAATGCTGCCACATGAATACAACCAAAGAAATCAATAGAGGAAGCACTAGAGAACTATATCTCACACCAAAAGCTTAAAGAAATTAAAGAAAAGTGAAACCTTAGCCCTTCATTTTTGTTGGAATCTAAAGCATAGATAATTCCCTTTTGTTCTTCCAAATTGAAAGTTATATAGTCTTCCTTCACTTTGTACTGAGTACAGTTAACTTTTTCAAAGTCAATTTTTTTATGTTCCAAACTTTAGTGATCTTAATCAGCTCTTACTTTAGCACCAAGAAATGCCTTCTGGAAATGGGGGTAAACAAAAGAAAAAAGCCAAACAGTTTAGAGAAAATATGTTGCAAGAAAGATTGCAAAAATAATTCAACATAGTTACTTAAAAAGTTATTAAAAGGATTACATCACATTCCAAGCAATATATAGTCAAAATTAACTAAGTGATTGCAATAATCTATTAGCTTAACTTGTTTTTGTTTTTTTATTTTCATATGACAGCACTAACACAAATACATATATTACGCAAACACAATACAGACACATTGACACTAACAAATAATATTAATGATTAAACATTTCAATAGTTTATGTCTCTCTGTTTCATAAAATTAGTGTATTTTGTATTTCATAAAATCAGAACTTAAATGATATGAAACCTTAATGACAAAATACCTTAAACAATGTTGTTTCGGCCATTTGCATACATAAACTTAATAATACAATTTATGTTGACTATGTGTAACATAAAACAAAATTTAAATTTTTTACAAAATCTATAATTTAAAAAAAAAAGAATGTAATTTGCAAAATAACATTCAAAAGTTGACAACCTCAAAACATCTAGAACTAATTATGCACAATAATCACTGCCACAGTTACGGAATCACATTCCTTGTTTTTACTGCATTAGACAGATACTGTTCTCAGTCGTTCGATTTAAATCGACGAATGAAATCATTTCACGTAGTAAAATTGATTTTTTGATATGAATTGTTCAATCAGAAATCAACTGTTGAAATAAACTACTGCGTAAAAGTGCATGTGCCACCAACATAAAGAATATGCATACAGCAATCATACCTTATGTTTATGACTAATAACATGAAGAATCTAACAAGAATATTGTTATAATTACTGTATTAAACTGAAATATAAAGATTTGTGTTGGAGTAGTAATTACCTTGAATGAAGTTGTACTCCTAAAACCAAACTTAGGCCTTTTATGATCCACAGGTTTTAATATCTGAAAAGAACACATAAGTGTCTCATCAACACTCATCATTGCTCCAGCATTGTCAAATTCTCCACAGTAATTTGGAGCAGAAAAAATAGTCACAAGTTGTCTATTAGCAAAAAACTCATATCCATCTTCAACAACCTACAAAAAAAGAGAATACACAAGTAACTTATTTAGATACTCTGAGAATACACAAAAACTTTTGATTTAAATATGTATAGTCCTTATAAAATTAAACACAACAGTTTAACTTTAGTTCTTATAATTTTTTTTGTTGATTTTTTGTCTTTGTAAAATACTAAAAACTCCATGTTCTTAATTATTTTTCAAGGCTAAAAACAAAAGTTTTGTTAAATTAATGTTCAAAAACTGCAAATTTTTAGGGAGCCGAAGGACATTATGCATTTACACATTTGAAACCATCAGTAGTCGTTCAATTAATATAAGAACTTCTATATTCAAGCTTTATATTTTGAATTATATAATAAACTTTAAAATCTACATCTTATACTAAAATATGCATCTTTTTATCAGATGGTTACTAATATCCCGAATGCTAGATTCCCATATTGTAGAGAATCCAAATTCGATTTTTAGTCCTTGTGGAGGGACAAAAAACACACAATGTTTGCTAAATTTATGAAAGAAAGATGAACTGCCATGTACAAATAATTTATGGACATGTCATAAACTAATTTCATAAACCATTCTAAAGAGTTTCACAAGTGTATATGTAAGTAAATAACCTCAAATAAACCAATCTAAACAACCCTAAAGCCAAACAACCTTAAGTTTATAAGAACTAAAAACATATTGAACCAACCTGATGAGCTCTACAAACCAAATCAAGATCATGCTTTTGAAGAAACTCAGAGACCCTACTAGCACCAAAAGTAAAAGAAACACCACGTTCATTAACACCCCAACCATGAACATCTTTACAAGGATCAGACCACAAAAGATCACACAAAAGACCACTTTCAGGAACCTCAGTCGGTCGAGGCAAATTACTTATCTGTTTCAAACTATGCAACTCAGGAGACAATCCACCATGCATACATATAATCTTTTCATCAACAATAGCTGCAACAGGCAAACAGTTGAAACAATCAGAGAATATCTTCCATATCCTTACACTGAATCTCCTTTTGCATTCGTCGTAGAATCCATACACGCGGTTTATGGAAGCGCATTCGTGGTTTCCTCGAAGAAGGAAGAAGTTTTCTGGGTATTTGATTTTGTAGGATAGAAGGAGGCATATTGTTTCTAAGCTTTGTGTTCCACGGTCTACATAGTCACCTAAGAATAAGTAGTTGGAACGAGGAGGGAATCCACCATGCTCAAATAGGCTTAATAGGTCTGAATATTGACCATGGATATCACCTGATAGTAATAACATACTCATTACTCAAATCAATTGATTTAGATAATCATAGTTACATTTTTGGAAAACAGAGAAAATGGAAATCAATTTTTAGAACATACTAAATGAACATGAATTTTGTTCCATAGGTTTCATTATGAGTTAAGCAGGTTCCTCAAAAAACAGAATCTTAATCAGTTTCATGTTTAATGTAACCAGTTTCAGTTAGATAACAAATTCAACAATAAACATGTTTGTTAAAAACAATAAAATACTGCACAAAATCATTTGGTTAGAGAACTCAATGATTAGAACTAGAAGCCCCTCACTCAGCTTAAATATTTTGAAATTTTGGGATAGTTACAAAAATTTACCAACAAACTGGGCTTCTCAATAAAATTAAACTATGGGACTTGAGCTGCAAAAGGAAAAATTTCACATTGCATTGTAAAGTTTTAACAACATTCTAAAGAATCTAACTATGCCCCCACATAATGAGGGTGTATAGATTGGATATTGTTTGAAACTTATAATTGTTAGTATTGAGTATGGTTGATATTCACTCATAAGTGTAAAAACGCTCGAGATTATGACTAGAAAGGTTTGGGGTACTGTGTAATCCAACATATAGTAATTGTATATATAATAGAAAAACTACAAAGTTCTTCTTTTGTTAGAGACTTTCTATGCACATTTACTTATCTATTTTCTTTAGAATGAATTATGCTATTGTAATAATTGGCAGCCATTTAGTTTATCAAAATATTTTATTTTTCATTTCTTAAAATTTGTGTTAATTTTATATGTTAATAAAGAGATAAGAAACTTTTGAAATAGACAATTGTCTATATTTTTAAAAATATATGAAAAAACTGTTTTCGTTATTTTAAAAAATGCAACTTTTAACTAGCTTTTCATTTTATATGTCCGTGACAATGATTTACATCAAAAGTATTTCATCAAAGTAAAAGAAACACACGTTTTAAAAAATAAAATTAGAAAACGTAAACGCCTTGTGGTTTCTTTATTTGCCTATAAATTAAAGCAACATTGGACAACAATATTTTGCATAAAACAAAATTTGATGTCAAACCAACTACCTAATAAAAAAACTACATGGAAAAGCATGGCCATGCACCAAAATTGAATAAGAAACTATATAAAAAAAAAAATAAGAACATGGGTTTGAGAAATATATATACCACATATCTTAATAGGTGCCTCAAGTTCCAACAGATTAGGCTGCTTCAAGAAAATTTCTCTAGAAACCATACAAAGCTGCTTGATTTCTCCCTCTGAAAGCTGCACCTGTTTCCCAGGCCTTCCTCTAACTTCAAGCAGCCTATTGATAATACCATCAAGAATCCTTCGTTCCATATCGGTCGGTAATATCGGTTTTTCTTGTAGTGATCGAAGAAGGAACAACAAAACTTATTGTGAAAGGAAAAAGAAAGTGATAAGTAGAATAAAGAACAAGGGATTGATGTTGTTGTGTCTTATATAATTGGCATCACTTTAAAACAAAGGTTATAACTACAACTCATACAAAGGAATCAATCCTTTGGTTTTTGATATATATTCTTTTGAGTTTTTTGGTTCTGTTTCTAGAGATATTGGAAAAGGATGGTGGTAGTTGAATTGGAAAGACAAGAATATATTCGGTTGGAGGAAAGAGTGAACTTTAAACCTAAACAAAATCTCAAATGGAAAATCACTATGAAGGGGATGAAAATCACTAGGAGTAAAGTAGAGTGCGACCAAGTGTTTACTTGGTAATGAGTGGACAATTGAATGGTACTAAGATATGTTTTGTTGGTTCATTTATGTTATGACATAATTGATAAATAATTAACTAAAATTTTTAGTTTGGAAATTCATTTGAGATTGATGCGTATAGAAGATCATTAGGTGGTTTACCGTTTATTTAGATGAAAAGGTAAATATACCATTAATTTTTCATCAATACTTTCTTGAATTTTTTTTTTTTCACTTTAAAGATAAATTTGGTCCTTTATCTTTATTTTGATTTATTTTAGTCTTTTATCTTTTATAAATATTGTATTTTAATTGTTGTCACAATCACAACAAAAATTATAACATCTTATCATTAAAATCCCTTTTAACAATTACCCATATGTATTCAATATAATATTATTTCAAAAAAATATTCGTTTAACTTAATAATAGGTTTGTTCTTTAATTTTTGTTTTTGTTTTGAAACATAGGTAAATTCTTTGAAATAAATGACATATTTTATTGTATTTTCACTTCATCCTTATTAAGATTGCACACTTAATTTTACAATTGATTTAAGATTTGATCTCAATAAGTCATAACAATAATTATAGAGTTATTTAAAAATATTAATAAAAAAGATTAAAATACATCCCTTATAAAAAAATAAATAACTAAAATCAATTAAAAATAAATAACAGACAAAAACAAATATCAGATAAAAAGATAAAGGAATTTTTTTAAACTACTACTTTTTCTGTAAGTTGATTTTGTTTCGATAATCATATAATACTAGAATATGACCCGCGCGTTGCGCGGGTTTAATTTTAATTTTTTTATAAGGTGATATATATGTATATATATATATAATATTAATTTTGTAAAATTTTAAAGTTATAAAAAAAATGCGACAAAAAAATATTGTAGAGTTTGTAATTAAATGAGTATTATAGACATAAAATATTAACCATGATTTAAAACATAAATTATATAATTGATAATTGTAAACTCTATTTTTATTAAAGTATATAAGTTATGTAGGAATTTTTAAAATTTTAACATTTTTTCCTACACATATTAAAAAAAATTGAAATAATGCTCATGGTAAATATATGCATTGATAACTAA
This sequence comes from Cicer chorassanicum, assembly GCA_037974735.1. Lineage (NCBI taxonomy): Eukaryota > Viridiplantae > Streptophyta > Magnoliopsida > Fabales > Fabaceae > Cicer > Cicer chorassanicum. Next base: position 52,938,115 of record JBBPBP010000001.1, on the reverse strand, counting down.
TAAGAGAAACAAAACACAAATTTTTTTATTAGATTGACTAATTGTTATTTGTTTTGGTAAATATATGTGACGACACAATAATAAAAAAAAATACAAAAGTTGTACATTGACTATTTTTAATGTCTAAATAAATATTTAAAAGTGTTTGAACATTTTATCAACTATATTGGTAACATTTATTAAAATATTGTGTATCAAAATTTACTTATTTAATTTGATTTACACCCGATTTCACGATTTCTAAATAAATAATTTAATTTTATTAATTTTTTTTTCAGTAATAATACTATATAATATTCTATTTGAAAATATTTATGGAGGAATAACCATTATCAATAATAATGGAGGACAAATAATTGATATTTATTGTATTAAAATTGGTAACTTATGGCACATGAATTGGTAATTTATTGTATTGATTGATATTGATAATAGATACGGAATTTTGGAGCAGATTTGGATTGGAATAACCGTTATCAATAATAATTGAGGACAAATAATTGATATTTATTGTATTGAAATTGGTAACTTATGGCACATAAATTGGTAATTTATTGTATTGATTGATATTACATACCGGATTTTGGGCCAAATTCGGATTGGTATTGGTCAGGAGAGAGAGGGCAAAAGCTAATTTGAAAGTGAATAGGGAACTCTCTAGGAAGATGTCCACAGTTTTTTAGCTGAAGTGGCAAATATTCGCTTACTTGGAGAAAATAGCATGAGGTGGCAGGAGTCTCTTTTAATTATATATAATAGATGGTAATTTATTGTATTGATTGATATTGATAATACATACCGGATTTTGGGCCAAATTCGGATTGGTCAGGAGAGAGAGGGCAAAAGCTAATTTGAAAGTGAATAGGGAACTCTCTAGGAAGATGTCCACGTCAGTTTTTTAGCTGAGGTGGCAAATATTCGCTTACGTGGAGAAAATAGCATGAGGTGGCAGGAGTCTCTTTTAATTATATATAATAGATACCTACTGTTATTAAAATTTGGTCCAACATAAAATAAAATTCATTTTAACTGCTTTATATATCCTTTGCCTAAAATAATCTGTTATATATATGCTCTTCCACAAAAAAAACTATATTAATATATATTCATCGTTGAAAAAAAAAATCTTTATAGGAATTTGTGCACTCAGTTTCCTTGTAATTTTTAGAACCATGTGATCAGGTTTGGAGAATCTGTAATATCTCTGACTTTGTAAATACTAAATACGTCAAACTATTGAGAGCAGGGAATACAGGTTCAGGAATTTCTAGTGCTCATACAATATTGAAAAAGACCTCTCATAAATTGTTTTTTGAGAATAACCAAAATTTTATTGCAGAAATTGGCTAAGCATCACTTCTCATTGTTGCGTGTAGGCCACAGAAAATAAGTAGGATTCTCTTCATTTCTTAAAAAAAATAGATAATTCAATTATAAACATTTTGAGTGTATATGCTCTAAAATAATAATGTTCTCAAAGACTAATAATAAAGTTTGTTAAGAAAGAATATGAAAGGTTTAAGCTCAACTGAAAAAATGTTGAAATTATTAGGTCGAATACTATATTTCAGATTCGAACTCAAAACTTTGTAGTTGTGTGTGTCTTTTTTTTATCATTTTATCTAAGATTAAAAATAAAGTTTAATAAAAAAGAAACCATTTCGTAAAAAACTAATTAATTAATATGTATTGAGTTATATTTCTGAATACCATTCTATATATTAAGCCCGATGAAAGGTATATGCCCTCAATCGCTTACCTATTTTATTGTTGCCCCATTAGATGATTAAAGTGGCGGAGTCAGAAATTAATATTCAGGAGCCTTGATCAAAACTCCAATAAAAGTCTTGAATGTATCTAAATTAAACACATCATCAAACCCCTCTTTTAATAATTTTAGAATCAAATTTACTAATAAAAGCACAATTAAAAACAAAACTAACTAGTTAAAGATACATTCGAAGACCAAAATGATTACAAAATATACATTTAATTATATTTTTATGGAAAAATTGTTTAATAATTAACTTATCATATAACCATATAATGATTTACTATACATAACTTAAAGAAACCTATAAAACTTGGGAGACGGTGACACCTATAGGTCTTCCATTCCCTTCGCCCTTGCGGTTAACCTATCGAGAATGATGAAAATTCTATAGACTAATGCGGGTAGTTCACCGCTCATTCAAACCATCTCTCGACTCCTAAAAATACCTCGTTCAGTACACTTTTATTATGTAAATATGTCAAGATACCTTTCATGTAATAATTCCACCATGAAGTATATAAATACCCATTAATCACTTAGAGTACTTCATTAACCACTAAAATATAAGTCATTAACCATTTATTTAACATAGATATAAAATGAATGAAGTAATAGATATCTCATTAACTAATTATTTCATTAGCCACTAAAATATAAACAGAGCCGACCTAAGGGAGAGGCACTTAAAACCTTTGCTATATGCGTCGCCAAAATATAATTTTTTTAGTCTAGTTTTTATACCGTCAAGAGACCCAATAATATACTATTATAACTCTGTAGGCCTCTATAAAATTTCAACCATCAAATTTTGGCATAATCATTATTTTAATTGATAGTTGTCTTGATTGTACTACTTTTCAATCAAAATCATAGAATGGCGCACTTGTTTAAATGCATCAATTTATAACGTATTGTACTATTGGAAGCATCTTATGATATTAAATGTATTGTTTTTCACTAAAAAGGTTGCTTAAAATATCATATTGAAATTTTCATTAGAAATTTTGTTATCAACACGACTAAACAATTATTTTTTCACTTTGACTTTACTTCCTAATTTTTTTATCTAAGATCAACGATTTTACAAAAAATATTAAATGGATTAGTTTGATTATCGATTGAAAAAAAATTGTTAAACGAAATCGATTACAATAATTTTATAAATGAGTTTGCGAAAGATAAATTTTAAATAAAATATTAATAATTTATTTATTAACTTTGAGAAGGTTACGTTTGATAGTTTTAAGTCTCCTAACGTGTTGGGGCGGCTCTAAATATAAATCATTAACTACTTAGAATCTTTTATTAATTAATCACTAGAATGAATTACGTTAAGTGGTTAATGAGATAAACTCATATTTGTGTTATAAAAATACCCCTCAATATTATCTAAAATACCAAACAATTTTAGAAAAAAAATTGCGATAGAATATACGATGAACAATAAATAATACGAGACAAATATGATGTCCCGGATTTGAGGCAAACATTGTGTTTGAATAACACAACTATATTAAGTTAGTTAACTATTACTTTTATTATCTCGAAACCAATATAAATAAAAGTTACAAATTGATTAAAAAAAACTAAAAACTAAAAATAAAAAGATGTTTTTAGATCTCTTTCTGTAAAAATTGTTAACATCAGATTAAATTTCATATTGTTTTTTAAAATTGAACTAAACCACATATATAGATTTTAATACTCTTAATTGTTGATTTTAATATTTTCTTTAATAATGCTAAAGAGGACAAGTATGTCAATCTTCAAAGTACTGTTGGTAACCAATATGCACAAAAAAATTTCTCTCTATAAGAGTATGTTTGAAGAGACATTTTTCCATTTGTAGTTGTTTGATTTGTCTTATATAAGCTAAGCATGAGGATAATGAGGAGAAGATCCATGTAAAGCAAAAAAAAACTCCAAGTAACCACCGTCTAGGGTTCTTGAATCCTTCTTTTTGAGTCAATCTAAGACCAGTAAGGGTAACATGAAGTTCTACACATAAGATATAGTGATTCTAACAAAGCCAAAATATGTGAGATATTTCCAATATAATTACTACAAAAAAATTGACTTATCGTGACACACAAAGTGTGTCACTAAATGTTAAAAACTGTAGGTAAATGTCAATAATACTTTGAGTGACACCCATATCAAGTGTCAATTTTAAGGCGGCGTCCTGCTACACTTTGAGGAGTGTCACTCCATGTTCTGACGATTGTCACTACATGTTTTTTATTTCTACCCCCAATAATGGCTGTCACTAAAAACTACATAAATATAAATAAAGAATTGATCTATTCCTACGGTATTGTCTGTCACTAAAACCTAGAAAATTATAAATAAAAAATTAATCTATGCCTACGGTATTGTCCGTCACTAAAACCTAAAAAATATAAATAAAGAATTCATCTATTCCTATTAAATTAAATTTATTTTATTTCCCTTCTAATTGTAATTCTAAATTATTAATACCAGTAAATTAAATTTAAATTTCTAATTTATTTTTATTAACTAATGTCATTGAAACATACAATAAAATATAATTTAATTTTACTAATTCTATTAAATGCATGTTACTTGCATTCCTAGCATTTTAATTATATCCTAACATGAGTATCATATCCTTGTGGTAATATTGAAATGAAATTAGATCATAAAAAATTATATTTCTCCACTAGTTAGATCATAAAATCTTTACAAAAGTGATATATTTCTCCACTTATGAGTATCTCCACTAATTAGATCATAAAATCTTTACAAAAGTGATATATTTCCCAACTTATGAATAAGCAAGAAGGAAAAACAAGCATTATTCTAGAAGTAGAGGGTGGTGAGTGAACTATATCAAGGGTAGTGGTGTCACTGCTAGGAGGGTCCAGAGCAATGGCCACTGCAATTCTCTGTGTGTTCATTTCAGCATTCTTGACCAGAACCTGACAAAATTCAAAACCGGATACTTTTTAACATTATTGTCAAGAGTGAGTCATCATGCTGTTCTAAAAATTGCAAGTCTCTGAATTTACAAAATCGCAAATAAGTCCTTAAAATTGAAGCATATCAATCACTTTAGTACCTCCATCAATCAATTAAATCAGATGAATATATATCGTAAGATAAAGATAAACGAAAGCACTAAACAAAATTAATAAAACATGCTCCAACTAAGTATACCATAAACAATGTGTTAACTCAATTTTTGGGACCTATTAAATAACAGAGAGACTAAATTAATTGATGACCAACAATATTAGAAACTAATTTGTCATTTAACAAATTTTGGGGCCAAAATGTCCAATCATTACAATTTGAATTAACAAAAGAGGGTGTGGTCGGAATGAATTACCGGTGAACCGGAAGTGATGGAAAGTCTTTTGAGAAGAGAAGTAGAGAGAGCGAGGAGTGCAGAGTGATCAAAAGAAGGGGATTTGTCGGAGAATCTGAGAATTCCAACGGGTAAATGGAATTTGGGGAAGTCGTTGACTAAAGAAGTGGAAGAATGTAATAAGGAATTGATGACATTTTTGGTGGAACATAGAACCAGTGGCTTTCTTCTCTCCACCATTTTCTTCACCCGTTTCTTTCTTTTTTTATTTTTAATTGAAAAGTGATATATTTCTCCACTTATGAGTATATCCACTAATTAGATCATAAAACCCTACTCAATGTTATCTCCATTCACCTGTTCAATAGAACCACCAAAAATGAAAATGTTTGTGACATAATGTTAATAGTCATGAGTTATCAATTATCATTTGACATAAATTATACCTGTTCAGCTACAGCTTGTAAAACCTCATTAATTTCAAATTTTTATAGAGGTAAGTATATATACAAGATGATGAAGGTAGAGCTTTAACTACCAGCGGCGGCATGGCATAACTGACTCTAACAGAAGCTGCCAGCATGGCATAAATAGCTTTGTGCATTTAACACGTGCAGAATACATACAATATGTATATCTCTATATAACTATTAGCTACTCTTTTTTAATGCATACAATATGTATATCTCTATATAACTATTAGCTACTCTCCATATATGTTGAGGTTTTCTTTAATGCATATTTAGATTAGTGGTGACTTTATCAGAATCACGATGACGGTCATGATTTTGACATGAACTACATTTTAGAGGTTCAACAAAATCACAGTCCCACCGTGATTTAGCCAAACTCACCACCAATCCAAACATGCACCTGAACATTTATTCCCATGAAACAAGTAGTTCAATTAATATATGTGAAAGAATCACATAATTGAATACAACAAGAATGTACTTTTAATGTAGTGGTAGTATTAAAATCTAAACTTAGTATCCAGAGTTGTTGTCATGTAAGTTTAATAAAGCACCTCATATAATTAAGTAAATAGCAAATGAGATTCAATACAAAATCAGATGATACTAAAAGTTATTATGCTAATAATGTATTAAAATTAGACCTATAAAATATCCTGGTGAAAAATCAATAGAACTAGAAGTTAAGCTTTGCAGTTTTTGAGACTTTTTATTTTTGATAAACCTATAAGTTATTATGTATATTAGTTTCTTATCTAAATTTCAAATGCGAATAGAAACTATTTAATTGGAACATGTTTTATGCATAATCTAAGCAATAGACAAAAACCTGGTTGTGAGAAGGGAACTGGTATTGACAGAGCAAGGATGAATATGACAAAGTAAATTTATAGTAAATATCTTTATTAACATATACTTGATAAAACAACATGGTAAGCTGAAAAATCTACTTTTCCTTGAAATCGTAGTGCCTTGACTAAAAAGTTCAGGGATCTCATGACAGAGTTTCAGGTATGCTAGTCTGAAACACAGACACCTAACACTAGAAGCTGTCTTTCCAAGTTTATGTCTATCATCTCATCAATGTTTATGTTGTAGACTCTCAGACAAAGAATACAAGATGAATATCGTGAGGTTGTGGAGAGAAGAGTTATTACAGGTTTGAACATTTTAGCTCCTTGATAATGTTAAATTGTGTTGCACTATGGTAGTACTGTAGTTTTTGTTTTACCTAGTTATTTGAAAAGTATGAGGTCATAATGTCCTTGTGTTGTTAACTTTGTGATTGTTTGACTTGATTCTACAGTCACGGGAACTAGGCCAGATGATGAGGTGAGTTTGATTCATGAATATGCATGATACACATTGTGGGATATTTGTTTCTATGGTGCTTCATAGTTAGAAACGCTCAAGAATTGTGTTCAATTACTTACTACTAGCCTCTGCAGTGCAGAATGTCCAATTTATTTGTATTGAAGGTGAACAAAATCATTAAATTTAAGGAATTTACATGAAAATGAATTTCATATATTTCTAGAAACACATAATAGGACAAATCAATAATGCACATAAAAATAAAAATATAATATTTGCAGGATTATCAAACCTTTTTCTTTGGTGGATGAACTGATGACACCTTGTTTCTCAAGTCTCTTCTTTCTATCTTTCTTCACTTTTTCCAATAACTCCACATCATCATCTGCTTCAAGTATTGCAGCATTAGCATCAAACCTTATTTTACCAAGGGGTAAGGAATATGCATGATACACATTGTGGGATATTTGAACTGATGTATACCTTATTTTACCAAAGCAGAAGTTGTTGCAAAGTATCAGTTAAAAATGATATTGTAAAATAATGACAATTCAAGACAAACAACTATAGTTATACTTGTATTACTGATATAGTTGGGGTACTAGTAGCATGCAACGATGAAAATTACAGTAGTGGTTAGGCTGATCATTGTTATGTTTTTTTATTTGGGGTTTAGGACATTCAATTGAATCCATTATATAATCACTAAGATTTATCAACTTTCATATGCTTCACAATATCTATATGAATATGATGGATGCTAAGAATACGATAAATAAAGGCAATGTAGCCACAAAATTGTGAAGTCATGATCATTAAATAATTTAGCAACAATATTGAACTCCTTGATTTTCTGTTGAGAATGTTAAACTATAATGAATATAAACTCGGTGACTAATTTCTGTTAATTATTCTAGACTCTATGTTCTCTCTATTTATTTTCACCAATGTGATATAGGAAAATACACCTGCACTTTCCACTCAAGATAACCAAACAGACGGTGCTACTGTTGAATCTGGTGCCAATGAAACAGAATTGAAAGTCAATGTTGAGAAGGATCTTGTCTCCCAAGCAGAGGAAGAGGACATGGAAGCTCTTTTGGGAACGTAGGTGCTATCATTCTGTCTTAAAATTCAATGCCACATAAAGACTCTCTCTCTCTCTCTCTCTTTCCTTATAAATTCAATGCACTGCTATTCAGATTATAAGCAATTCGATAAGAAACCCTAAAACTTCATCAACATTTAGAATTTTCCAGTACAATGCAGCCATAAATTGTCCACACGAACAAAAGATACAACTATAAACAGATTAATGATATATAACTCGTCACTTGTGTACTCCAATTCAAAGTCAATTTCGAGAAATACTACCATTATCGATTTGGCAGGCATCTAATAAAGACAAAATGTATTATTCATCAATAAAGACAATGCTATTCATATACTTGTTTTTGTACTCTATCTCCTTCAAACATAATATCTGTTATGTTAAAGATCTTTGTGTTAAAAAGGAGGTAATAATGTTTGAAATAAAAAATAAAAAAAAAACTAATTTTAAAAGATCACGCCTAATATGAAAGTTATCAAACTTCATAAAGATGTGTAGTTGGATGCTCTGCTACATTATAGCATAATTTGAACAAATCACTATTGATCTATGATAGCTATTTAGTACAAAGTATTGACAAATAACCACTATTTCTGCACGATACCACTTTAGCATTGCGGAATTTCAGCAGAACACTATTTTCAGCTATTTGCAATTATAACAACCCAATTCTATAAGCATCCATTCTTCAAGTTCAAGAACATAAGTTAAATCACCAAATTCTATAACTAGTTAGAATCTTGGTCCAGTAATTCAAACATGGTAATCAACAAGCAATTGATACTATACGACAAAAGCAATCAATAATCAAATTCAATCAAAGTTGAGTAGCCCAAAAATTCAGCTATGATCAATGACTAAGTATGGAACAATCCCGAAACTTAGGGCAAAGAGATGTAAGATTACAAAGCACAATCCCCCTTTCCCAATACCCAAATGTGAAACCATATAAAAATAAACTTCCCTGCAATTCATACACGAGGCTGCTATACTAATATACATACAGTAAGTAAATATAACATTAAATGTTAATGCTAAAAAATTTTAAAAAAAATTAAAACTTACAAGCTATAAAATGGTCACCTGTGCATGCTATTTTAGAAAGTGAACCTTTGATAGATGAGGTACAACTGTTCTTTGAGTTGGTTACCTTTCTTTTATTGGTATGACCTTATTATTTATCTATGTTGCTGAAAACAAGCCCCCTTATTTCTATGCGTGTTTACTATTGCTTGCTAATTACTTTTCACTACCATCAAGTAGTCAATTATTATTATATTTTGTGAGTTTATTTGTCTCTAGTGATTGATTTCAAACTATTTTCCCTTTATCTGCTACAATGTTAACCTAAACACATTTTGTTAACCTAAACACATTTTAAAATATAAAATACTAAAATCATTCAAATCATTCAACTAATGCAAATTGCTAATTGAGGAAAAACAATTTCCACTTACTCATGCTGAATCTGAATCTGAAGAAATCGGGAAAAGCTTCTTCAATGGGAATCTGAAGACGAAATCAAAATCGAAAAAATGATGAAGAAATCTGAGATTGAAGATGAAATCGAATGATGAAACAATGATGAAGAAATCTGAAGACGAAATCGAATGATGAAAAAATGATGAAGAAATCTGAATCTGAAGACGAAATCGAATGATGAAAAAATGATGAACAAATCTGAATCTGAATTTGTTGTTGCGATTTTTGAAGGGGTGAGTGAAATGCGAATTGTTGCTGCGTGCGTCAATGATTTTCTAGTGAAGGGGTGAGTGAAATGATTTTTTTGGTGAAGGGCGAGTGAAATGATTTTTTTGGTGAAAGGGTTAATTGAATTTTTGAATAAGAATATTTCAATTTTTTTAGTTATTATATATAAATTAGTTTTGATGCCAATATTTTAGTTTTTTTCTAAGTTAACATAACCTATTATATTAAATGAGAATAAGTGACACTTTGTCTGTAGCTAAAAGTAATTATAGTGACAAATAAAAAGATATCATTAAAAGTTGAGTATGTAGTGGTTGTGTTCTTTGTGCGTCACAACAAGATTTCAAGTTCAATCCATGCCTGCTTTCTTTTTGAATAAATTCCGCCTTGAAAAGGCGCAACGATTGATTTTAAAATGAAAAGTTGCATTTGTTGGTTTCGAATCCAGAACCACTAGGCCATCTCGAATCTGGAACCACTAGGCCATCGCAAAGATTTAATCAATCGTTGAACGTTATATGTATATATACCGTTTCACAAAACAGGGCAGAACCAAGAATTACACCTCTTTCTCAAGTGACATTATTTTTCTATAAATAGTGTCACTTTGGACAGAATGAAGATACAAATTTTAAGAGATTGTCATCCACTTTTCCCACCTATTCTTATATTCTAAGTCATCTTATTCTTCTTTAATGCATGATTGAAGAATAGGAAACATTATTTTATAATATACTATTGAAAGATACGCTTGGTGTGATAGTGCAAATCATATCAAGGTTTTCCAAAGTACCCTAAAGGGGATTCGCTGGTTATCTCATTTGCATCCGATTGGTGGGAGCGAATCGAACCTAAAGGCTAGTGTCACAACACGCTTTGGAATTTACTACAAATACTCTTCATCAACTACTTCACAATTAAAGTCTTGCAGCAATTGACACCAACAGATCCAACAAAAAATTCCAAGTAACCATCGTCTAGGGTTGTTGTGCATAATGTCGTAGAATGTTATTCATATGGGTCGAGCCCAACTCAATATGGATCCAGATTGTCTATTGTAACACAATCACACAATTCATATCGTAATTTTTTTCGGCCGTTGATTCAAGATCAGACGGTCCAGTTCACACAATCATTTTCGTACATTAAAACGATTTGATTCGTCGATATAATTTCAACATAATAGTGTGTCCTTGGGGCTCTAAGACATCCCATATAATTCTTTTCTCGAGATGAGTTATAATTGGTTGACCTTATCTTCATTTTCTCTAGATGTTCACGTATGATTGCAATGAATTCTTTTCTACAATAATTCAGCCACGTGTAGAACTCCACAAATCATAATCTTCTATTTCAATTAGCCTTAGTTTGTGATATTAAAATTCATGTTCAGGAAATGCCAACGTCTGTAGTATACTTTCAATAGTAATATTCTAATGTGTAGATTGTTGGAGATTGGAAATTTAGCTTGTTATGTTAGTTTATTCTAATATTTCTCTTGTAACTGTTTAGACTCTAGCTTATATTTAGTTGCAGCTGAATGTGTGCTAACTTATCTATTATATATATTTAAAACAAACTCCATGCCACCTTATAGTAATTCTTCCACGTGTATAAACATATTCCACCTCAGCAAAAATGCTGATGTGTACGCTCCCGTTAGAGAGTTCTCTTGTGTATTGTGTTTCACCTCATTTTTTCTCTACTTAGTTTCGAAATAATTTTCCCCTCTTTTAATCCTTCTAATCCCTAATTTTTTTTAAACGCTTTCTCCTTCATCTTAATATCGTCCAATAGTTTCTTCAATTTATTTTAAACGCTTTCTCATTCACCTAAATATCCTCCAACAGTTTCTTCTTTTCAATTTTAATGTATTCACTTCGTCGCTAAGATCCTGCAACTGTCTCTGCTTCCTCATCCTCTTCGACGTCCCTCCGCGGTCAAAAAAAGTGGTAACGTCCCTCCGCGGTCAACTTCTCCTTCCTCATCCTCGACTGTCTGGCCCATTCACGATTCACAATCATCCTCTCCGTCCAAAAAAAGTGGCAACGACCCTCCGCTGTCCGCTTCTGCTTCGTCATCGTCGACCGTCTCGCCGATTCACAATTTGAAATCATCTTCTTCGACATCTCTCTGCGGTAACTCTTGGAAATCGTGAAATCTTACCTAGATTATTATCAAATTGTATACATAAAGCAAACCTCTAAATCTATTTTGTTGTCATCTTATTATGCAATTTTTTAATAAATTTTTTTTGACATTATTATGCATTTCTCATTACTTTCAATTTATGTCAATCAATTTATATCAATCCTCCTTTCACGTTCATACACAATTACGTCCCTCTGCGGTAACTCTTCGAAAACGTGAAATCTTACCTACATTATTATCAAATTGTATACATAACACAAACCCCCAAATCTATTTTGTTGTCATCTTATTATGCATTTATCATTACTTTCAATTTTTGTCAATCAATTATATGACTAATATTTTACGTTATCAATCATTCTTTGACATTCATACACAATTATTCTAATTCAATTACATTTTTCTATAATATTTTTATAACGCATTTTTTTATTATAAGTAATATTTTCCACTATCAATTACACATATAGTAATATTTTACGCTATTAATCTTGCTTTCATACACAATTATTTCATTTAGGGGTCGGCAATGATTTCATAAAATGAAAATTCAATTACTCATTAAATTTAATTTAATGGAAAAAAAATCACCTAATCGCTCATAAATATCGTCATAAATGTTTTTTTATATCATTCCAATTCAATTACTCATTCAATTCTCATTAAGGTGAGTAATTATTTCATACATTTAAAATTCAATTACTTATTAAATTTAATGGAAAAAAACCACCTTAAGCTTTCATAAATATTGTCATAAATGTTCTTTATCTAATTCTTTGTATTATCTCAAATTAGTAACAATTTATGTCAATCAATTATATGAGTAATATTTTACGTTATCAATCCTTCTTTCACGTTCATACACAATTATTCCAATTCAGTTACATTTTTCTATAATATTTTTATAATGCATTTTTTTTATTATAAGTAATATTTTCCACTATCAATTACACATATAGTAATATTTTACGCTATTAATCTTGCTTTTATACACAATTATTCCACTTAGGGGATTTCATAAAATAAAAATTCAATTACTCATTAAATTCAATGGAAAAAAAACCACCTAATTACTCATAAATATCGTCATAAATGTTTTTTTTATATAATTTTAATTCAATTACTCATTCAATTCTTATTAGGGTGAATAATGATTTCATACGTTCAAAAAACAATTACTTATTAAATTTAATGGAAAAAAACCACCTAAGCTCTCGTAAATATTGTCATAAATGTTCTTTATCTAATTCTTTGTATTATCTCAAATTGGTAACAATAATAAATCGGTATAAATCAGTCAAGGCCAAGGCTCGGTTCAAAGAAAGTGGCAACGTCCTTCCGCGGTAGCTCTTTAAAATCGTGAAATCTTATCTAGATTATTATCAAATTGTATACATAAAACAAACCCCAAATCTATTTGTTGTCATCTTATTATGCATTTTTTTATAATTTATTTTATAACATTATTATGCATTTATAATTCTTTCAATTTATGTCAATCAATTATATGAATAATATTTTACGTTATCAATCCTCCTTTCATGTTCATACACAATTACGTCTGTTTGCGGCAACTCTTGAAATCATGAAATCTTACCTAGATTATTATCAAATTGTATACATAATGTTTAACAATTTTTATAAGCATTGATGTTATATCTCAATATGTCACAACTATTATTATATTATACTTATAAAACTTAAATTAATCAAACAATATTGATTGTCAACAATATATATGGTCATCTCACTTATGCCCATTCAATTACATATTCAAGTGTTTATGTAAGTTTTTCTCATGAGTTCTTTATATAACAATTATAGTTAGCTTTTTGAGAACTTTTAGTTATACATTTTGTTTGAAAACTATTACTATTTTTCAATACATTTAAACACACCGAAACTAAATTAATGTATATATAATGAAAATCTACATACTTTCAAGGACATGGATTCATATTCATATATACTTCTATACCTCAAAATTTCAATATCTACCATAGGAGTTAGTTATAGAGACT
>JBBPBP010000001.1:52910062-52924108 GCA_037974735.1 Cicer chorassanicum | reverse complement strand
AATAAATAAAATATCAACATAACTACAATTCAATTACACAAACAATTAGTTAAAACTTTTAAATACCTAAAACTATATTTAAAGTATATGTAAATCTTTAATAAAATAATTTTCAAACTCTTGATGAAATATATCCAATAAATTTTTTTCTTTACAACAACTTCTCATGCTCGCAATTAAAACATCATACTAATAAAACAAATAAATTTAGACTACGCTACAATATAATTTAACATTAACATTCTTTAAAATAAAAAAATATTAAATATTAAATCATATTTTTAACTTTTTACATCTTATTTTTTGGTTTGTATTTTACATTTTATTTCATCAAATAAATACAAGTACCATTATATGTTGAAAAACAAATTGACAATAAAAGTACAAGAAGAAAAACAATCATCCAATATTATAAGTTATCATGTGAATTTTACAAAAAGTTTTAAAAAAATTAAATTAGATGATTGTGATAAACATGATTTTTCATCATTTTAATTTTCCTAATTATATTCAATTATTACAAATCAATAGAATAATATTATAAGATAACTATATTTATAATACATAAAATATTACTTATAAATCTTATGAAATTAATTAATTAATGTCCGCGCAACGCGCGGACCATAATCTAGTTAATATAAATGGAATAACTAAGTTGCAATGAAGACAAAGCAATTGAAAAGATTGAGAGGAATATAATCTGTTGAAGATTATTCTTGTAAATACATTACTTGATTTAGTAAAGCTGGACAATGCAGTTGCTTCTCCACCAAATATAGGTACCAATCATTAGTATTAAACTGAGTTACCAATTTTTAAGTGTATATGTGATTCTTTAATTCGTTTTCTGCATAATCATCTATTCGATCTTATGCATAACAATTTGATATATTATTGGATATACTAAAATCAATATTTTTTACAATTTTATTGAATATCGTTAATCTTCGTAAGTCTTAATAATATATAATATAATTTTATATTTGTGTAAAATATACATGCATGATCTATATGTTATAAACTTTCGATCTAATAGAAAAAAAAAATCCAAGAGCACTTGGATGGGGGATGATAGAGATCTCTTTCAGCATAATTAAATGTCTTAAGTTCAAATTCAATTCTAAAAATGCTATAGTGTTAAATCTTTTGAGGGAATGTTTTGTCACCTATCGTGATTCTACCCGACTCGAAGAAAAAAGAACTAAAAATAAAATTTCCAAAATTTCTATTTGATATAAGCAAAAAAGAAACCATTTGGAATTTGCAAAACAGCACATTTGGCTGATGCTATCTATGAGCCACGACATTATTTAGTTGAATAATTTATTTATTTTTTAAAAAGTTCAATAATTTATTATTTTTACACAAAATTTAATGTAAATATAAAAAACCGTAATTGTCCTGTACAATATTGTTCAACTTTTTTTCAAATTTTTTTGAATTCATGTAGCGATATTTTTTTTAACACAAATACGAGTATCTTATTAACCACATAAAATCCATTCATCACTAAAATATAAGTTATTAACTATTTATTCAACATAGTTATAAAATGAATGAAGTGTTAGATCAAATATTTAATTAATAAATTATGAATTGACATCAATAGGTTAATTTTTATTGAAAATTATTATTAATGTAAATTATTATTTTGTTATTTTTTATCATTTAAAAACATCCTATCTCCATTTCAATAGGTGCATATTAAAATCAAATTTAAATTGATTGAGTTTAAATGAAGGAGAAACAAGTAACAGCAACCAATAACATATTTATTCGCCAATTTATATAAACGTGTGTCAGTATATGAGTAACATAAAACAATAAATATTTCTATCACAATATCTTTTTCTATTTTAAGACAAGATAACATATATTTTACTTATTTTCATTGTAATTATAATTTTGTCTAAATTTGTCTTACATCCAAGGACTTTAGTTTATTTTAATTATAATCTAAAATTGTCCATAATATTCATCAAATTGTAAATAACTACATGTGATATATTGTTTACCTATTTTAAAATCCAATATTTCATATATATATATATATATATATATATATATATATATATATATATATATTATATGTATTTTGCATTTTCTGATTCTGTTGGTTTTAAATAAATAAAAAGTGCGATCATGTTAATATATAGGTTTTATACTATAAGCATATTTTTGGATGATGTGTATTTGAGTGCTCTTCTTGAGTTGAATGAAATTATGACTTTACTTGAATGAACTACTTGTTTGATTTCCTACTTTATGATTGATAGAACTTGACTGTTCCTTGTGATTGGTGTTCACATAATGTTGAGACTTGATTGATATTGACTGATATATATAATGATGTAAATTTTGATGAATATTGTGGAATGACTGATATATATATATATATATATATATATATATATATATATATATATATATATATATATATATATATATATATATATATACACGTAAATTTGGATGAATAGTGTGAGTTCATACTAAGAGTTGTCGGGTTGTAATCATCGTAAAAGTATGAGCTAGACGTTGGGGATTTTTGAAGTGAAGATTATTTTATCATCATATAGGGAGGGCCTGACAAGCCCAGTAATTTTAGGGAAGTACAACTGAATGAGCTTAATCGTGGAGGGCTACTGTCGAACCATAAGGTAAGACTGGTAGATCTTAGGGGTATCTCTGGTGGGGAACTTCTAAGTGGATTAGTGGGTTATTCCCTAAGGCCGAGAGCTACCGTGCAAAACATGAGTACCCCGAGCATCGTGTATATATGTCTCGAGTTAAGTTAAGGGGATCTATGAGGACATGACCATTCATGAGTTGTCTGTCCACTCGTATGGTGGCATAGTATCAAGCCTCCTAACCAAATACTTCAGAGTAGAATGATACCAAATGATGAAGGAATATAGAGTATAGGACATGCATCGCAATGCATCTTTGTGACTGATTTATTTTTATTGATTTGGATAGACTTTGATATTATGTTCTTGTAGATTTTGAATGCTATGTTATGATGTGATATTATACCAATTTGATTAAATATGTGTTCTTGATGAGGAACTAGAATGCATAACAAAGGAAGGAAGCATAACAAAGGAAGGAAGCATAGAAGATATTCAAGGTCTTGGAACTCCAATGACAAGAGCAAGGTCAAACAAGGCAAATGAGGTTCTAAATAACTTGATAACCACTTTATTTGAAGCAAGTACAACTCATGAAGACTTGAAGCCCAATATAGTCAATTGCTTAATCCAAATTGAAGAAGCTAAGGAATGAAGGCTGATTCTATGTGTTCTCAAATTTTAATATTAGTTTTAATTAAAGTTGTAGACTGAATTAGTAAGAAATTTGGGTCTAATTGAAAAAACTTTAGTTGGGCCAAATTTAAATAACTTGTCAGGAGGTGTCACTATAAAAGGCAAACTCTTATCTTTTTTGAGGGGATTTTGAGAACATTTTTTTTTGTGAGGCTTTTTGCTCTCTAGGGTTCTTGAAAGAATTCAATTTGAACTTATCAAGGTTCTTAATCCTTGTGGCGTTCTTTTTGGCTTATCAATCCCTAGATTGTGGCGCCATTCTGTTCTTGGTTCTTTTACTGAATAATAATAAGTTTGAGTTTCCTTTACATCAAACCCTAATACAAAAATTGTGTGAATTTTCGTGTTCAGTAACCTGTTACCATATTTCGAGTTCTAGACACTTGTTTTTGGTGATTCAACATCCTAACTTGCGTTTCGGAACATCATCTTTCATCTCGTTTTAAAATCGGCCGATTCTGAGTTTCGTAGCTCTATTTATTGTGTTCTCCAGTAATACGCGATTTCTGTTCCAATTTGTCAATTTCCAACCTAGAACGATCCTTATAGTGATTCATAAGAAATAAGATCATATCATTTGGTACCAGAGATTGTCTCTAGGTTTGGAATAGAGTAAAATTCTATTTATGCATTATTTTTTTAATTGAAATTGCTAGTTGTGTTGCTTTTGGTTGAATTGTTGATTTTCGTTAAATTGTGTGTTGCTGCTACCTAAAAAAAATATACAAAAAAAAGAAAAATACAAAAAATAAAGAATACAAAAAAAAAGGTTGTTGTATTGTTAAAACTAGTGCACACTACCTATTTGACAAAATTCCTAAGAGTAATTGTTTTTTTTTTTCAATCACATTACTACTACTTTGTGTTATTTTAAGTTCTTCGTACCAATTTGATTCAAAAATATTGAGATTCTTGCTGATTCAATTAAGAACTTGAAGAGAGCAATTGAGTGGAAAAAGGCAAGAGGGATTCATTATAAAAAAAAAGCCTAAATTGAGTGAAACACGAGTGACAAATTCAAGAGTGTAAACACGTGAGCAGTGTGGTGAGGTCCTTTTCTTTCACTTTTGTTTGTTTTCTTTTTTTGTTTAAAATATGGCAGGAATAGGTGTTTATGATAGCCCTCCCCAAGGGGGACGCAACAAATTGTTACTAGAGGCTATAATTGCTCAAATGCAAAGAATGTTGAGGGAACATACTGAAGATTTACATGCTAGAATTGAACAATTAGAAAATCAAGAAAATCATGGTGATGAAGGAGGTAGAAGAAGGAGAAAAGAAACTGAAGATGGTGGTAGAAGAGATAGAATAGATGGAGTGAAGCTTAAAATACCATCGTTTCAAGGAAAAAGTGATCCGGAGGCTTACTTTGAGTGGAAGATGAAAATTGAACAACTATTTTCATGCAATAATTACACGAAAGAGAATAAGGTAAAGGTGCCAGCTATGTAATTTACTGATTATGCACTCATTTGGTGGGATCAATTACAAAAAGAAAGAGTGAGGCATGAAGAACCAACGGTGGATAGTTGGGCAGAGATGAAGAGGTTAATGCGGAAGAGATTTGTTCCTTCTTACTATCATAGAGACCTTCACAATTAGCTTCAAAGGCTCACACAAGGTAGCAAAAGTGTGGATGATTATTATAAGGAGATGGAGGTGTGCTTAATTAGAGCCAATATTAGTGAAGATAGAGAAGCTACTATGGCACGTTTCTTACAAGGGTTGAATAGTGATATAAGTGATGTTGTGGAATTACAAAATTATGTGGAGTTGGAGGACTTAGTGCATCAAGCTACTAAGGTAGAACAACAACTGAAGAGAAAAGGTGTAAGAAAGAGTTCTTCTAACTTTAATTCCTCTAGTTGGAAGGATAGAAATAAGAAGGAGGGAAGTACTTCATCAAACACATCCACAGTTGCACCTCAGAGAATTCAAAATAAATTCAATGATGCTCATAAGAAAACAAAAAGTAGTGAAATTAAATGTTTCAGATTCTTGGGAAGAGGTCACATAGCTTCTGAATGTCCAACTAAGAAGAGCATGCTGCTTAAGGAGAATGGAGATATTACTAGTGGATCATCTTCTGAATCTGCTACATCTAGTGATAAAGAGAATGAGGAAGAAGTTGCCGAGGGAGGAGACTTGTTCATGGTTAGAAGAATGTTGGGCAGCCAATCAAGAGACTTGGATGAAACACAAAGGAAGAATATTTTTCATACTCGATGTCTCATCCAAGGTAAGTTATGTTCTTTAATTATAGATAGAGGAAGTTGCACTAATGTTGCAAGTGCAAGAATGGTGTCAAAAATGAACCTGGTCACTAAATCCCACCCAGAACCATACAAACTTCAATGGCTTAGTGAGGAAAGCGAGCAGATTGTGAGTGAGCAAGTGGAGGTGAATTTTTCTATTGGGAAGTATGAGGATACAATTATATGTGATGTAGTGCCAATGGAGGCTTGTCATTTACTTCTTGGAAGGCCATGGC
Source organism: Cicer chorassanicum (assembly GCA_037974735.1). Lineage (NCBI taxonomy): Eukaryota > Viridiplantae > Streptophyta > Magnoliopsida > Fabales > Fabaceae > Cicer > Cicer chorassanicum. The sequence goes on along the minus strand of JBBPBP010000001.1, from coordinate 52,918,288 downwards.
AGTATGATAAGAAAAGCAATCATGATGGTTTTACAAATAAGTTCTCTTTTGTACATAAAGAACGCAAAATTACTTTTGCTCCTTTGTCTCCAAGAGAGGTTGGCGAGGATGAATCAAAAATGAGAGAGAAAAGAAAAAAAGAGAGAAAAACACAAAATCTGTTCATAAAAGAAAAAAGAGGTGAAAAAGGCTATGCAATTAAAAAAGCCAATGCTATTGCTTTTGAGCAAGGAAAGTGACTTAAAGGTTGAAGGTTTTACTAATTCTTTTCCTAGTGAAGTTTTTTCTTTGTTGCAGGATTTTAATGATGTAATTCCCAAAGAGGTTCCTCAAGGCCTACCACCTATAAGAGGTATAGAACATCAAATTGATCTCATTCCAGGTGCTTCATTGCCCAACAGACCGGCATATAGGGCTAACCCTCAAGAGACTAAAGAAATCCAAAGGCAAGTTGAAGACTTGATGCAAAAGGGATGGGTGCAAGAAAGCCTAAGCCCATGTGCAGTCCCCGTTATTCTTGTGCCTAAGAAAGATGAGACTTGGAGGATGTGCACTGATTGTAGAGCCATCAATAATATCACGATAAAGTATAGACATCCCATTCCTAGATTAGATGATTTGTTGGATGAATTGCATGGTTCTTGTGTGTTTTAGAAAATTGATCTTAAAAGTGGATATCATCAAATTAGGATTAAAGAAGGAGATGAATGGAAAACAGCCTTTAAAACAAAATATGGCTTGTATGAATGGTTAGTCATGCCCTTTGGATTAACAAATGCACCAAGCACTTTCATGAGGTTGATGAACCATGTGTTAAGGGAGTTTCTAGGGAAATTTGTTGTGGTCTACTTTGATGACATTTTGATTTATAGCAAATCAAATGATGATCATCTATGGAAAAATGTGTTTTATATACAAATCATGTAGTTTTCCTTGGTTTTGTTATTAGCTCACATGAAGTGCAGGTTGATCAAGAGAAGGTGAAAGCTATCCAAGAATGGCAAACTCCTAAGAATGTTAACGAGGTAAGAAGCTTCCATGGCTTAGCTAGTTTCTATAGGAGGCTTGTTAAAGATTTTAGTACATTAGCTGCACCTTTAAATGAAGTGATTAAAAAGAATGTGGGATTTAAATGGGGTGAAAAACAAGAACAAGCATTTTCTACCCTTAAAGAAAAATTGACTCATGCACGTATTCTTTCATTGCCTAATTTCTCTAAATCTTTTGAAATTGAATGTGATGCATCAAATGTGGGGATAGGGGCTGTTTTGATGCAAGAGGAGCATCCCATTGCTTATTTTAGTGAGAAACTTAATGGTGTTGTTCTTAATTATCCTATCTATGATAAAGAGTTGTATGCATTAGTGAGAGCATTACAAACATGGCAGCACTACCTTTTACCAAAGGAATTTGTAATCCATAGTGATCACGAATCATTGAAGTATTTAAAGAGCCAAGGTAAGCTCAACAAGAGACATGCCAAGTGGGTTGAATTTCTTCAACAATTTCAGTACGTGATCAAGCATAAAAAAGGTAAGTCAAATGTTGTTGCTGATGCACTTTCAAGAAGGTATGTTTTGTTCTCTACTCTTGAAACTAAGTTTATTGGTTTTGAGGTAATTAAGGAATTGTATGAACATGATCCTGAATTTTATCAAATATATAAATCTTGTGTGCATGCTGCCCAAAATGGGTATTTTAAACATCATGACTATTTGTTCAAAGAAAAGAGGTTATGTGTGCCTAAAAGTTCCATTAGGGATTTACTTGTGAAGGAAGCACATGAGGGGGGATTAATGGGACATTTTGGAGTACAAAAGACTTTAGACATGCTGCATGAACATTTTTATTGGCCACACATGAAACGTGATGTACGCAAATTGTGTGAAAGATGCATTGTTTGTAAGAAATCTAAGTCCAAAGTTATGCCTCATGGTTTGTATACTCCTTTACCAATACCTAACTCCCCTTGGATTGATATTTCTATGGATTTTGTTTTAGGTCTTCCTCGGTCTAAAAGCAGAAAAGATTCAATTTTTATGGTGGTGGACAGATTCTCCAAGATGGCTCACTTCATAGCTTGCAGAAAAGTGGATGATGCTTGTAACATGGCAGATTTGTTCTTTAAAGAAGTAGTTAGACTTCATGGTGTACCTAGAAGCATTGTGAGTGATCGAGACACTAAATTCATTATTCACTTTTGGAGGACACTTTGGGGTAAGCTTGGAACTAAACTTCTATTTTCCACTACTTGCCACCCACAAACTGATGGTCAAACTGAGGAAGTGAATCGAACTATTTCTTCTCTTCTAAGGGCTGTAATAAAAAAGAATATTAAATCTTGGAAAGAATGTTTACCCCACGTTGAGTTTGCATATAATAGGGTTGTTCATAGCACTACTCGTTTTAACCCTCTCACTCCTCTTGATTTAATGTCTTTGCCAAGTAGTTCTATTCTAATTCATAAGGATGGGAACGCTAAGGCTGAATATGTTCGAAAATTACATGAGAAGGTAAAGGCACAAATTGAAAAGAAAGTGCATAGCTATGCTCGACAAGCTAATAAAGGAAGCAAAAAGGTTGTATTTGAGCCAGGTGACTGGGTTTGGGTTCATTTATGGAAGGAAATATTTCATTCCCAAAGAAAATCTAAGCTTCAACCAAGGGGCGATGGACCTTTTCAAGTGTTGTCCAAAATTAATGATAATGCCTACAAAATAGATCTTCTAGGTGAGTATGGTGTTAGTCCTACTTTTAATGTGGCTGATTTGTCTCCGTATGATGCAGATGAAGAAGATTGCAATTTGAGGGCAAATTCAGTTCAAGAAGGAGGGGATGATGAGGTACTAGAATGTATAACAAAGGAAGGAAGCATAACAAAGGAAGGAATCATAGAAGATATTCAAGGTCTTGGAGCTCCAATGACAAGAGCAAGGTCAAAAAAGGCAAATGAGGTTCTAAATAACTTGATAACCACTTTATTTGAAGCAAGTACAGCTCATGAAGACTTGAAGCCCAAGATAGTCAATTTCTTAATCCAAATTGAAGAAACTAAGGAATGAAGGCTGATTCTATGTGTTATCAAGTTTTAATATTACTTTTAATTAAAGTAGTAGACTGAATTAGTAAGAAATTTGGGTCTTATTGAAAAAACTTCAGTTGGGCCAAATTTAAATAACTTGTAAGGAGGTGCCACTATAAAAGGCAAACTCTTGTCTTTTTTTGAGGGGATTTTGAGAACATTTTTTTTTGGTGAGGCTTTTTGCTCTCTAGAGTTCTTGAAAGAATTCAATTTGAACTTATCAAGGTTCTTAATCCTTGTGGTGTTCTTTTTGGCTTATCAATCCCTAGATTGTGGCGCCATTCTGTTCTTGGTTCTTTTACTGAATAATAATAAGTTTGAGTTTCCTTTACATCAAACCCTAATACACAAATAGTGCCAATTTTCGTGTTCAGTAACCTGTTACCATATCTTGAGTTCTACACACTTGTTTTCGGTGATTCAACATCCTAACTTGCGTTTCGGAACGTCATCTTTCATCTCGTTTTGAAATCGGCCGATTCTGAGTTTCGTAGCTCTATTTATTGCGTTCTCCAACAATACACGATTTCTGTTCCAATCTGTAAGTTTCCAACCTAGAACGATTCTTATAGTGATTCATGAGAAATAGGATCATATCATTTAAGGGGATCTATGAGGACATGACCATTCATGAGTTGTCTGTCCACTCGTATGGAGTATCAAGCCTCTGAACCGAGTACTTCAGAGTAGAATGATACCAAATGATGAAGGAATATAGAGTATAGGACATGCATCCCAATGCATCTTTGTGACTGATTTATTTTTATTGATTTGGATAGACTTTGATATTATGTTCTTGTAGATTTTGAATGCTATGTTATGATGTGATATTATACCAATTTGATTAAATACATGTTCTTTTCATTTATTTTATACTATCACATGATATCGAAACTCACTCCCTTCATTGTTTATGTTTAAGTTTGGGAGAAGGTCTCTATGATATGTGATACTGGAAATGAGATCTATAAATTTTATTTTACTCATTTAATTAGAAAAACCTTATTAGTACTAGTAGTTTTTGGAATTAAATTAAGAAATTATAATTAAATCCAGTTTATTGGGATTGCATTTTTTTATTTGGGAAATTAAGTTTAAAGTGTCCCATATGTACTTTAAGAAATGTGATATACTAAATTACTTGTAAAAACTTTTGTTTCCTTGGAAAATATTTTATTTATCAGCTGCGAATTATTTTTTTAAAAAAATCTAGTATAAATTTTTATATATACTATTTTTGAGTTTAAGGTGTTACAATACTTATCATGTTAAAAATTTCATCTTGAAGTATATAATTATCTCATTAACCACTTGGAGTACCTCATTAATTGAGAGAAAGTCAAACTAAGCCATTTGAGTGAGAATGAAAAATCATTCAATTGATCTAAATTATGTTACACATTTGCTATATATACAACTCATACAATGGTCCAACAATTGCAAATTTTAAACTAAGTTAAAAATTTAACTGCACTAATAGTGCTCTAGTTACACAGACTCTTTCATCCCCATACAAGATTAAGGGGGTTGCTTGGAAGCAAATACCTTGAGCTTGTACCTTAGTTCTAAAATTTGGCAGTGGACAAAGGCTTAGTCAAAGCATCAACAATCGGATCCATGGCAGGCACAGGATGAACATGAAGAGACTTAGTCACAACTTTCTCATGCATAAAGTGGATGTATAGTTCAAGTTGCTTGGTCTTAGCATGCAAAATGGGATTGTCACAAAACAATACAACACTCAAATTATTATCACAAAGAAGAACAAAGTATGAGTATGAACCTATAGCTCAAATAAAAGGGACTACAACCACATGAGTTTTGAAGTGGCATGAGTCATACTTCGGTACTCTGCTTTAGTAGTCAAACGTGAAACTAGAGGTTGCTGTTTAGATGTCAAACTATGTTAGGACCAAGAAAAATCAAGGAGCTTGAAGTAGAACACATGCCATCAGGATCCATGCCTGTTGAGTGTCTGATCCATGCCTATTGACTTTGGAACTACTGAGTATGGAACTCTGTAGTTACAAAGGAAGAGTGTTTGTGGGTTTCTGATTTTTCTCGCTAACTTATAAGCTCTCAAAATTTTCTTTCTCAACACTTAGATAAATTTGACAATTTTTCTAACTCAGTGTTAGTGCTTGCTAATTTGAGATTAATTTGTTGTGGTCGTGTATGTTTGAATTCAGAATCGGGTTCTATTTATAGAAGCCTTTGCAACATTGCCTTTGTCCTTCAAAGTATGGTTGAAGGTCATTCAAGGAATGGCCTTCTGTCCTTCATGGTATGGTGCTTTATCATCTTCAAAATTATACTCGTTGAATTCAATTCTAGTTGTTGAGCATAAAACTGAAACTTAGAATTTTTCTAAGTATTTTTGGAATTCAGTTTTAGATGAAATAGAATGTACTGAACACAACAATATGAACACTAGATACTTGGTTTCTTGAACAGAAGCAGAAACACCAGAATCATGTTTTCTTGACTAGAGGCAAGAATAACCAGTGGCATGAGCACGAGAGGCACGACTAATGTACCAAAGGCAAGAGCAATCTGAGACACGATTACTGGACCATAGGCAACAATTAGAGGCAAGTTTTACTGGACCAGAGACAAGTTTTACTAGACCAAGGGCAACCACTATAAGCAAATTTTGCTAGACCAGAGGCATGTGTACTGGACTAGAGGAAACCCTTAGAATCAAAAGTGAATGACCAGAGGCAGACTACCAGAGGCACTAACCATGTGAGAGCGTTGACTGTTACCGGGGGAATTGACTTTTTCCAATTTTGACTTTTTATAGAGGCATTGACTTTTTATCATGGCGTTGAATTTTTCCAAAAATTGACTTTTGTCTTAACGATGACTTTTCTGGGTTTGAATTTTCCCATGACTTTTTTGGACGTTGACTTTTTCCATATTGTTGGCTTTCACCAGAGGCAACTTATACGAGGTAAAGAATGTCAGAGGCAGACTTTAACAGATGTACTGAGAGCAAAATTGAATAAGATTCAGATGCAGTCTTGGCAAACCTTCTTGTGCCATTAAAGACAGAGGCAGTCTAAGGCTTTGTACCATTAGAGGCAATGTTTCAGAGACGTTTTTTCACCAGTTTTGAATGCGTAGTTTTCCAAGTCTTTTTGACCAATCACAAGAGAATATATTCTAATATCCCACATATTAATAGTGGTTGTAGAATTGCACACTTAAATGAAACATTAGTGCCTAAAATTATTCCCACAAACTGATTTTGTTATCTTCAGAACAAGTAGAATCTTTTGTACTTTAAACAAATTTTGATCTCACAATCTCTCACTTTTTGATGATGACAAACATCTATTTTTGTGAACAATTATTTAATTTAAAAAAAATACAGATCAACAAGGGTTCAACAAAACTCCCGCTCAGAATATGCATGTTTGATTTAAAAATGAAAATAATATTCTGAAAATTTATAAAAAACTAGAATATAACCCGCACGTTGCGCGGGTGTAATTTGTAAAATATTCTTTCGGTATAAATTTATTAAAAAGTTTAAAGGTAATATTTATGGTGTATAAATGTATCAATGTTGCTACATTTTAATTAATAAAATTTTGCAATCATTGATTTGAGATATATTTGTAAGCATTGGTTTTTATACGATTATTATTTTTATTTTTATTTTACTTTTTATCTTGAGCACTATTATTTCTTTATTCTTTTTTTGACTAATTGAACGAAATATTATTTCTTATCTTTTATGTTTCATGTCTCATTTTCACTTAAATTTTCGATAACTAATTCTTAATTACGAAATAATGTTGGGAATGATAAGGAATCACTACTTGATTTTGATTATTTTTGCCGTTAATTGAAACTATGCTCTAATTTATAAATGAATTTTGAAATAAATGTATTTATAGTCATGAACAATTTATATAGTCAAATACTTTCTTTGTATTAAAGGAATAAAATATTCTTTGTTGGTTTTTTTTGCAAAGGTTTGCTTATTTAAATGCATATGTTTTAATATTTTTTATTTATTTTAATTTAAACTTCATTGGATTATTTGTGCATAAGTTTGATTATTGATTTTTCATGTTATTATTGTGTTTTTATATATTTATGGCTGTCGCGTCCAGTTTTTTTCGCGAAAAAGGAGTTGCCACCAATTTTATTTTATTCAAAGGAAAAAATTGGATAAAACCTAAAATAATGATTTTTGAACCAAAAATTCGGATTCGGGAGTCGATTACGAGTAGGGAAGGTATTAGCACCCTACAACGTCCGTTAAACGGTTACCCTATAATTAATTGTATACAAACTATTTATTTATTTATTCATTTATTTTTACCCCAAAAAAGAATAATAAAAAAAAATAAATAAATTATTTACATTAATAAAAGAAGGAAAAGTATTTTTTTTATTAATTTGGTTTGACAAGGAAAAAACCTTGCTCCTACGTATCCCTAGGTGCAGTAGGGAAATCAAAACACACGTGGTTCTTGGGTAGAAAATATTTATGTGTTGACTGATTTTATTATTAATTTTACTTTATATATATACATATCAAAATAAATTAACAGCATAATAGTGATAATAATAATAATAGTAATGATGGTAATAGTGATAATAATAATAATAACAAAAAAAAAAAAAGAAAGAAAAAAAAAAGAACATTTTTTAAAGGGATCAATATAAAGACTAATAAGAAGAAATTTAGAGAAGATATACCTTACTACTGAAGTAGCTTCTTGCTGGACTGATTTTCGCAAGACCAGATTCTCTGCTCATCTCTCGCCTGTTATTCTCTCTTCTTTCTTTTTTGTGCTCTCCAAATCTCCTCCTCTTCCACTCTTATTATCGATTATTTATAGGCCTTTCGGGTGTAGGTTACAAAAGACAAGGGAATAATTGGCAATTGATCACCATTTTATTACTATTAATCTCTTTCTTTGTGCTTTCTTTTCTTTCAATTGATTATCATTATACCGATTTTTATGACCATCAATCCATTCAATTGATCCTCATTATACCGATTTTTATGACCATCAATTCAGTTCTTTTCAGTTTCTTTCATACAATTATGTATATTTATTTTTTTTTATTATTTTTTTTATATATTTTTATATATATATATATATATATATATATATTTTTTT
>JBBPBP010000001.1:52863326-52902920 GCA_037974735.1 Cicer chorassanicum | reverse complement strand
TTAATTTTTCTTAAAAAATGAGGAGAAAAAGAAAAACAACATGTTGTAAAATGAAATAAAAGATGAAACATGCATGATTATGCAATGCATTATGATGAATATGGGATATAGATAGGGTAGGTTTTTTCATATATACATGTGTCCTACATGGTTCTTTTTTATTTGATGGTTTTTTTTTTTTTTTGTAATGTGAACCTTTACTATGGGTGGCTCTATAGTTCTAAATTGGCTCCTAGAGCACACAACTCAATTCTAAAATATTAAACCAATGAATAGGTAAACTATTAAAATGGAAATATTCTAGAAAATGTCAATTCTAGGTGAGACTTTCATAACAACCAAACAGGATGTACATCCAGAAGATTATCATTACACAGTCTCTAACTTATCTTAAGTTGCACCCAGCCCGGGTATAGAGCCCACTCATAAGTGTGTGTCATGTTAGGGTAGTGTATAGTAAAATAAAAAAAATAAAAAAATAGCCACAATAAAAATAAATTAACAAGACATATATAATTATATTAACAATATATCAAAACAAATAAAACAATTGGGGTAATATAAATAAAATAATAAATAATCATATACAATTAATTAAATCGGGATTGACTCTCGAAAGTCCCCAGTGGAGTCGCCAGCTGTCGCGTCCAGTTTTTTTCGCGAAAAAGGAGTCGCCACCAATTTTATTTTATTCAAAGGAAAAAATTGGATAAAACCTAAAATAATGATTTTTGAACCAAAAATTCGGATTCGGGAGTCGATTACGAGTAGGGAAGGTATTAGCACCCTACAACGTCCGTTAAACGGTTACCCTATAATTAATTGTATACAAACTATTTATTTATTTATTCATTTATTTTTACCCCAAAAAAGAATAATAAAAAAAATAAATAAATTATTTACATTAATAAAAGAAGGAAAAGTATTTTTTTTTATTAATTTGATTTGACAAGGAAAAAACCTTGCTCCTACGTATCCCTAGGTGCAATAGGGAAATCAAAACACACGTAGTTCTTTGGTAGAAAATATTTATGTGTTGATTGATTTTATTATTAATTTTACTTTATATATATACATATCAAAATAAATTAACAGCATAATAGTGATAGTAATAATAATAGTAATGATGGTAATAGTGATAATAATAATAATAATAACAAAAAAAAAGGTGAGATGTTTGTTCGCGGATTGGATCTTTTTATTTTTGTTTTAAAGAAAAATTAATTTTTGTTAAATAAACAACGTAACGAAAATATAATAATAACAAAAAAAAAAGAGGTGAGATGTGGCGCGGCGAGCGAGGATGAATTTCATCCGGCGGCAGCGACTATTAATTCTAATCCTAATGGAAAAAACTATTTTATTTGTTGTTACGATCTTTTTGTTATTTTGATAGATACGTGATATGAGCTATATATTCAATATTACGATGCGATAAAATTCGTTTTCTTGGTGATTGGTTTATAAGCATCAATTAGTTATATTTTTCTAGCATTTTGTATTGCAAAGAAAGCAATTTTAAGAACATACAACCTTAGAAAAATGAAAGCTTAACACACGAGTTTATTTTTTTTTTGTATAAATAGAAAAAAGAGAAAGAAAAAAAAAAGAACATTTTTTAAAGGGATCAATATAAAGACTAATAAGAAGAAATTTAGAGAAGAGATATCTTACTACTGAAGTAGTTTCTTGCTGGACTGATTTTCAAGACCAGATTCTCTGCTCATCTCTCGCCTATTATTCTCTCTTCTTTCTTTTTTGTGCTCTCCAAATCTCCTCCTCTTCCACTCTTATTATCGATTATTTATAGGCCTTTCGGGTGTAGGTTACAAAAGACAAGGGAATAATTGGCAATTGATCACTATTTTATTACTATTAATCTCTTTCTTTGTGGTTTCTTTTCTTTCAATTGATTATCATTATACCGATTTTTATGACCATCAATCCATTCAATTGATCCTCATTATATCGATTTTTATGACCATCAATCCATTTCTTTTCAGTTTCTTTCATACAATTATGTATATTTATTTATTTATTTATTATTTTTTTATATATTTTTATATATATATTTTTTTATTTTTCTATTTTTTAGAAAAGAGTCTAAACAAGAATTAGAGGCAAAAAACTGGGAACATATGTGATTGTTTAAAGTTTAAAGCCTTAATTATTTATTTTTATTTTTATATTTCTATACATTTATTATTATTATTTCCCCTTTTTTTTAATAAAAAGTAAAAAATAAATAAATAGATAAATAAATAACAAGCGGACAAAATTTGGTGTCAACAAATATTTTTTATTTATTTTAATTTAAACTTCATTGGATTATTTGTGCATAAGTTTGATTATTGATTTTTCATGTTATTATTGTGTTTTTATATATTTTGTGGTAATTTATGGTTGTTACATTTTAATTAATAAAATGTAATTTAATTATTGTGATTTATTTATATGAAATGAATGAAAAAAGTAATTAACAATTAAATCAAGTTTGTAATGGGAGTTATATTTTTATTGTTGCTTTTTTAGGTATAGAGATATAAACAAAAAATTAGTAGAATGTGGAATAAAAAATGAATGAATTCTAGAGGTGTTACATCATACTATTGAATGATGTGTTAAAATGAATCTCACATGTCAACATATTATTTTGGGGGTTTGTTTTAATATATTATATTGATATTGATAGTTCTTGAAAAATATACCTTATCCCCCTTTTGTCATCAGACAAAAAGTACAGAAAGGTAGTAAAAAAAATTCAGATACTTATCAGAGGCACGATAAGCATATATTTAACCAGTCATTCTATTTTAATTAGAAGCAAACAAAACAGATTTGTAACATCAAACAGTTACAAGCACATAACTCAGATTTTTAGAAAAATGAAGATGTACAAAATTCAGATTTTCCTTAAAAATATGAAGATGCATAAAATTTAGATTTCATGTTTTGCTCATGCAGTAAAACAGAACTCTCAATTAACCGTACTTGCTTGAATTAATAAACCAGAGAAAGAAATTGTTACTCATTTATTCTGAATCCAGGTTGGCATTCTTGATGAATTTGATTTGATTGCATATGCATATCCTCTAATTCTGATGTTTCATCTAATACTAGTGTTTCATTTGTTCTAAAAAATTTCTTCTAAATTAGTTGTTTCCTCAGATTTTGCTTGTTCATCAGATTTTGTTGTTTCCTCTAATTTTTAATGTGCTGATTAATTTTTAGTTTTTGAAGATCAAGTCTTGGAACATATTCCTTTCTTCCATCATGTGTACATATTCCTTTCTTCCATCATGTGTTGTGAGTATCTACTGCCCAGGAGTTTCAACTTTGCTGTTTTGGACATTTGCAAGATAAACAATTTTGTTGTTTGCTGTAACAGCCTGACCCTTACCGTTATCGGCACTGTTAATCACAACCTTCCCGCCCCCTTTCAACTCTTTGGAAATAACGAGTTTTTGCCTTCTGTGGGAATTGAACCCGGTACCTGGAGGATAAGTACCACCGTCCATTCATTCCCACTTCCAATTGAGCAGCTCAATTGGTAGTGAGAATGAATGGACAGTGGTACTTTTCCCCCAGGTATCGTGTTGTATTCCCACGAAAGACAAAAACTCTCTATTTCCAATAGGTGGAAAGGGGGCGAGAAGGTCGTGATTAACAGTACTGATAACAGTAAGGGTCGGGTTGTTACATTTGGTACCTAAATCTGGTTGGGTCCAGGATTGTTAGACTTTAAAGGTTTCTTGTCTTTCCATGTTTTTAGCATAAGACAAGATATTCTATTGTGACCTTTCTTATGGCAGTAGGCACAAACAATTTTAGACAACACGGGTTTAGGATTTTTTGTTGGTTCTACATAACCTATGTCTCTTTTGTTATTTCTGCTAATACCATAGATCATAGAAGCTTGTTTGCTTTTGTCTATGACATTTGCAAGAAATTCTTGAAAGGCTAATTCATACTTAACAAAGTTGCAAATTTTATCCTCTACATTTTCTTTTAAAGTCAGATTTTCCTTAGAAGTTTTTAAAATGATTTTATCATTCAGAGTCTGATTATCCTCTAATGTTTTTAAAATATTTTCTTTATGAATCTGATTTTCCCTTTTTAAATTTTTAACTCTGTTTCAAGAAAAATGCATTTAGTTGTCAAGGTATCATTATCTTTTCTAACTAATTTAAGTTTTATAGAAGTATTATGATTTTTGTTTAAAAATTCATTAATCACTTGGATAAGTTCACTTCTAGATAAGCCATAAATTACCTTGATTTCTTCATCAACAGAATCACTTCCAGAATCAAAATCAGCTTCTACATCAGCCATCAGATCCATATAAGCTTGCTCTTCATCATCAGAGGGTTCATTAGAGTCATCCCATGTAGACATCAGAACATTCTTTTTAGATTTGGAATCTTTCCACTAGAACTTTTATTTTCTTTAGATTCGAACATTCTGATTCTACATGAACAGGTTCATTGCATCCATAATAGATGATAATTTTCTTTTCAGATTTATCACCCTTTTCTCTGTTTGACTGCCTTGAATATCTTTGAGGGAAATAATTCTTCTTGTTGTGCCACATCCTCTGAATTTTACTAGATATGACTTCAAGCTTCTCATCCTTTGATTCTTCATTTTGTTCCTCTGAAACACTATCCTCTGATTCTGCTACTGCTTGTGGAGCTTTAGAATTTGTTTTCTTTTCTTGAGATTTGAGAGCCAATAACTTAGATTTCTTTTTGGGCTCATCTTCTTCCAATTCAATCTCATGATATTTAAGAGAACTCATCAGCTCTTCCAGAGGCACTTTGTTCAGGTCTTTTGCCTTTTGAATTGCAGTTACCTTTGGTCTCCATTTGCTAGGAAGACTTCTTAGAATCTTTTTCATATGGTCAGAGGTAATATAGCTCTTTTGCAACACCTTCAGTCCAAAAACCAGAGTTTGGAATCGGGAGAACATTTGCTCAATATCTTCACCCTCTTCCATCTTGAAGAGTTCATACTTTTGACAAGCAGATTGGCTTTGGCCTCTTACACCTGCTTGTTTCCTTCATAGTTCGGAACCAAACCATCAAAGATACTCTTAGTTGTTTCTTTGTTGTTGCACTTGTCAAATTCTTTGAAAGCGATAACATTGATGATGATTGTTCTTACTTTGTGATGCAACTTATATTTCTTTTTCTGATCAACATTAAGATCTTTTCTGTCTACCTCAACGCCTTCAACACTTGTCGGAGAAACATAGCCATCTTCTACCATGTCCCAAAGTTGAGGATCATGAGAAATGTAGAATGTAACACCTTTTATTTTAATTAATTAATTTAAAACCCTTAGCTTTATTTATTTATTCTATTTAATTTAGTGTGACAATAATAAGATAATTATTCGTTGGATGTTTAATTATTTGATGAAGTATTTTTATATTAATTAACTAATTGTTGGGGTATTTTATTATTAACTAATTTAAACTCATAGGAGTATTTGTTTTAGAGTGAACAATGACCAAGTTAATTTTGACTAAGTCAAAATTGAATCACCCACATTACTACTCTTGACAACTAAATTTTATTTTTATTAGCATTTAGTTTATAGGACTATGCATTTTCTTCCTAGCTTTCAAGGAGACCGCTAATCAATTGTAATTGACAAGTCACCATTACACCATTTCATGTTCCACACTCTTTCCTGTTAGTAATAATTCGTCTCTCCCTCCCTTGCGTCCACTCAAATGTGTAGCTAGTAAGAATAAGTTCATGAATGCCAATTAATTCCTAATGGTTGGTCATTGAATGGTACTATTCCAATTGAATTCCTTATTCATGTGTTCAATTAACCTCAATGAAGAGAATCATTCCTACCCTCTAATCAGCTCCACGCCTCCTATATTAGTCTCATACACCTCTCCCTCATAGAATACGATTAAACTTGCAATAGAGCAGAAAAAAAAGTCCTAGTCACGCACACCCCACACGCCATTTCCAACATTATATTTTATTTATCTCAAATATTTTATATGCCAGTCAAACAACCATCATCACATTCCCTCTCATTCTTGTGGAAGTTCTAAGTTTTTGTTCTTTCATCTTTGTGAGATTTTTTTAGCGCTATATAGTGTTACTTAGAAGGAAAGCGTTCAAGCTAAGGGTTTTTCCCCATGCAAGGTTAGGCTAAATATTAAATTAATGGTTTGTAAGATATTGATATGATGTCTTAAAAGAAAAAGGTTAATTTTATATTTGTCTTAAAGAATTTAACTATAATATTATGATTTTTTTTAGTGATATGTTTGCCTTGATAAACTTAATTATAAAATTCAAATTTTTATTATTATAACACGTGTAATGTGCTTGTATTCATATATTTGATGTAAAGTTGCGATTTTTGTGTTGTTTAGGTGTACTTAATTATAAAGTTATGATTTTAATTATGATCTTATGAGTAATATGTTTGTTAGGATGTATTTAATTTAAAATATCGATTTTTGTGCTATTTCATTTCAAAGTTTTGAGTTTTATGAATACGATATGAGTCTTTAGGGAATTGATGAAAAAATTTAATTTTTAATTATGATAACATGATTAAGTTGATTATTGTGATGCATTTAGTGGTAAAAAAATTTATAGTAGAAGAAATATAGTTTATATTTGTATGTGTTCTTTGTGATTTGAATTTTAACGTCTATCAATAACATGTATCTAATCCAATGTTATCGTTTATAAAATGAAAGTGTGATTCTAAGACATTTATTCACGTTATATGTGTTCTATATTTGGGGATAACAAAGATACTGATTCTTGATTTTAAGCATCCATGAAAATATAACTTTGATGTCATATGTGATAAAAATTTAATCTTGAATATTTTATCTTTGGGGTTGCCTAAGTGACTGGAGATTTGTGTGTTGAACATTGTTCTCTTTGTGGTTGCCTAAGTGGCTGGTGATTTGTATTATGAACCTTTTATCTTTGTGGTTGTCTAAGTGGCTGGTGATTTGTGTTTTGAACATTTTATCTTTTTAGTTACCTAAGTGGATGGTGACATGTGCCTTTTGAGCATCATTATCATTATCATGACATATCATATGCATCTTTGTGGATAACTTAGTGCCTGGTTTAACTTTCCCCACTGGTACAGGTGACTTCTGTGTGGACGCCTTAGTGGTCCGTTAAATCCGGATCATATACTTTTAGGAGCATGCATAACTTGCATACATTTTATTGTTATTTTTATTATGATCTAATTATTTATTCTAAGGTGAGTTGCTACTTGATTTATTTAGATACATTTTATGACTTTTGATACATCTTTGTGAATTATAAAAAATCAATTTCTTTAAATATTTTATTACGAAAAGATTTTATATTCATATTTTATGGTTGTTAACTTATTATTTAGTTTAACTTTTTTATGTGGGATGAACTGACCCCTTACACCAACATTTAGGTACTAATGATCTCGAAGAGTTACATGAATGAAATTTGCTTGGCGCACGTGGGTGGAAAAATGGGGACTTTAACTTAAAAATAATGTTTGCATTGATAAAACCAATGTGATACATTTTTAAAGTTTATTTACTTTTCATCTTTAATTTTTAAAAATTTGAATCATTAAACCTTGTTTTTTTAATTTCACCTAAAGACAATTTGTTCTATTTTCAAACGTAAATGAATATTTTTCTAACAATTAGCAAATTATCTTTGCAAAAATGATATCAAGTTATTTTCTAGCGAAACTTTTATTTATTACATGATGAACTACTCCTGAAAAAAATTATTGTCGTTTTTTAAAGAAAACAAATATCTTTAAATAATGTCTTGGATCAAAATATGGGGCGTTATATAGAAACTTCTGAGTCTGTCCTTCCGGTACTCAAACCTTTCTCCATCAAACAAGGGAGACCTGTTTACATTACCTCCTAGACTTTATTCACCATAGTTAGCCATATATATATATATATATATATATATATATATATATATATATATATATATATATATATATATATATATATATATATATATATATATAAAATTTAGATCTTAACTCAAAACACGGTTAAATGCTCAGCTTTGAGACCGAGCTCTGATACCACTTGTTGGTCAAGAAACACAAGAAATAGGGGGCTTGAATTGTGTTTACAGTTTTTGTAAATATTTCAAATGGCTTAAAACTGAAGTGATAAAATAGAAATGATAGAATAAATGACTCAACAATTTTATCCTGGTTCACTACTAACCCAATAGCTACGTCTAATCCATTCTTTTGAAGGCTTTAATCTATTATGATTAGAACTTACACTTGAACACTTGGATAGTCACAATGACTGTGTTCAATCTTCTCACCTCCAACTTTGTACCGTCAAGTTGTTAAGGAAAGGGCAGTCACTACCGAATTGAGTTTACAAGTTCTAACAAGTTTTCTCAACTTTCAACATAGTACCGCCAAACCATTGAGGAGCACAATCAGCCACTACTGAGGTTGGTTACATAGAAAGAGTGTTTGTTGATTTCAAAATTTTCTCTTTAACTAGAGTGTGTTTGTAATACAAGATCTCACATTTTTCTTTCTCAACACTTAGATAAATTTGACAATTTTTCTAACTCAGTGTTTGTGCTTGCTGATTTGATATTAGTTTACTTTGAATGAATGTTGTAACTTGTTGTGATCGTGTATGTTTGAATCTAGAATCAGGTTCTATTTATAGAAGCCTTTGCAGCATTGCCATTATCCTTCAAAGTATGGATGAATGGCCTTCGATGAATGTCCTTGTGTCCTTCATGGTATGGTCTGTTTGTCCTTCAGCATGGTGCTTCGTTGTATTCAAAAATATATTCGTTGAGTCCAATTCTAGACGTTGAGCATAAAACTGAAACTTCAAATTTTTTTCTAAGTGTTTTCGGAATTCATTTTTAGATGAAATAGAATGTACTAGACCCAGTAGTATGAACACTAGAGGCATGATTTATTGACCAGAAATAGGAACACCAGAATAATGTTTTCTTGACCAGAGGCAAGAGCAACTAGAGGCATGATTATTAGACCAGATGCAGTAACACCAGATGCATGATTATAGGACCAGTGACAAGTTTTACTGGATTAGAGGCAAGTTTTACTAGACAAGAGGCAAGTTTTAATGGACCAGAGGCAACCACCAAAAACAAATTTTGCTGGACTAGAGACAAGTTTACTAGACTAGAGGCAACCACGAGAATAAAAAATGAATGACCAGAGGCAAACTACTAGAGGCACTGACCATGTTAGAGTGTTGACTTTTACTAGAGGCATTAACTTTTTCCAACGTTGAATTTTCCTAACATTTACTTTTTACTAGAGGCATTGACATTTTCCAAACGTTGACTTTTTATGGGCGTTGACTTTTGCCATACTATTGACTTTCACCAGAGGCAACTTATTAGAGGCAAAGAAAGTCAGATGCTTACTTCATCTCCAGAGGCAACTGGTCAGATGCAGTTGACCAGAAGCTTGATTGCTTCACCAGAGGCAGACTTTCCCAAATTTTGTTTTGCTTTAACTAAAGCAGACTTTCAATAGATGTACTGAGAGAAGAACTAAATCAAAATCATATGCAGTCTTGGAAAAACTTCTTGTACCATCAGATGCAGAGGCAATCTAATGCTTTGTATCATTAGAAGTAGTGTTTGAGAGGCGTTTTTCACTAGTTTTGAATGCAAAATTTTTTTATGTGTTTTTGACCAATCACCAAAGGATATATTCTACTATCCTACATATTAATTGTGGTTTTGGAACTGCACACTTAAATGAAACCTTAGTGTCTAAAATTGTTCCCACAAACTGATTTTGTTATCATCAAAACAAGTAGGATCTTTTGTACTTTAAACATATTTTGATATCACAATCAGCACTTCTAAGTTGGAATTTATGTTCGTTATAATGTCGAAGAAAGAGAAAGAACAATTTGAAAGCATTGGGAGATTCAGACTTACTCTTGTAGATAGCAAATCCAAGGGAATTTGGTACAAGCATCAACAAAACAATATAGTAAGAATACCCATAAAAGGAGGGAGAAGGGGGAGGGTGTAACACCCCGGTCATTACCGTTACCGAAATCTAGCGAGTTTTTGCCTTCCGTGGGATTCGAGCCCGGTACCTAGGGGATAAGTACCGCCTCCACACAGTCCCACTATCATTACAATGTCACATTGCATTAGGGTCCACTCTTTTGACCAAAGCTTGTTCCCTGCATTGTACATCGATTATTTTTCCATTTGAGTTTGTTGATTCATTATAAGGAATTGATCAACAAGAAAGCATATTAACGGCAATAGTTGGTGGTGTGTTCTTAACCCTTGAATTTAGACATCTAAATTAGTTGCCTAATCATCTTTTTGTTGACAAGTTACTGAGAATGTAGTGTTTGGATTTTGGGTCCTATGTGCAATGCTCAATCTAATTGTTATTGGATTTGTTTATCAAGTGTTCGTTGTTGCTAGAAAGGGTGGTAAAGCTGCATTTTCTCAAGATGGTCATATTCCTTATGGTTGCCATGAATTATATAATTCAACCACTTGTTTCAAACAACACAAAATATAATCTTTTATCTCAATCAGCCTTAGTTTGTAATATTCAAATTAAAATTGATATTTAGGAAATGTCAATGTTTGTAATGTTTAGTTTGTGATTCAAATTAAAATTGATGTTTCGGAAATGTCAATGTTTGTAGTGTTCTTTCAAGTGTAACACAAGTGTTAGTTAGTCCTATTACAAACTTGGTCAATATACTTTTAGGTTATACACCAAAAGTGCCAAGGGATTCTACACATTTTTCAGTTTTGGATATCTCAATTACAATGTGTTTGGTTTGATAGAATTCGGGGAGAGAGTTTAGAGAAGAGAGAAAGAGAAGAGAGGTTTGTAATTTCATTTATTTAGATAACAAATAAATAGATAAGAGAAAAAACTAAAACGTGGGATCCATGTCTTTTTTATCTCTTCGCTCAACAGCGAAGAAAGAGGAGAGAAAAAGGCTCAAAATATTTATGATTTCTAAATTGCCATTGTACTCTTTCTTTTGGCACGAAAGCTTTCCAGCTTCCTCTCCCTCTTGCCTTTTTCTTCCTCTTTCCATTTTCTTCCTCCAACATTGATGAAAAACCTACAAAATCTTGTATTCATCTTGCTCAAATCTTTGCACCACATCAAGACCATATATGAAGTCACAACATCATATTTTGAAAAAAAATATGAGGCATGGATTAATCTAATATATTTTATCAATTTCACTATCTTCAATCAATTAAGTTATTAACCCACTTTCAATTTGATTTTGTTGCTTCTCAATTTTTTGTTATTATTTAATTTTAATTACAATATAAAATATTTATTATCTTTATTTATTTATTTTAGATTTGAGGCTTACACATATTTTACAATTTTGATTTGTATTTTGTCTTTGTGTGTCTTTTGTTTGTGTTTTGTTTTCTTGGTTGATAAATTTTTATTTTTGTTTTATAAAAATGTACCATGTGTGATTTGGAGACAATGTCAAATTTAGATAGTGTTAGAGAAGTAAGCAACGATGACCAAAATGACATAATAGATGAAGTCAACTTGGATGAAAATGAAATGATTGATATTGGAATGTCTATTCAAAATTCAAGTTTTAAATCATGGTAAAAAAGAGAATGAAAAAAAAGGCAACATATTGGTTTTGTTTTCCTATTATGTGACATTGTTAATGCATTGCATTTGCATCAAATATTGTCAACGTGTTTGCATAGTCAAGTTACTTATTCTCTAGAAAGTGAGCGCAGACATTGTTAGCTAATGAGTTATCTAGTGCATACAGAGAAGTGCCGAGACATCATGTGCATGGGCCCTAAAGCATTCATGAAGTTGTGTAAAAAACTAGGAAGTATTGGTATTTTAACGAATACTATAAAGTCTACAGTAAAAGAATAAGTCGCAAAATTCTTACATATTATAGGACATAATGTTAAAACGTGTACTATGTTTTTCTTCTATTATCGTTCTAGATAGATTGTTAGTTGTCACTTTCACAATGTATTCCATTAGGGGAAGAATTTTTAGTGCAACCATCAGATACAAATGTTCCACCACAAATACTAAACAATAACAGATTTTATCTATTTTTTAAGGTACTGTTATATTTAGTTTTTTACGTTATCATTGTACTTTCTTTAGTTAAAGTCAAGGGAAAATATTAGGAAACCCTTATAAATGAAAAAAAATAAAAAAAATGGTATTCAAAACCAAATTTTGAGTTCGGGAGTCGATTATGCGTAGGGAAGGTATTAGCACCCTACGACATCCGTTAAAAACGGTTACCTATAATTAATTGTGCAAGATTAATATTAACTTAAGTATATTTATTTTTCCTTATTATTAAATATGAATAACAATTATTATTAATCTTTAATATGATTTTGGAATAAATATGTGCTTAAGAAATAAAGGACAAAAAAAATAAATATTTATTAATGTGCTCGACAAGAATGTGATCTTGCTCCTACGTATCTCCCGGTGCGATGGAGAAATCAAAGCTACGTAGTTCTTTGTTAGAAAATGTGGATGTGTTGATTGTTTTTAAAGAAAATTTGTTTGGTTATATATATAAAGAAAATATATATATATTGACCAAAAAAGAGTTTGTTTGATTCGAGTAATTATTTAAAAAAAATGCGAGTTTTGGGACGATCAAGCTGTACAACTCGTGTCCCAAAAACTCAAGGAGGTAAAAAAGATGTCATATCTGATTTTAATCCTCTTAAAAATATTTTATTATTTTCGGTTTAGATATGAATTTAAAAACCACCAAATTGTACTATATGTGTCTTAACAATTCAAAGATAAAAAATAATACCACAACCAATTGCACAAATTTACAAGTAGATTTTAGATTAATTTATTAAAATAATAATAATAGATAGATAGAGTTTTAGAACTATCAAGTTGTACCACTTGTGTCCTAACAACTCAAAGATTAAAAAGATGTCACATCTAATTAATCTTTAATATAATATTTTTTGTATAATTATTTTTTTAAAAAAAATAGAAACTAATTTTAAAACGGTCAATATATCATAATATATGTAACAAACAACCTTTTATTAATTTTATTATTTTTTTTGAGAAAAAAAAATCAAATAAACAATCATTTAATCAAGTAAACATATAGGCGTATCATCCCATAAAAATAGGCAGCCATCGTTTCACAACTATAAGCTACAGTAACGCGCATGGTTTTAGGAAAGCAAATTACAAGCACATGGTTTCTAGGAAAGCAAAACGTTGTTTCTAGGCAGAACATTATTTCAAAACAAAAGGAAAAGACCGATTCTCGTTTCCTTGAATATAACCTAACTCAACTATACATCCTTTCTCATTTGACAAAAACTAACTTAACAAAAATTTCATTTCTTGTTCTAGCAAAGAAATCATAAACCAAGCCATTTTAAACAAATAAAAAGCTTTCATTTTAAACTTGAAGTCAAGACGAAACAAATCAAAGGAAATGTTGTAGTAAAGGGATATAACAACAAACATGAGAGTGAAGTAGATCCGTTGTAAGGCGGTAGTGGCGCACGATTGACGGTGGTAGGCGGCGACTTAACTCTTCTTCTTCTTCTGCTTGTCTTTCTTTGCTACTGCCTTTTCTTTCTTCTTCTATGTTTTAGGTATTTTTGTTAAAATGTTTCTTTCTTTTCTATGAAATTTGATAAGGTGTATATATAGTGTTTTTTATCTGTTTAGTTGCTTTCTTGCATTACTTTTGTCATTCTCCAATGATTTCCTGTTTGATGTTTTAATGTGCTTTGCTCATTATCTGAATTTTTCTACATCTCTGATTTATTCACAATTTTAGCTTATGTTTGTTTTTATCTGTTGATGCTTATTTGCTGGACTTTTATTTGTGTGTAAAGGAAATAGAGTTGGTTTGTTGGGTAAAAAACTTTTTTATATTTGCAGCTTTGGGTCTTAACTCATTTTCTGCTTCAAACTCAGCAGTTTGTCTTTTTGTTCTCTATTATGTGTACAGAGGCTGAGGCAAAGAGAGTTTGACTTTTTATCATATCATCTTTTGTGCTTGTTTTGTGTCCAGGACAAAAACCTTGATGTAAGTCTAGTGCATCAGCAGCAATGAGTAGCAGCAATGAGGGCAGCAACAGAACAAAGCCAAAACAGGCTGGCTTGAATTGATTTGGTTTAAGTTAAAGTTTAATGTAATCTGATTTGGTTTGAAATTTTAATGTAATTTGATTTGGTTTTTTTGATTTGGTTTGAAATTTTAATGCAATTTGATTTGGTTTTAAATTTAAATGTAATTTGATTTGGCTATATTATTGTAATTATTCTATTTCCTTTTTTTATATATATCTTCCTTTTTTGATTTATTTTTTTTAAAAAGGTTGGACAAAATTAAGGTACTACAGCTTCCCCTATTTAATTATATTTTACTTGAAAAGATATGAAAATATGAATAACAATGGTTTTCATTTTCATGTTGTCAAGTAAAAGATAAGTAAATATAAGGACCTAAATTTTGTCCAATAACAAACGCATGAATTAAAGTGTCCTTGAAATGTTAAAGTGAGAATGATGCAATTCTTTTGAAATGTGCAAAATGATCGTCTTCGGATTGGTTACCGATGTGTAGATCGACAAAAATGAAAGT
Organism: Cicer chorassanicum; assembly: GCA_037974735.1. Taxonomy (NCBI): domain Eukaryota; kingdom Viridiplantae; phylum Streptophyta; class Magnoliopsida; order Fabales; family Fabaceae; genus Cicer; species Cicer chorassanicum. The sequence goes on along the minus strand of JBBPBP010000001.1, from coordinate 52,888,237 downwards.
GATCGTCTTCGGATTGGCTACCGATGCGTAGATCAACAAGAATGAAAGGATGATTGTCTTCGGATTGATTACCGATGCGTAGATCGACAAAAATAAAAAATGATCGTCTTCGGATTGGTTACCGATGCGTAGATCGACAGGAATGAAAAGATGATCGTCTTCGGATTGGTTACCGATGCGTAGATCGACAAGAATGAAAGTGATCGTATTCGGTTTGGCTACCGATGCGTAGATCGACATGAATGAAAGGATGATCGTCTTCGGATTGGTTACCGATGCGTAGATCAATAGGAATGAAAAAAACGTAATTGGTCCAATCTTGAAGGCAGATAAAGCGGAAGAATAAGTATATGATACTTGCAATTCGAACGATAAGGTATGAATGATTCGTGCATGTGTTATGCATTGAATATAGGTAAAGTGTCAATGAAGATGCATGGATCATGCGAGTATGCATGATTTATGTGTGTCATGCATTATAAATCAATTCTTGTTCATTTCTTTAATTCCCCGATCCTTATGCTCTTCTACGCCCCAAGATTCAATGGATGAATAAAAACAAATATTATTTCCACATGATGACTCTTCGTATCTATCGAGTGACTGTTTTTTTTTAAGCGAAGCAAAAATCCATTGTTGAAAATGATTGCTCTTCATGCACCTATACATGTTGAGGATCTATCGAGTTCCCGTGTATATACTTTTCAAGTGTCAAAATAATTAAAATATTTCAAATTCCAAAATTTACTATCATAAAATAACACATTTTTTTTTAAAAAAATACTAGAACCGACAACCACGAGATTGAATTGGCTTAGAAACAGGGTAATGTATAACATCAAATGACAAGATTGGAACATGTATATTCATTACATTGAGAATAGTACAATTGAGCTAAGGGTTACAATGAAGGGATGAATGTGTTTAGGTTAAGTTGAAGGGATAACAAACGCTATTCATTCTTGTAATTTAGGCACTCCCGTTGGTCAGCTTCCAAGAAAAATAATTGCCCCGGTTTGAAGCGCTTGATTTTTTTTTATCCCTAACTTTTGCATGGACTGCTCTTCCAAGTTTTCAATCCATCGGGATGCTCTAATTTTTGCCTAGGTCGCCTTTTCAGGTTTTCAACCTAGCGAGCCCATTTTTATTTGATGATTTTTTTTCTAAGCATAATACTTTTTGACTGCATCTGAATTTATTGGAAGTGGAAGGTCGCCTCCATCCATTTCTGAGAGTATTAGAGCTCCCCCAAAGAAAGCTTTTTTCACAACATATGGTCCTTCGTAATTCGGGATCCATTTTCCACGAGAATCTTTTTTTATGGGCAATATTTTCTTTAACACCAAGTCCCTTTCTTGAAACTCTCGAGGACGAACTTTTTTCTCATATGCTTTTTTGAGTCTTTTTTGATATAGTTGACCGTGGCACAGAGCTATCATTCTTTTTTCTTCTATGAGATTTAATTGGTCAAATCGTGATTGAACCCACTCAGCCTCTTCCAATTTTGTTTCCATCAAGACTCTGATCGAGGGAATTTCAACTTCAATGGGAAGTACCGCTTCCATTCGATACACCAATGAGAAAGGAGTTGCCCCTGTTGAGGTACGAACAGAGGTTCTATAGCCATGTAACGCAAAGGGAAGCATTTCATGCCAATCTTTATATGTCTCCACCATCTTTTGTATGATCTTCTTGATATTCTTATTTGCTGCTTCTTCAGCCCCATTCATTTTTGGACGATATGGAGAAGAATTGTGGTGCTGAATTTTGAAACTATCACACAACTCCTTCATCATTTTATTATTCAGATTGGTCGCATTGTCAGTGATTATCTTATTTGGCAAGCCATATCGACAAATCAATTCCCTCTTGATGAATCTAACAACTACATTTCTCGTCACATTGGCATAAGAAGCGGCCTCAACCCATTTTGTAAAATAATCAATAGCTACTAGGATGAACCGGTGCCCATTTGAAGCCTTAGGCTCGATGAGTCCAATAACATCTATTCCCCACATTGAAAATGGCCATGGTGATGTTAAAACATTCAAAGAGGTGGGTGGTACATGGACTTTATCAGCATAGATTTGACATTTATGACATTTGTTTACGTAGCTAAAGCAATCGGACTCCATGGTCAACCAATAGTAGCCAGCCCTTAGGATTTTTCTTGCCATCGCATGTCCGTTTGCATGAGTTCCGAAAGAACTTCCGCTTGATCCACACATCTGAGGAGAACCATATCATGATTTCTCTTGTAAAGCACATCACCATTTAAGAAGAAGTTCATTGACAACCTTCTTAAAGTCCTATTGTCGTTCTCTGAAATACCCACTGGATATTCCTTGTTCTTGACATATGATTTGATATCATGAAACCATGGTTTGCCGTCAAACTCTTCTTCTATGGATAAACAATATGCTGGCTTATCTTTTCGTTGAATTTTTATGACCGGCATATCCTGACCGACGCTTATTTTGAACATTGACGACAATGTGGCCAGAGCGTCGGCCAATTGGTTTCCTTCTCGAGGGATATGGTGAAAAGTGATCTTCTCAAAGTGTTCTGTCAGTTCTTTGATGTGGGTATGATACGGAATCAATTTAGAATCTCGCGTTTCCCACTCTCCTTTTGTCTGATGGATGACCAACAATGAGTTTCCATATACCTCAAGAACTTTCACCTTTGATTCAATAGCTGCTTTAATACCCATAACACATGCCTCATATTCTGCAATATTGTTTGTGCAATCAAAACACAACCTAGCAGTAAATGGGGTGAACTGGTTCTCTGGGGAAATCAAAATGGCCCCAATTCCATGCCCTAACGTGTTAGATGCACCATCAAACACCAACTTCCATTTTTCTTTATCAGGTGATTCAATCTCCTCAAATAAGGTCATGATGCCTTCATCGGGGAATTCACACTGCATTGATTGATAATCTTCTACAGGTTGTTGGACTAGATACTCTGCTAAGGCACTTCCTTTGATAGCTTTTTGGGTAACGTATACTAAATCATATTCTGATAGCAGCATCTGCCAACGGGCAATCCTTCCAGTAAGATCAGGTTTCTCAAAGATGTATTTAATTGGATCCATTTTAGACACCAACGAAGTTGTATGACATAACATGTATTGCCTCAACCGACGAGCTGCCCATGCTAATGCACAACATGTTCGTTCAAGCAGTGAATACTTTGTTTCACAGTTGGTGAACTTTTTGCTCAAATAATAAATAGCATGTTCTTTCTTACCAGATTCGTCATGTTGCCCCAGTACACAACCCATTGACTCGTCAAGTATTGTTAAGTACATAATAAGCGGTTTCCCAGGAACAAGAGACACTAAGATTGGAGGTTTTGACAAGTACTGTTTAATATTTTCGAAAGCATTTTGAAAATTCTCATTCCATTCAACCTTTTGATCTTTGCGCAACAACTTGAAAATTGGCTCGCATGTAGCGGTGAGATGTGATATGAACCTGGCAATGTAATTCAATCTACCCAAAAAGCCACGAACTTCTTTTTCCGTGCGTGGAGCGGGCATTTCCTGTATTGCTCTTACTTTATCTGGGTCCACTTCTATCCCTTTTTGACTAACGATAAACCCAAGTAACTTGCCTGATCTTACACCAAAAGTGCACTTAGCAGGGTTTAAACGGAGTCTGAACTTCCTTAGTCGCACAAACAACTTTTGAAGGTTAACAACATGGTCTTCTTCGGTCCGAGATTTGGCAATCATATCGTCCACGTAAACTTCTATTTCCTTATGCATCATGTCATGAAACAAAGTTACCATCGCTCTTTGATAGGTTGCCCCGGCATTCTTCAATCCAAATGGCATCACTTTATAACAAAAAGTCCCCCATTGTGTGATGAATGTAGTTTTCTCCATGTCTTCGGGAGCCATTTTGATTTGATTATACCCTGAAAAACCATCCATGAAGGAGAAAAGAGAATATTGAGCAGTGTTATCTACTAGGACATCAATGTGAGGCAAAGGAAAATCATCTTTAGGACTAGCTTTGTTTAAATCCCGATAATCAACGCACATTCGGACCTTTCCATCCTTTTTTGGAACTGGGACAATATTGGCAACCCATTGAGGATATTTTGCTACTGCTAAGAAACCGGCATCAAATTGCTTCTTGACCTCTTCTCTAATTTTAAGTGACATATCAAGTCTCATCCTCCTCAATTTTTGTTTAATTGGAACACATTTTGGCTTGAGTGGTAGCTTGTGTTCAACTATGTTAGTATCTAGCCCAGGCATATCTTGGTATGACCATGCAAAGACATCCACATAATCAAATAAAAGTTTAACTAACTTTTCTCGTTCAGTTTCTTTCATAGACATACCAATTTTAATTTCTTTCTTATCATGTTCAGTCCCTAAATTGATTACTTCAACAGGTTCTTGATAGGGTTGAATTATCTTAGCTTCCTGTTCAATTAACCTTTCTAGTTCTGGGGGAGGCTCACAATCGTCTTCACAATCCTCATCAGTGTGATTAATTGGGCGTTCAAAATTACAAGAATGGGTTCTAGCGCTGCTATTTTCAACATACTCGTTTTCGACTCTGCATTAATTAAATTAAGAAGAAAAAAGGAAAAAAGAAAATATGAATAAGGATTGTAAAAAAAGAAAAGAGAAAAATAAAAACTGTTGAAGAATTCAAAAATGCATTTATTGATAATAAGTACGGAATTGAAATACATGCGCCCTAATTAGTTATCCTTATAGCCTTGGGCAGAGCAAAAGGAGTTAAAATACACAATTACTTTGAACATGAATGAACAAACACGGGAAACTCGATGATCTTCCAATTGTTGAGACTAGTGTTTGGAGGACAAGGGTACACCAATTTGAGGGTATCATCATCAACGTGATCCTCTTCTTCCACAACAGCCACATGGTCCGCACATACTATTCCAGCGCTCTGAAAGGTTTGGCGAATGTCACAAATAGAAATCTTCTGTGAATTCAGTGTCTCATTTTCCAAACGAGCCATTCTGCTTTCCATTCTTTCCTTCACAGCCTTTTCTTTGTCAGCTTTAGTAGGTACATACCCCAAACCGTATCTATCGTTCTTTTTAGGTATATCTATCAATTTTCCCATTTTAACAGAAACTCCTCCTTCCAACATTGATTTGGTAGACTTTAAGGAGGCGGTAAACAACTTTGGTTCTTTTAAAAGAGATCCTTCACCCATGAAGACAACATTGGCGATTTCTAATGCTTGAAAGGAAGTCTTTATGGCTTCCTCCGTGTCTTCAATGTAGCCCGTAGAAGATAGATGACTCACTACCATATCTTCTTCCCCAGATATTATCACCAACTTATTGTCCACTATAAACTTTAGCTTTTGATGGAGAGTGGATGTCACAGCTCCAGCAGCGTGAATCCATGGTCTCCCTAAAAGGCAACTGTACGCTGGTTTAATATCCATCACCTGGAAGGTTATTCCAAAGTTATGGGGTCCGATTTGAATCGGCAGGTCAATCTCACCCACAACTTGTCTTCTAGATCCATCAAACGCTTTCACCACCAAAGCACTCGGCTTCAAACAGGCTCCATCAACAAATAGTTTTGATAGTGTTGATTTTGGCATGACATTTAACGATGAACTATTATCAACTAGCACTCGTGCAAGAATATGATCATGACACCTCACAGAGATGTGTAGTGCTTTATTATGCTCTATCCCCTTAGCTGGTAATTCATCATCGCTAAAACTCAAGCCGCTACTGGCGGTAATATTACCGACGACTCCATCAAACTGGTCGACAGTGATATCATGAGTAACACGGGCCTCGTTTAAAACTTTCATTAGTGCCCTTCTATGCGCTTCAAAGTTTAATAACAGAGAAAGAACAAATATCTTGGAAGGGGTTTGATTTAATTGATCTACCACCTTATACTCACTTTGTTTGCTAAACTTCAAAAATTCATTACCTTCTTCTTCGAGCATTGTCTTTTTGCAAGTCTCTGGCCCTTTTATAGTATGACTTGTAACTTCTTTCCCTTTTCCTCCATGGACCTCCTTTTCTTTAGGTTGTGCGGGGGCATATACTCGACCACTCCGAGTCATCCCACCAATCCCTGAAATGTTGGTGATATCAGTTCCTTTAGATTCACAACTATCACTAGATTGATGATTAGCCAAGTGTGAGGTAACTTCATAATTCCACGGCACCGCCTTGGTATTTAGGTAAGGAAAAGGGGTTGGTGCTTGGACAATTATTGCATTTGGCCTGTTAGGAGTTGACTTAAGATTTTCTTTCCTGTAGAGGATTTCCAATGGTCTTTGGAGAGACCTACTATTTTCCATATACGGTTCTATGGTTAACACATGATTATCATTCGCACATTTGTCTATCTCATATTCAATGACATTGACAAAAGTATCCCCGTGGCCCGGTAAAGGATTACTCCCTACGTTGGGACTATCTTCCTTGAAGGTAAGCCACTTTGCATTAATCAATTCTTGCACTTTAGATTTTAAGGCTTGACAATCTTCAATGGAATGTCCTACAGCTCCAGCATGGTATTCATATTTGGCATTTGGGTTATACCACTTTGGGAATGGCGGTTCCAGAGGTTTCATTGGTCTCAGGGCTACCATTGAATTCTGGAGTAGGTGAGGCAACAATTGGCTGTATGTCACGGGAATTGGGTCAAAATGGGTTATCTTCTTTTCTCGATTGACTGGTGGTTTGTATTGATTTGGATTTGGGTTTTGGCTTCGTTGGTTTTGTTGGGGAAATGCGATGGGTGGTGGTTGGACCAGAGGTGGTTGATAAAAAGGTGGCCTTGAAGGGTGATATTGAGGGTATGAAGTTTGTGAAGTTGCAGCCACATATGGATAGGGAATGTAAGGAGTTTGGGGTATCGGTGGCTGAAAATTTGGGGGTCGATAAGAATTTATGGATGGAAAATAAGAGGCTCTTGGGTTTACCATTATAGCGTTAGCATCTGCTTCTTTCTTTTTTATGAATCCCATCTGGGGTTTCTTCACGCCACTTGCTGCACAGATGATCTTGCCACTCCTCATCCCACTTTCTATCCTTTCTCCTATCATGACTAGGTCGGAAAAGTTTGATGACATACTCTCAATCATCTTATCATAAAAAGGGCGACTGGAGAGTATCCATAAACATACCAACCATTTCTCTTTCAGATAAAGGAGGTTCTACTTGTGATGCCACTTCTCTCCACCGTTGTGCGTATTCTTTGAAAGTTTCGTTGTCCTTTTTCAATGAATTTTGCAATTGCATCCTATCAGGGGCCATGTCAATGTTGTACCTGTATTGTTTTAAAAAGGCATCAGCCAAGTCCTTCCACGAACGAATTCAATTTCGCTCGAGATGCATATACCAACTTAACGATGCCCCACTCAAACTGTCTTGGAAAAAGTGAATGAGAAGTTTGTCGTTATGAACATGAGAAGCCATTTTTCTGCAGTACATAGTCAGATGATTTTTAGGACATGTGGCGCCTTTGTATTTTTCAAACTCAGGAACCTTGAATTTTGAAGGGATAGTCACATCGGGAACCAAACACATATCAAAAGCTTCAAGACCATAGACATTATGCCCCTCAATTGCTTTTATTCGCTCTTCTAAAACATGGAATTTCTCTTTTGAATGTGTATCATCCCCAACATGAGGTTGTTGCCAATTCCCATTAGCATCAAAATGGGGTATTTGGGGTGCACTATACGGAATATTTTCTAAGGGTATAGTGTTTTGGGGTGGCGTGTAGCCCATAGGAGGTGGAATTTGTGGTTGGTTTAGGCTTTGGGTGTTGATAGTTGAGTGGTTTTGGTTACTGTCCATGGGGTTGATGACTACAGGTGGAGTATAACCATGTGGGAGACCATACATAGGAAGTTGCATAGCCGGTGTACGATACTGTTGGGTTGTCGGCGTAAAGCCTGGTGGGTGAGAAGGAGTGGTTTGGTGTTCTTCATTTGCAGTTGGAGGATCCCCATCCGTATTCTCCTTCCTTGCCAAAGCCTTTATAGCTTCCAAAATTTGATCAACCTTGTCCTTCAATTGGTTTACATCTGCTCTCATGACTTCTTGGTTTTGCTCAAGTTCATCCATGATCTTGGAGTTCGCGCGAGTTCGATAAGGGTGTCGGGGAAACAGCTTTATTGATTTTTCTTTTCTGTTTTTTTTTTAAAAAAATAAATAAATGAAATTCCAATGAGTATGTATTAAATATGAATGGAATGAAATTAATTATTAAATATGATAGTTGGATGTTGGGGAATCATAAGCCTTATATAATTTTTTTTTAACAAAAACGAATTGTTAGTGAAGAAAATATGGGGATCGGAAATCAAAATAGCAAATCTTTCATTGATGAGAAAAAGAGTACATCACATTTAAATTAAAAACTACATTGACTATGGTACTTCAATCTTCTCTCTTAATAGGACAACCAATCTTCTCTTCCAATTCTTGTACCAAATTTTTGCAATATTCAACGAACTCGTAGACTTTGACTGGAGTATTGAGCGGATGCATTACTGCATCAATCTCTCTTAGATGATTTGGAATTCTTATGATTGCTTGATTAGCTAGCATCGCCAATTTTGAAAAACAGTCTTTCCAATGTCTGCCTTTATCTTCCAGCTCTTTATAGATCTCTTGATTCTTCAACTGACCTAGCAACATCATAAAACGATCCTCCCAATATATGGTTTCATCCTTTAAGTCGTTATAGATCTTTTCTTGGTAATCAATGTAATTCTTCAACTCACTATAATTCTCCATTTCTGTTTTCAGTGCATCTTGATGTTTTGAGAGTAATTCTTCAATTTCTTCTTTTTGTTGCCTTTCATTCCTTAATTGACTCTCGTACTCAGCTACTATTTGTTTCAGTTGTTTCTTTAAATCTTCAAACTCCTTTTTTATGTTTCGCTCAGAGCTTGCTGATTTTGTCCACAACTGCTTCCACATATAGGCTTCTTCAATAGTTGCATTCTTTTCTTGCTTTCGCACATCTAACTCTTCATTTGCACCTCTCAAACAGTCTTGTATATCAAGTTTATTTTCCTTTTCAATTCTCAACCTCTTGTTGCTTCTCTCAATGAAATGACTTTTACTGGAGTTTTCTGATCGTAAGTTCTCGTTCTCTTGTGAGACTTTTTCTAACTTTGCTTGTAGTTCTTTTTTCTCCTCCTCAGATTTTAACAACGATGCTTTGAGTTCTTCTATTTCTTCATTGGCAACAAGGGTAGGTTCAGATATTTCCGGATCACTCGAGGGTGTACTGTGGAAAGGCAACTTGATTTCTTGGACTCTTTTCTTTACCCATTGTTGATAGGATTCCTTTGTGCTGCAACTTCTGCATTCGAGTACTCTTCCTTTTCTAATGATCATTTCCCAAGCTCGACTTATCCTTCGCAGCATCGATGTGTCTTCTGTACCCGTATTGTGCAAAACAAAAGCTTCCAACGATTTATCATCTGGTTTCTCCAGCATAGGGTAGCCATGTTGTCTCAGAGCTACCGTCGGATTGTAATTAATACATCCTTTGGTTCCCATGAGAGGTACATTTGGGAAATCTCCGCATTGGCATATTACTTCCTCCACCCCTTATTCTCTATGATACCATGAAATTGTGTCCCCTGTAAGGCTAGCGATACTCTGAGCCCATTCACGATTACTTTTAACTCCAACATAATATCCTTTCTTGAACATATGGGACATGAACCAAGTATACAACACTGGAACACAACACAAAATTGTTCCCCCTTTCTTCTCGTGTCGCATATGCAAAGAGTAGTATACATCAGCAAGAACCGCGGGAACTGGATTTTGTTTATTTTTGTTAAAAGCTAAGAAGACATTGATGGCGGCAAAATCCACAAAGTTATCAAGGTTTGGGAATAAAACAATACCATAGATAATCAGAGCCAAAACATCTATAAAAGTACTCCATTCTTTTTTAGCAGCTAAATCTTGACACTTTTGCTCTAGATATTTTCTTGAAAAACCATGAGTAGCTCCTTTTTTCTCTTTTGTACTTGCCAACTCTCTTATGTCGATTTTCAACACTTCAGCAATTGCGCCCAAATTCGGTGGTTGCCCAGTATATCGATAAGGATTTCCTTTCTCTAAAGAGTAACCCAATATTCGTTCAAATTCCTCTAATGTCGGGGCCAACTGAAAGTCTTGAAAGGTGAAACATCTTAAGAAAGGGTCGTAATACTGAGCCAATGCCGTGAGGGCCCCTATTTGCACATTTACTGCCAAGAGATTTAGGATCTTCCCATATTTGTGAAAGAAACTCTCACGCTGTATAGTTTTCATTTGATTGCTGATGTCTCTTAAACTTTTCAAATCAGGTTGCTTAAACTTTAAAAGTAAAGTTTTTCTTTTTTCCGATTCCATTGTTCGCTTTAATTTAACACGTGACTAAGATCCTTATGATTCCCAAACAATCCTGAAAATTGATGCAAAATGTCAATTTATTTTTCAAAAGAAACAATGTCATGAGAAATGAATGCAATTATGTAGAATGACTGTTGTGAATATATAAAGTTTGAATGAATGTATGAGGTATTTTTTGCTTACATGGATATTCTTATGAGAAAAGGGTCTATTAGCTTATGTAGTGAAAATCTCACAAGGGTGGCTCTATAGTTCTAAACACGGTTCCTAGAGCCAATAATCCTATTTTAGAATATTGTCAACAACAATAGGTAAACTATTTGGAGTGACAATACCCTCAACAAGATCAAACTCTAGGTGAGACTTTCATGCTAACCAAACAGGATGTACATCCAGAAGGCTACCACTACACAATCTCGAAACTAAACTTAAGTTTTGTTCAAATCCGGGTATAGGATTCCACTCATAAGTGTGTGTCTTAGTAAAACTGTAGGGTGTGGAATAAGTATAATTCAATAGCTCAATAACGATAATAAAACATATATACATGTACAAAATAAATAAATAAATAAATAAATGAATAAATAAAAAGATATACTAACTTAAAAGAATATTATATTGTCAGCTAATACTTAATAAGAATTGATAAAATATAAAGTAAAAGAAAATAAAAAACAAACAAATATAGAAAAAAAAGTATGCACAATTAATTTGTTAGGCTTGACTCTCTAAATATCCCCAGTGGAGTCGCCAGCTGTCGCGGCCTAAAATTTCTAGCGTTTCTCGAATTCAATGGAGTCGCCACCAAATTCAAGGGAAAATATTGGGAAACCCTTATAAATGAAAAAAAAATAAAAAAATGGTATTCAAAACCAAATTTTGAGTTCGGGAGTCGATTATGCGTAGGGAAGGTATTAGCACCCTACGACATCCGTTAAAAACTGTTACCTATAATTAATTGTGCAAGATTAATATTAACTTAAGTATATTTATTTTTCCTTATTATTAAATATGAATAACAATTATTATTAATCTTTAATATGATTTTGGAATAAATATGTGCTTAAGAAATAAAGGACAAAAAAAATAAATATTTATTAATGTGCTCGACAAGAATGTGATCTTGCTCCTACGTATCTCCCGGTGCGATGGAGAAATCAAAGCTACGTAGTTCTTTGTTAGAAAATGTGGATGTGTTGATTGTTTTTAAAGAAAATTTGTTTGGTTATATATATAAAGAAAATATATATATATTGACCAAAAAAGAGTTTGTTTGATTCGAGTAATTATTTAAAAAAAATGCGAGTTTTGGGACGATCAAGCTGTACAACTCGTGTCCCAAAAACTCAAGGAGGTAAAAAAGATGTCATATCTGATTTTAATCCTCTTAAAAATATTTTATTATTTTCGGTTTATATATGAATTTAAAAACCACCAAATTGTACTATATGTGTCTTAACAATTCAAAGATAAAAAATAATACCACAACCAATTGCACAAATTTACAAGTAGATTTTAGATTAATTTATTAAAATAATAATAATAGATAGATAGAGTTTTAGAACTATCAAGTTGTACCACTTGTGTCCTAACAACTCAAAGATTAAAAAGATGTCACATCTAATTAATCTTTAATATAATATTTTTTGTATAATTATTTTTAAAAAAAAAAATAGAAACTAATTTTAAAACGGTCAATATATCATAGTATATGTAACAAACAACCTTTTATTAATTTTATTATTTTTTTTGAGAAAAAAAATCAAATAAACAATCATTTAATCAAGTAAACATATAGGCGTATCATCCCATAAAAATAGGCAACCATCCTTTCACAACTGTAAGCTACAGTAACGCGCATGGTTTTAGGAAAGCAAATTACAAGCACATGGTTTCTAGGAAAGCAAAACGTTGTTTCTAGGCAGAGCATTATTTCAAAACAAAAGGAAAAGACCGGTTCTCGTTTCCTTGAATATAACCTAACTCAACTATACATCCTTTCTCATTTGACAAAAACTAACTTAACAAAAATTTCATTTCTTGTTCTAGCAAAGAAATCATAAACCAAGCCATTTTAAACAAATAAAAAGCTTTCATTTTAAACTTGAAGTCAAGACGAAACAAATCAAAGGAAATGTTGTAGTAAAGGGATAGAACAACAAACATGAGAGTGAAGTAGATCCGTTGTAAGGCAGTAGTGGCGCACGATTGACGGTGGTAGGCGGCGACTTAACTCTTCTTCTTCTTCTGCTTGTCTTTCTTTGCTACTGTCTTTTCTTTCTTCTTCTATGTTTTAGGTATTTTTGTTAAAATGTTTCTTTCTTTTCTATGAAATTTGATAAGGTGTATTTATAGTGTTTTTTTATCTGTTTAGTTGCTTTCTTGCTTTACTTTTGTCATTCTCCAATGATTTCCTGTTTGATGTTTTAATGTGCTTTGTTCATTATCTGAATTTTTCTGCATCTCTGATTTATTCACAATTTTAGCTTATGTTTGTTTTTATCTGTTGATGCTTATTTGCTGGACTTTTATTTGTGTGTAAAGGAAATAGAGTTGGCTTGCTGGGTAAAAAAACTTTTTTATATTTGCAGCTTTGGGTCTTAGCTCATTTTCTGCTTCAAACTCAGCAGTTTGTCTTTTTGTTCTATATTATGTGTACAGAGGCTGAGGCAAAGAGAGTTTGACTTTTTATCATATCATCTTTTGTGCTTGTTTTGTGTCCAGGACAAAAACCTTGATGTAAGCCTAGTGCATCAGCAGCAATGAGTAGCAGCAATGAGGGCAGCAACAGAACAAAGCCAAAACAGGTTGTCTTGAATTGATTTGGTTTAAATTAAAGTTTAATGTAATCTGATTTGGTTTGAAATTTTAATGTAATTTGATTTGGTTTTTCGATTTGGTTTGAAATTTTAATGCAATTTGATTTGGTTTTAAATTTAAACGTAATTTGATTTGGCTATATTATTGTAATTATTCTATTTCCTTTTTTATATATATCTTCCTTTTTTGATTTATTTTTTTTAAAAAGGTTGGACAAAATTAAGGTACTACATCACTTAAAAGAGTATTCAGCTCGTGGTCCACAATTTCCCCGAGAACTATTTAACCTTCGGCATTCACCACTTTGAAATGTCATAGAAAGAACTTTTGGTATTTTGAAGTAACTATAGACATAGTATTTGCTTGTTGTATACTACATAACTTTTTAATGGGTGTGGACATTGTTGAAGGCTTAATTGAGGAAGTTGATCGTGAATTGCTTCAAAATGACATAGATAGATCTCAAACACAACAACGTGATGAAGACTATCGACTAGGATCACTTGTAAGGGACAATGTTACAACTGAAATGTGGAATGTGTATGAAGCTTAATGTAGTTGTGTCATGTTTTTGAGTTAATATAGTTTATTGGTTTAATTCAATGTAGACAATGTGTTTGTATTGATTTTATTTTATATGTTGTTTTTGAAAAGGTAGATATTTTATATATTATCATGTACTTGATTCATTTGGCAATAATATGGATTATTATTTAATGAAAATATGATGTGCATTGTACTATCTTCTTTCTTTTGAAACCAAATGTATTTATAGGTTGAAAAATGGCAAAGTATCAAGGTCAAAGTGTTGAACCTAGACAAGCTAGTAAGAAAATCTTAAGGTGGACTGATGATATGGATCAATTATTATTGAATGCTTTGATGGAGGAGGCCAATAAAGGGAACAAGTATGATAGTGCATGGACAACAAAAGTACACTTTAATGTCGTAGATGCTTTGTGGTCTCTTGTTTCTCCAACCATGACAAAACAACATATAAAAAATAAGATGAAAACTTTGAAAGATCATTTTGCTGAATCATATGATCTATTTGGTAGGTTAAGTGGATTTTCATGGGATACAATAACTAGACAATTTCGTGCGGAGGATAAAGTATGGTAAGATCTTATAAAAGTGATTATTTTTTCATTTCTTTTAGTAATTATGTTGGACTGTTACTACAAAGTATATGATGCTAAGCTTATGACTCATGGTGTGATTAATGATAGGAAAAATCACATGTTGCCAAGTGGAAGACCATGCAAATCAAGCATTATGATAGTTTGAATGAGCTTTTTGGATTAGATCGAGTTGTAGGTCAAAAATCCTCTACTTCTAAGTTGCGAAACAATCGTTTGGAAAAGGAAAGGGAAGAGTAAAAAGAAAGGAAAGAGGAAAATGTTGATCTAAATGACTTAATTGATGATGGTTACATTGCTGACCATCATACTAGTATATTTGATGAAGGGCGAGAAGACCATTCCATTATTGACTCATATAGTCCAACTTTTGACAATCACATCAGTCTATAGGGACATCTGGTTCTCGTGGAACAAAGCGTAAGGCTCTGATGAATGATTATGTGGAGGCTCAGTTGGAGAGAATGATGAGTGGCATTGGACTTGTAGTTGAGGCATATAGTAAGGGTAATTGCATTTCTAATCAATTGAATGATGTGGCTAAGCAACAAGTAGAAATATTTGAACGACAGGTCGCAACTATTGAGAAGCGTAACAAAATCTTGCAGAATAGTTAGACCTGGAGGTTATACAAGAGCAAATGTATGGTATATGTTGTCTGAGCTTCCTATACTATAACAATTGCAATGACAACAAAAAGAATGAATAAATTTTTGGTGTGCCTCTTGACATGCGCCTACAAGTTCTCTATCAAATGATGAATGCTTCTAGTCACCATTGATGTTATTTAGTGTCTTTTTGTGTTATAAATCTTAATTATCTATGCCTCTAGTTCTTTTTGTATATATGTACTAAGGACACATTTTGTGCCTTGTGTTATGTAGTGTATTAAGTATTTTGGAAAGAAATAGATAGTAAGGATGAAATATGTAATATACCACATTAGCCAGTTGACAGTAGATGCCATTAAGATGGTTTAGTGATTATGTGTTAGGCATGCTAATTATTTTTGTTAATCAGATGCCAAACATGACATTTCTTATGTTTTAAATGATTTATGAAAATTTGAACTTATCATGTTGGGGAGGGTAAATTCTTTAAGTAAATTGTTTCGAGTCAAAATCTTCGATAGATACCCAAAATCATAAACACTATGGAAAGTGAGGCAAACAACGGATTTATTCAACACAAGTCCGTGAATAATATTGTGGTTACTTGACTATGAAGAACATCAATTGAATCTAGATTTTGAAGATCACGCTCGACATCGAAATCGGAAAAATTAAATTCTCAAATGTAGCGGTTGTCGGTTTTGAAATGACGGAAATTGTTGTTAGCATAGGTTAAAGTTAAACTGACTTCGTCAGCGTTGGCCTTCAGGTTTTTGTATTGTTCGTCGGTTCATATTTGATAAGGTGACATAGTTTGATGGTATTTGGGGAATAATTTAGGGAAACTCCATATTCATTGAGAGGTAAGGATAGTTACCAACAACATTATAGATTATATGAAATTCATATTCTAAATTGAAAGCCCAAATTTTCCTGATCAAAATTGATGGATTTGAACAATGAACTTGATCGCATTTTGGAATACTATGTAATCGGAAGAAGAATGAGAATGAAAGAGAAAAAATGCTCTTAAAGTAAGGAAAACTTTATTAGTTTGTTTGGGATGTGAAGTGATGAGAAGAGGTTACGAGGATTAGTTTTATAGTATATTGAGGAAAACTTGATTAGCTTGCTTGGAAAATGGGAACTTCATTTGATGGGGATGCGATGAGTTAGTATTTATATAACGTCATTCCTTGGTGTCCAAGTTCTTAAACAACAATTTTGATTTTTTTTTTAACAGATATATTTGATTTGATTCATTTGTGATTATCAACACAATTTTTTTTTCTGTTGTCAAAACAAAAAACAAAAAGATGTCTTTTTGAAAGATATCATTAAAAAGATGATCCACCTTGGAATTTTTTATGACCATTGTTTGTCTTGAATGTGGAAATGCCGCATATTGGTTCCCTTTAGTTGCTATATTAGATCAAAAAGCCCAAATTTGGTAGTTTTGTAATATATCTTGGTTAGAACTATTCGGGAAAAATAATGTTGTTGATAGTGAAGTTCTAACCTTGGATCACAAGTCACAACAAAGATGCTTTGTTGCTATAGCATGATTTTAACTTAGCAGTGTTTAAGGAGGTTCTATGACAAATTTATTGGTCTGTAATTTTTTGATTTGACTTGTTGCCTTTATAAGCAAAACTTTATCATAAATTATATCCTCTGATATATCATAAATTATAAACAAGACTATATCATAAAAATTAAAATGATTTGATTTTTTGATATTAATAAATATAGCAGTCTAACAGTACTTCATCACTAGGAGGATACAATTAATGATAGTATGAACTATTCGAAGGCTCTATTTGTCAATATTAAAAAATCAAATCCTTTTGATTTTTATGATATAATATTGCTTATAATTTTATGATAAAGTCTTGCTAATAAAAGCAACAAGCCAAATCAAAAAATTACAAACCAATAAATTTGTCTTAAAACCTCCTTAAACACCGCTAAGTTAGTTAAAATCATACTACACCATTGTTCAAATTAAACAAAATGCATCCTTTCCCCCTCCAATCCAGCATTAATATCATAGTATAATAAATCAACAAAGCATTTTCATTGTGACCTGTGATCCAAGGTTAAAACTCCACTATCAACAACAATTATTTTTCCCAAATAATTCTAACCAAAATATATTACTAAACTACCAAACTTGTGCTTTTTGATCGAATATAGCAATTTAAATGTTAATGTTATATGTTTTTTTTATGGGAAAGGGAGCCAATATGTGACATTTCCACATTCAAGACAAACTATAGTCATAAAAAATTCTAAATAATAAAGGGATTATGTGTTCAGGTTAAAACTATAGTCATAAAAAATTCCAAATATATATATGAGTGTTAATTTTATTTGCTATGATTTATTATTCAATTAAAAAATTAATATTTTTTGAGAACTATTTTAATATATTTATATATAAATATGTGCACCTATAAATATTTATGGAAAAATAATTAAATATTTTCTATTAACAATTAAATAATATCTTTTTTATTAATTGTTGAACTTTTTATTTATTTATGTTTCTAATATTAATTTTAAATTATTCGTATCACAATTTTAAATTTAATTATGTGAATAAAGAATGCTTTTAGGTTCAATTTATTTTTGTTTTGAGGTTAAATTAGTTAGTTGAAAATATGTAATTTTGGTTTAAATATATCATTGGTCTCTATAAATACGCGCTTTTTTTAAATTTTATTCTTTGCAAAATTGGTTTTTGTTCATGTTCTAGTCCTTGCAAAATTGGTTTTTATTGAAATTGGTCCATGCAATTCTTTATATTGCTTATAATTGAGGGACTAAAATCAAATCTTGTATATATTGAGAGGGCTCATTTCAAGAAAAACGAGTTTTAAAGAGACTAAAACAAATGAGTAAGGATTAAAAACAAACAAAAACATATATGCAAGGACCAAAGTCAAACAAAAAAACTTGCAAAGACAAAAAAAAACACGAACTTACAAAACTTAAATATATATTTAAGCATATAATTTTTATTTTAATAAAAGTAATTTAGTTAAAAATAAAGTATTTGGGCCGATCCGAAAGCCCGTAGCCTTCATGGGATGGGCCTCGGGTAACAAATTTGTAACCCATATTTAATTGGCTTAATTGCAGTTTTAGTCCCCCTATTTATACTAATTCACGAAATTGGTCCCCCTATTTTAAAAGTCGACAGTTTTGGTCTCTTCCTCTGATTTTTTAGCTAAAAAACGATGACGTGAGATGTTTTGAATAACATCACATATGATACGATGATGTAGAGTGATTAACACCCATGAAATTGGAATAAAACGTCGTAAAAACATAACTTTCAACTTCAATTTTTTTTTTTGTATTTTTAATTTAATTAATGACATATGAATAATTAATGGATCTAGATGGTTTTATATCATAGAATTGTATGTCACGTCATTTAAAATATATCAAATCGTCATTTTTTAGCTAAAAAAATTAGAGGGAGGGACCAAAACTGTCGACTTTTAAAATAGGGGGACTAATTACGTAAATCTAGACCTGTCAAAATGGGCTACCCGGCCCATTTAGGGTCGGCCCTAACGGGTTGCGGGCTTCTTTGGACGGGGCTAAAAAGCCCTGTTTTAATATGGACTGTTAAAATATTACCCGAGCCCGGCCCTAAACGGGCTGCGGGCCGGGCGGGTAGCCCACATATTTTTTTTTAATTTTTTTATTTATTATATTTGTAATTTTCTTGCGACTCTTTTAATTTAAAAATTTTCTTCATGCCCATTTAAAAACAACTTATTTCGAAATTTCTTCATGCCCATTTAAAAACAACTTAGTTCTACATGCCTATTTAAAAACAACTTATACGATATTCTAGATCATTAAAAATACACAATAAAATAACACACAAACTAAGTTCGAAATTCGGATTTTCTAATTAACACAAACTCGATTCAAACAACACATTATCCAAACAACACACAAATTAAAATAAGTTCAAATTGTCAAAAACAACTTAGATTTGTCTAGCATGGCACAAATGAAAAACTTAAATCGTATTGTCGTATACTGATTCCGTATGTCGTGTGCCCGTGGAGTGAGATGAGTGAGACCGTGAGTTTGTATGTGAGAGTGCCGTCACATTTCCCTTCAAAATAGGGTTTGTACTTGTTGTGTCTTTGTGAATTCTTAAAAAAAAATTGGAACCGGCCCAATTTAATTTTTGTTTGTTCGGGCCTTTTTTTTAAGACCAATTTTACTCTTTTTATTTTTTTAAAATTTATTATGCGGGCTGCAGACTACCCGTTACTCATACGGGCTAACCCTAATGGGTAACGGGTTTATTCGGACCGGGCTCAAAAGCCCTGAAAAAATTCGGGCTGAAATTTTTAAGTCCAAGCCTTATGTTTTAGCGGGCTGGGCGGGTCAGCCCATTCGGGCTAGCCCATTTTGACAGCTCTACGTAAATCAGTATAAATAGGGGGACTAAAACTGTCATTAAGCCTATTTAATAAGGGATTTTTATCCTAGCCCAAAAAGACCTACTACTTGGTTGGACTAACCCGATACGAACCTCGTAGTCTGTTTTGGCACCTCTAATTATATGTATATACTATATAATATCTTCAAAATAATTAAATTTTAATCTAAACATGCCTATGATTTATCTTAATTATCGAAGGTATAGTTGAATGTTATGGGTAGCAATATGTCAGATCCACTAACTGGAGCCTATGGCTTAACCTACAACACGCCTAGGTCAAGTTAGTATTTTTATATAGCTCGGACCAAACCTTTTTTAAAAGTTTAGTTAATTAAAAAGGTCAGACTTCAAACCGCTTAAAAAGTTTTTAAGGTCTAGGAGAAGAGACAACTTAATTAAATATAAATCAACTCTTTTATTATAATTATTATTATAATATTTAGTTTTGTACTTTGTTTAAAACATAAATTTGCTAACATTTTAGGTAATTTAAACATAGTGACTTACGTCAATTTTTGTTATATTTCAAGGTATTATTATAAAATATAATTGAAATAGGATGCCATATAATATTAGATTCTTTAAAATTTCATGTTAAATATTAAAATATAACTTAAATATGTTGCCATATTAACTTGTTATTGTATTTATAAAAGCTTACATCACTCAGCATTTGAGTGACGTAGACTTTCTTAAAAAAAAACTGTGAAGTAACCACTCACCATTTGAGTGGCGTAGACTTTCATAAAAAAACTTTGAAGTTAAGTTTTAAACAGATTTCCAAACCTTGTCAACGTTGAAAAATGTCAAATCACACATTAAAAATTGGTCTATGACAAATAGTAGGTAAGACTCAGACATAAATTCTTTAAAGTAGATCAAATTTAAATCTCGTAAAACTTAACTTAACATAGTATATTTTCACCTCTACCTATTACTCACAAATTCTCTTTTTCCTTAACTAATTTCTAACCACTAACATTTATTTATTAAAAAAAATTCTATTTGAATCTAAATCATTTTTAATGATTTGGTCTGTTGGTATATTCTTAGTCTTATACATCTAACTAATTTACTATGCTTTAATTTAATTTCCATCCACTACTTCCATATGTTTTATATCTACTTCCATATGTTTTATATCCAACACATGATGAAAACACAAACGATATTCTATCATCTTCTTACAGTAGTTACGATCCCATCTTGCTCTCATGATATATTCATTTTTAGGTTGGTGATACAGATAATTCACATTAAACTAGTGCTTAAAAGTTTATTGAAATACTAATAATGATCGACAAAATTTATTGGAAGCATAAGTCAAAGTTAATGGTGTTTTTCATTTCTACAACTGAGACAATAATTCAATTGATGTCAGTTTGATAAAATAAGAAGAAAAAAAGTGAAAGTGTTGTTTCAAACTCCATTCGTCTCGAATCGACATCAATCAAGTCAATATCTCAACTATAAAGATTAAGAGATCCCTTAAATATACTATCAAATAATGTTGTGAATGTAGTTAGAATTTTGAGTGACTTGAGAGATCCCTTAAATAACGCAGATTGGATCGTTTAAGTTTAACCTACCTATCTCCCCATATATAAGAGAATAAACATCCACCATTGTACTTACGGGACTTGAGTTTTTTAAACAATTATATATATACACCTCATATTCTCCAACAATCATTCAACACTTCATTTCATTTCTATCTCTATCTTTCTATCACATCATCAACCTAACACATCATTATCTTTATTTCTTTCTTTCTCAAATTGTATACACTCGTTGGGAAATGCCTGCATAACTTCCCTCCTTTGTGAAATCAAAAGTAAGCACTACTTAGAGAAGCAAAAGTAAATTAGAGAAGAGAAAAGAAAAATCACACCAATAATTTTTACGTGGAAAATCCTCTTGGAAAAACCACATGACTTAGTCCAATAAAATATCTCCACTATTGAAAAGTAGGTTTACAAGTTTAAAACAACTCTCTTGACACAAGATGATCTCTCAATTTCACCCAACATGGATGGTATACAGTATCTCGTAACTCTCATCAAACTATGATGGAAACAAGACTTTCTTTCTCAATGTCACTCTTGATTTATTCTCTTGGATGGTATTACGAAACTCCTACAAATCCTCTAATTTATAGGAGAAGAATGTGGCTTAGAAACTCCTAGTGAGATTGTGGATATCCAATGCTTAGATTTACAAGAACTCTTGTAACACTCATCTTCACATTTTCTAAGTTAGAATGTGTAGTCTCAATGTTCAAAGAAGAAATTCAAAGATCATGGAATCTCCATCCTTATTTCCTATGCATTGGAAATATTGTGATGACTTGACCATAGTGCACCACCAAGAAAGGCGGGAATACCAATAAATATCATTTTTCCTGACTGAAATAGGGGGCACCACTACAACAATTTTTAACCTTCTTGGTTGATATTTATTTGGTCATCATATCAAACCAATTAAGATATGTATGAAATTTCTAACTTCATTTTTTTCTCATCAACATTTCTCGTATCCAATGATAAAGAATGTCAATGTGTTTGGAGCATAAATGAAATGCGGGGTTCTTCGCTACATGGATGTCGCTTGGATTGTCACACTTCACCATATATTCATTTTGTACAAGTCCTAGCTCACATTAGACGTTCTTCATCCACAACATTTCCTTACAATCTTCGGATGCAACAATATATCCAAATTCAGTTGTTGATAATGCAACACACTTTTGATATTTTGATTGCCAAGACAACTCTCGCTACAAAAGTAATTAAATATGATGATGTAGACTTTCTTGAATCCACATCTCCTGCCATATCAGCATCTGCATATCCAAGGAGCATTAGTTTTTTTTCCATTTCCAAAATACAAAGCACCTATTGCCAGTTCCTTTTAGTCATTGTAGTATCTATTTCACAACATTCCATTGTTCCTTACCTAGATTCGACAAGAAACTGCTTACAACTCTTATGACATAAGCAATATCTAGTCTTATACAAACCATTACGTACATAAGACTACCAACGAAAGAATAATAAGATACCTTGGTCATTTCAACATTTGTCTTCCTAATTCTTAGGACTTTGTGACTTGTTTAGTTTGAAATGTCTAGTTAATAGAACACGCACAGGTTTGGCATTGTTTAATATCCTTTCAATAAAAATTTATTGTGCAAATAAAGGATCATTTGTGAATTATTTATTGATATATTCTTTTAAGAATTGCTGTTAAATAAGAAACTATAAGGAGTCACCATGAGTAAATTTGTCTTTATACAATACGTCTACTATAGATAGATGATAGTTGAGGGAATGTCACACGGAATCTCAATCCACGTATTGGCCCAAATTTTGTTAGCCCAACTTTGTTCTTGATATTTAGCCACCAAAAATTATGGGCCAAATAAGCCCAAGGCCTTATGAACAAGACTGCTATCTGTTTTCAAAGTAACATCTATTTCTTAGCCAAAAAACTAAATCACCTTTATTAGCCAATTAAATATTTGATACAGTTAAAAATAGTATATATTTCACCTAATTCTTCTCTTATAGTAAAAATCGTACTCAGTGATTGAATAATTCATATTTAATAGGATTACTAAGACTAGTTGTTCTTCTCCTTTGTTAGCCAAGTTCAATTAATCATGCCAAAGTGGAGTGGAGCCCATATACAAAAGATAAATCTTGGATTTCCATTAAATTTGCAAAACTAATCAATAATTCGATATGAAATAATATCATTTTACTATGAAGTTATTTGGTCTGAATAACGTTAGGTCTTTCATTTGGAAACTAATTCATGGAAAAATCTTGACTAATATGGAGTAGAAGACACTCAACATGACGTCAGATGATACTTGATTAGATACATGTATAAAAAAAATTATATTATCAATGTGTATAAATTAAACTTAATAAATTAT
Organism: Cicer chorassanicum; assembly: GCA_037974735.1. Lineage (NCBI taxonomy): Eukaryota > Viridiplantae > Streptophyta > Magnoliopsida > Fabales > Fabaceae > Cicer > Cicer chorassanicum. The sequence goes on along the minus strand of JBBPBP010000001.1, from coordinate 52,864,843 downwards.
TAATCCGTAAAAAGATGTTAGTGATTGTTATGAAAAAGAACTATGCAACCAACACTTGAGATTTTGTAAAAAAACAACCGAGACAAATAAAAAAAAAGTTATATAGAAATCAATTAGACAATAACAAATATTTATTTGTTGTCTTATTAATTTTTTTATTTTGATTTACAAAACGTAGAAATTTAAGTTGAAGATCTTTTAGATAAAATGTTTTAAATTGCAAGAGACTAAGTACAATTGAAATTTAAAATTGAGTAAATAATAGTTAAAAATATGTTTGAGTGCGAGTTCAGATATGACATATCCTACATTTCCATATTTAATATTTGCTGGATTTATCGTTAGGTTGTTTAGAATTAAGAAACAATCCAAAGATTTTATCTTTTGTTAATTTAGCTCTCAAAACCTAGGAAGTTTCCTATCGGACAACAAAATTGAATTTCCAATTTTAGACCACGGAAAACAGAACCAAGGGAAAACGGTAAAACATCAAAACGGAATCATGTAATGTATAATAGATATTTGGCCACGTGAGTTAAAACTCATATATAATTAACTCACGTTACCAACAAAAAAAAGTCATATATAAGTCATAAGATTACAACTTTTGGTCCAAGTATCATCATACGATTTCAATCAGACCAAATATAATCAATTGCCAAAAAAAGCTTATTTCGCTCCAAAGTTGGACACGATAACGTTGGCGAAGAGTTTAATATTATACATTTCAAATGTTTATATTTGATTCAATTTTTTTTTAGGCTATATATTCAATTCAATTCTACAAATCCCACCAACTTAATATGGCTGTTTCGCTCTTTCCTTCCACTTTCCTCTATAAAATATTGCACTTAATTTTATTTTTAAATTCCCTGTTGAACAAGTTAATTTTGGTACGTGACTCCTTTTCCTATCAACGTGCTATCAAGTTTTGTTTTGTACAACAATAAGAATACTATTATTTTAGTTTTTAAAAGTATAAAACGTTGTTGTTTTAATTTTTGATTTAATAAAAAAATCTAAATTAATATCACGATCAATCAAAATATTAATCAGATTAGTATCTGACATTATAACTACTTTAATAATTTAAGAACTAAATTAGATTTTCTTTTGAATCAAAAATCAAAATAATAACATCTTATATTTTCCTATACTAAAATAATAGTTTAGCAATTACAGATATAGTCACAGGACAAAGCTATAGACTTGCTTGGCCACCTGTTTTGAACAAAACTAGATAGAAAAGTCTGATAACCTATGACTATCATTTTCGAAGTTACTTAAAAAAGGCATACCCCACATTATATAGCTTGGTTAAAAATTAAAAGAAATGTTGTCACTGGAACGGAACCAGATCTTGCTTAATTCATTAATAAAAATAAATTGGAAGTTTGGTAAGACTTTTAGTAGGATGGCAATTGAATTCAGAAGTTATGGTCACAGTAAAAAATATCCACAATACATAGAGTAAAACAATGCTCTATATATATATATATATATATATATATATATAT
>JBBPBP010000001.1:52822438-52855132 GCA_037974735.1 Cicer chorassanicum | reverse complement strand
GTTGTCCTATCAACCAATAAAATAAGTGATGATAACAATAATGATGAAGATGTTGGTAATGATATTTTCTTTACAACATTACAACCACATGAAATTGATTCAACTGATGATGGTTTATATCTTAGAGATGATCATGATGATGGTTTGTAGTAAAGTGATCGATCCTCAGAAATTACAGACATTGTAGAGGGAAATTGTTGTTACTTTGTGTGAGCTTGAAATGTACTTCTCACCCTCGTTTTTTGATATAATGGTTCACGTTACTGTGCATCTTGTTAAGGAGACACAACTTTGTGGACCATCTTATATGAGATGGATGTACCCGATAGAACGATATATGAAAATATTAAAAGGGTACGTAGAAAGTAGAAGTCGACTAGAAGGTTGTATTGCTGAACGGTACATTGTCGAAGAAGCTGCTGAATTTTGTACTGAATATCTGTCAAATGTTGAATCCATAGGGCTTTCCATGTCTCGTCATTCGGGAAGATTATCAGGAGAATGGATAATTGGAAAAAGACTAATGACTATATCAAGAACTGAATGGGAGCAGGCACAATTGTATGTTCTACACAATGATGATGAGGTTCAACCGTATGTTACAATACACATGGATCAGTTATCTAGTTTGAACATGAATAGGAATCAAAATAGGATAACTCGAGAGCATAATCGAAGTTTCATAACAGTTAAAAAATCACATAAAGTCAAAGTTTGATGTAGACCCCGGATCAATTTCACAGAGATTGAGGTGGCTAGAAAATGGTCCGAGTTTACATATCTTTTCTTACACCGGTTATGTAATTAACGGCTACACATTTTATACCAAAGAACAAGATGATCAAACAACTATGCAAAATAGCAGAGTCACTCTCGTAGCTGAAGCGATGCATATCTCAAGTGCAAAAGATAAGAACCCAATATATGCAAATCTATCATATTTTGGGGTTATCGAGCGCATATGGTAGCTAGAATACACAATGTTTCGTGTTCCCATAATTGGTTGCAATTGGGTCGATAATAATAATGGCGTTCGGATTGATAAGTCAGGGTTCTTGCTTGTCGATTTTAATAGGGTGGGATACAAAGATGAACCTTTTATTTTAGCGTCGCAAGCTCAACAAGTGTTTTATGTCACTGATCATGTTGATGATAAATGGTCCGTTGTCCTATCAACCAATAAAATAAGTGATGATAACAATAATGATGAAGATGTTGGTAATGATATTTTCTTTACAACATTACAACCACATGAAATTGATTCAACTGATGATGGTTTATATCTTAGAGATGATCATGATGATGGTTTGTAGTAAAGTGATCGATCCTCATAAATTACAGACATTGCAGAGGGAAATTGTTGTTACTTTGTGTGAGCTTGAAATGTACTTCCCACCCTCGTTTTTTTATATAATGGTTCACCTTACTGTGCATCTTGTTAAGGAGACACAACTTTGTGGACCATCTTATATGAGATGGATGTACCTGATAGAACGATATATGAAAATATTAAAAGGGTACGTAGAAAGTAGAAGTCGACTAGAAGGTTGTATTGCTGAACGGTACATTGTCGAAGAAGCTGCTGAATTTTGTACTGAATATCTGTCAAATGTTGAATCCATAGGGCTTTCCATGTCTTGTCATTCGGGAAGATTATCAGGAGAAGGGATAATTGGAAAACGACTAATGACTATATCAAGGACAGAATGGTAGCAGGCACAATTGTATGTTCTACACAATGATGATGAGGTTCAACCGTATGTTACAATACACATGGATTAGTTATCTAGTTTGAACATGAATAGGAATCAAAATTGGATAACTCGAGAGCACAATCGAAGTTTCATAACACGGTTAAAAAATCACATAAAGTCAAAGTTTGATGTAGACCCCGGATCAATTTCACAGAGATTGAGGTGGCTAGAAAATGGTCCGAGTTTACATGTCTTTTCTTACACCGGTTATGTAATTAACGGCTACAAATTTTATACCAAAGAACAAGATGATCAAACAACTATGCAAAATAGCAGAGTCACTCTCGTAGCTAAAGCGATGCATATCTCAAGTGCAAAAGATAAGAACCCAATATATGCAAATCTATCAAATTTTTGGGGTTATCGAGCGCATATGGTAGCTAGAATACACAATGTTTCGTGTTCCCATATTTGGTTGCAATTGAGTGGATAATAATTATGGCGTTCGGATTGATAAGTCAGGGTTCTTGCTTGTCGATTTTAATAGGGTGGGATACAAAGATGAGCCTTTTATTTTAGCGTCGCAAGCTCAACAATTGTTTTATGTCACTGATCATGCTGATGATAAATGGTCCGTTGTCCTATCCACCAATAAAATAAGTGATGATAACAATAATGATGAAGATGTTGGTAATGATATTTTCTTTGCAACATCACAACCACATGAAATTGATTCAACTGATGATGGTTTATATCTTAGAGTTGATCATGATGAGGGAATTTGGATTAACCCATCGGTTCGTATCATTAATGGACAAACAAATGTGAATCCCACCAAGAAAAGAAGAAGGGCATCTTAATGCATGTGTTTAATTGTTTTTAAGCCATGTAATCTGAACTGAGTTCATGTGTAATTTAATTGTTTGATCTGCCATAATTGAGCATTTTGGTATTTAGCTTGAACTGTTAATTTGTAATTTTCTGCTTATACTGTATGTAATTGCATATTGAACTTGACCTGATCATGTAATTTAGCTTGAACTATTTGAACTTGACCTGATCAGTTCAAGTTCAAACAGTTTAACTAATTAGCTTGAACTTAAACACAATTTAAGTTCAAGTTATACATGTAATTTAGCTTGAACTTGACCTGATCAGTAAACACAATTTCAAAGAAAAAATAATTTAACTAATTTGGAAGAAAATAATTTGGAAGAAAATAAATTATTACAAAGGCTGTGTAAGAATATAAAATAATAAAACACAATTTGGAAGAAAAAATAATTTAACTAATTTGGAAGAAAATAATTTGGAAGAAAATAAATTATTACAAAGGCTGTGTAAGAATATAAAATAAGGACGTCTTTTAAAGCGCTTTCTTCATAAGCGCTGTAAAAGGGTCACACAGCCTTTGGACATGATGAAACCAAGATGCATTTTATATATAAACCCCTATTACAGCGCTCTTCTAAAAAAGCGCTCTAAAAGGCTTTAAAAAAAATAAAATAAGGAGGTCTTTTAAAGGGCTTTCTTCATAAGCGCTGTAAAAGGGTCACACTGCCTTTGAACATGATGAAACAAAGATGCATTTTATATATAAACTCCTATTACAACGCTATTCTAAAAAAGCGCTATAAAAGGCTTTTAAAAATATAAAATAAGGAGGTCTTCTACAGCGCTTTCTGAATAAGCGCTGTAAAAGGGTCACACAGCGTTTGCATATAATAAAACAAAAAGACATTTTAAAGCGCTTTCTGTATAAGCGTTGTAAAAGGCTTTTAAAAAAATAAAAATAAAGAGGTCTTTTACAGCGCTTTTTCACAAGCGCTTTAAAAGGCTTATAAAAAGCGATGTAGTAGGCTTTTAAAAAAATAATATAATGAGACCTATTACAGCGCTTTTTCAAAAAAGCGCTGTAATAGGGTTTTGTATATAACAGTAAACTTCTTCAGTTTCATGTTCATTACGTAAATTTCATACGAGTGTTTCAGTTTCCTCTGTGTTCTCCTTCTCATTGCGAACCCATACGAACCCTACGAGAGTTTTAGTTTCCCTTGTTTCTTCCTCATTACTTACTCTCATTACGTAAACATCATACACCTACGATCGTACGTAAACATCATAAACATCCTCGTTTTCGTCTTTGTTCGTCTGTGAACCCGTTTCGTCTGTGAACCCTGTAACCCTACGATCGTTCGTCTGTGAACCTGTTTCGTCTGTGAACCCTGTAACCCTACAATCGTTCGTCTTCGTTCGTCCTCGTTTTCATCGTCTTCTGCGCTGTTCGTCTGTGAACCCGTAACCCTAAGCATTAAAAAGAGCTATTTCAGGTATTGTATTTATTAGTTTTTTGTTTCACTAAAATGCATGTTAACTTATACTGCATGTTGAACTTGTTGAAGTTATACTGAACTGCATGTTGATGTTGAACTTTTTGTAGATAAATGGATACCAACAAGGAGTTAGATTGTCAAAATGAAGAAGTTGGCAACACCAAGACTTACGAAAATGAAGTCAAACGTGGTGCAACAATAATGCAAAATGTTATGAAAGCAAGAAGTACTGGGCAAAAATTTGAGGTATATTTTGTTTGTTGTTTTTGTTTTTGCTGTTTATACGATACTTTGTTTGCTGTTTATAATTTGAGGTACTTACTATATGAATTTATTAGGTGGGATGGAATGAGAGTGGTCAACCAATTGACCCCAACAGTTTCATGTTTGTTAGTTATATTGGAGCTGTTGTTCGTTAAAATATCCCAATCACAATAGATGATTGGAGAGATAAGGCATTGAAGAATTCCAAAGATATATTGTGGGCTGATATACAAGTAATTTTTTTACTCCACCCTATTACTTATAAATTTTTACATATTGCTCTAAAGTATTTTACTCAAACTATATATTTATTTGGTTTGCAGTCAGCTTTTGTTGTTGATGAGGTGAGAAAGAGTTATGTGCTCAGAGTTGCCGGGAAAATACACCGGGGCTTTAGATCTCACCTCTCTAATTGCTATTTAAAAGACCGTGAAGGAAATACGAATGCGGAAGCTCCAAAAATATATAAACATTATATATCAAATGAGGAATGGAGCGCATAATATCAAAACGTTCTGACCCCGCATTTGTTGTAAGTGATTAATTTAATAGCATTTTTGTTTTATTATTCATATTCATAGCATATTTTAAATTTTTACTAGATTGTTATTTTTTTTATATAGAATATTAGTAAGGCAAATCGCGAGAGGGCAAAAATTATTCCCCACCCATACAAGAAATCTCGTATTGGATATGCTCGTCTAGAGCAAAAACTTGTAAGTAATTAAACATCACTTTTATTTTAATGTGCTACATTATAAACTATACTATATAACTAATATTTTGTTTATGATCCAATCCGATCAACCGTTGGGTCGTCATATATTGTGGAAGGAAGCTCGTGTAAATAAAGACGGAGTGGTTGATAACGAAAATGTTCAAAAAGTAATAGAACTTTGTGTAAGTATATTTATCACTTTAATATTTTTTAATATTGTATTTTAAAAATGTTATTGAACTTATCTTTTTAATCCTATGTGTATTTTAGGCGAATCTTGAATTGGAAAATCAAGAGGACAACAAGGCAAATTGCAAGGACATATTAGGTAAAGTGTTTAATGTTCCTAAATATTCCGGTCGCGTGAGGGGAAATGATTTGGCGTAACTCCTAGAAGTTATTTTTCACAATAGAAGCGCCAAAATCCATCTAACGAGGAAGTATTAACGGAGCAAGTGGCCCTCTTGGTGAAGACAAATAAAGACAAGCAACTTGCGGACCAGCCCCAACATGATATTCACATGGAGAGTGAAAACGCAAGTTGCAACGGTGGTCTCAACAGTCTTCCTGAGGTAATTAATTACTTAATAAAATAAGAAATTCATTCAAGCTAATTGTTTCACATACTTATGTATTAACCATTGATTTAGGGGCTCACTCCATGCATGTTGTACTTATCCTCCCCTACTCATCGGAAGGTCGGAAAGGGAACATTGTGCAATACTCCGGACGAAGTATTGCACAACACACCAATCCCTACGGGCCATGTTAGAGTATCGCCAGTTATTGCTTTGGAACCAAATGCACTATTTCCTATACCAAACAACGATACAGATCTGAATTATTTGGGCGAAGCAATTGGCAGCTACGTGGCATGGCCCAAACATCTTATTGCCCTTGACAAGGTATGTTTAATTAATTGAAATGTATGTTTAATTGATTATATTTAATTGCTGAATTTTTTCCGATGTTAACTTTAATTTTACATTTTTTTAGATTCAAACAAAGCCTAAAGGGAATAATAAGAAGATTCCCAGAAATGAAACAATCTCATCGCCTGAAAAGGTTTGTCACATTTATTCTGTAAGGTTTCTCATTTTTTCAGATTCAATAAACTAACAAACTGATTAACCTCATTTTTTCAGATTCAATCTAATAAACCACAAACACAGCAAGCCAGCTGCCGCACCACGACTGGATGTTCGTTGTAAAAATAAAGCCGGAAAACTTCAAAAATTGGAGGGTAATAAAGCTGGCAAACTGCAAAAGTTGGAGGGTAATAAAGCAGCCAAAGTTGTTGCTGCTAAAAAACTAGATCGTGTAAAATCAGTTGCTACCCCTGCTCCTAAAATAAGTCAGCCACGACTTGCTCGATATGGGTCGTGTCTTGACATACAGGCAAAAAAAAAACAATGGGCAGCGACAACGATTCACGAATAATAAGCATGGATAAAGCTCTATTCGGAGATGCGTATGAAGAATTTTTTGAAAAAGAGCACATATACGAACTTCTCGACCATAAGTAGCTGAGTGCTACTGTCATCAGCATATACATGAGGTAAAAATTACTTTTCATCGCATTTATTTGTAATTAATTTAATTTATTGGTAATTAATCTAATTTGAAATTTTCATTGAAGGTGTTTGTATGAGAAGTTCGTGTGCACGCGCAGATTGTCAAATAAATTTTCATTCTTGTCTCCGCATAAGATTTCGATGCTTCAACACGATCCAGTGAATGTAAAGAAATAAGTTGTAGATATATTGTTAGGAAATAAAGAGAAGGATAAGTTGTTCCTTGCACCATATAATTCAAAGTACGTAATTATATATTCTGTATTTATATCTTTTTTTAATTTATGAGATCTTAATTTATTAGTTGTGTAAACTAAATTTTTGTTGTTGTAGGGCACATTGGGTGCTAATTGCAATCAATGCGACCTCTGAAGTTATATACTACCTAGATCCCTTGCACGGCCATTATAACAATCGCTCCGAGATAAAGACTTTGTTCAACACGTAAGTAATATTCATTTATTTCTTACATACATACATATATATATACATACATATATATATATATAATGTGTTTGTTAATGCTATAATAATCACATTTATTTATTCGATAGTGTTTTACAAGTTTTTCGAGCTCAAAGAGGTGCGACAGTTTCGAAGCTAAAGTCAAATAAGTCAGCCACGACTTGCTCGATATGGGTCGTGTCTTGACATACAGGCAAAAAAAACAATGGGCAGCGACAACGATTCACGAATAATAAGCATGGATAAAGCTCTATTCGGAGATGCGTATGAAGAATTTTTTGAAAAAAAGCACATATACGAGCTTCTCGACCATAAGTAGCTGAGTGCTACTATCATCAGCATATACATGAGGTAAAAATTACTTTTCATCGCATTTATTTGTAATTAATTTAATTTATTGGTAATTAATCTAATTTGAAATTTTCATTGAAGGTTTTTGTATGTGTTTGTTAATGCTATAATAATCACATTTATTTATTCGATAGTGCTTTACAAGTTTTTCGAGCTCAAAGAGGTGCGACAGTTTCGAAGCTAAAGTCAAATAACATCACATGGATTCCATTAAAGGTTTGAAATATATGCCTTTAAATTTCACTTACAATCAATGCACAAATAATTATTGACTTATATGTTTTATTTTATAGTGCCCTCGTCAAACTAACAACATCGATTTTGGGTACAATGTATTGTGATTCATGAAGGAGAAGCGCTGTAATAGGTGCATAATAATGCATCTATTGAATGCACATACTATAGCGCTTTTTTGGAAAAAGCGCTGTAAAAGGTGCATAACAATGCATCTAAATAAAATGCACCTATTACAGCGTTTTTTTAGAAAAGCGCTGTAATAGGTGCATAATAATAAAACAATTAAATGCACCTACTACAGCGCTTTGTTGGAAAAGCGCTGTAATAGGTGCATAATAATAAAACAATTAAATGCACATATTACAACGCTTTTTCAAACAAGCGCTGTAGTAGGGGCATAATAATGCATCTATTGTTACAGGGATTTACAGCGCTTGTTTTGAAAGCGCTGTAAAATGCGTATAACAAGCGCGCAATATATCCACTTTTTTTACAGTGCTTTTTAAAAAAAAAAAACAAGCGTTGTTGTATCTTTTTACAGCGCTAGTAACTACAGCGCTTTTTATTTTTGAAAAAGCGTTGTAAATGGCTTAAAAAAAGCGTTGTAAAATGCGTTTTTTCGTGTAGTGTTTGACCTTCCAAAATTGTCAAGTACCTTCTTAAGATACAATTCCTGATATAGATACAAAATTGTATTATTCCTATTTCTCTTTATCGCAATTCCTAGAATCCTTTTAGTAGCCCCCAAATCCTTCATCTCGAATTCTTTGTTTAGCTTAGCCTTTACCTTTCTGATTTTAGCAGCATCCACATACAATAGTAGAATCACAAAAGAATTACTAGAGAGGAATTTGAAATAAACACAATGATCAAACTTACTTCTTTGAAAACTTATCTGAGTCGTGAATTCATCAAATCTTTTACTCCATTGTCTAGGGGACTGTTTTAAGCCATAAAGTGACCTATTCAGCTTGCGGACATAGTCTTTTTTCCCTTTGACTTCATAACCTTTAGGTTGTCTCATCAAAATTGTCTCTTCTAGATCACCATACAAAAAAGCTGTTTTTACATCCATCTGTTATAATTCCTGATCAAGTTCTGCAACCATGACAAGGAGGATTCTAATGGATTTGTGCTTGACAACTAGGGAGAACACATCATTAAAATATATTCTAATGGTTTGGCCTTAAACCTTCTAGTTTCCTCTCCATCAATCCTTTCCTTTACCTTAAAGATCCATTTACAGCTGACTAATCTAGATCCTTTAGCTCTTTTGGTTAAGGTCGAGGTATTATTAACTTGAATAGATTTAATCTCATCATCCATAGCTTGTTTCCATTTCTCACTATTTTTACTAACCAAGGCAGCTATAACATTCTTTGGTTCATCTTCTAGTACTTCACTTGCAAATACTAAGGCATAAGTTATTAAATCAACATAGCCAAACCTTTCTGGAGCTTTGATAGTTCTTCTAGTTCTATTCCTTGCCAATAGATTGTCATCACTAGTTTGATCTTCTCCATTAGTCTCTTCCCCATGATGCCCTTCTTCCTCAATTGTTACAGCTCCATCCTAATCTTGCAATACATCTTTAGTTAGCTCCACGCTCACCTCACTAGTTTATTGAGAAATATAAACAAAAAACACTCAAAGATGGTTGATAAAGATTGCATGAAACTAAAGAAAAGGAACACTCAAATATATTTTAGTGCTTAGGCTTTAAGCAAATTACCCAAAGCTTTCATCACTTTAATCAAACTTTATTGCTTTCAATTCACTTATTCAAGACAAATTAAAAATGAATTATCATAGTTTTCTTCAATGCGGTATTGAGTTCATTATATATAATACATCAAAAGTAAAAATGTAACTAATTAGTTAGAACACTAAAAAAACAATTAGTTTTCTAAAACGGTCTAACTAACTAACTGTTTTATCACAAAAGTTAAGACATTTGTTGACTAGACCAATAAGCCACTCCTTATTATTCTATTTAAGAGAAAAAAAAGTCAATTATTATTATCAAGACTGCAAGTAATACTCCAATACCTAATATTACATCAAAGATCTAACCAATATTTTTTAATAATTTTTTTTGAAGTTGTGAAACTCAATAAATTTTAATGACAAGATGATTAACATAATCAATCCTTCACGTTGAATTCCACTTTAATATTTCATATTAAAGTACAACATACATGGAGAATCTATGTCTAACTTAACTAACATACATCAACCTTTTTTTTTTCTTTCTAATTTGATGAAGATAAACTTTTTTGTTAATCAAAGTAGTACTAATAATTATTTTTAAATGAAGATAAACTTCTAAATAACAAATCAAATATAAATATTGTAGGTATGATATAAACAATTATGAATTTGTTAGAATATAATCCTTTGATTTTTCCATTTTACACTTATTTTACTTTAGAAAATCCAAAATTAAAAGAAGAAAAAAGGTAGCGAAAATTCATATGGAAATCACGTGTGTACAACCGAGTGATTTAAAACAGTTCAAAACTTGACCACTTATAATCTGAATTTCTTAAGTATAAGCTTATAAACAAACGGTTATCACAATCAATTTAGACGTTTTTTTGACAAGTCAAACAATTTAGACATGATTCATGAAAATTCCATATTTTTCACCTTCACTATAAAACACAACCAAAAGCTTTTTCTTTTGAAGCATTAGTAGGGAAAAACTAAACACTTAGTGTTTGATTGATTCACGTCCTAAAAATTCTATTTTCTTATTTTAAAATTTAAAAACTATAAAAAATTATTTGGATTATTTGTTTTTAAAAATTATTTTTAATATTATACTTTTTAAAGCTAAAAAAACAAAACAGATAAATGGTGTTTTACTTTTTATTTTTCAGTTTTTTTAATCTTTAATTAAAAACTGTTTTAAAAAATTAAAGTTACCAAACAGATTTTTTAATTTTTGTTTTTTTAAAAAACAGTTTTCTAAATTTTATTCATAAAATAATTTTCAAATACTAAAAAGTAAAACACAATCAAACAAACCCTTATATAATAATAAAATAGTTATACAAGTAAATCGCTTAAATTATCATTAAAATTGGAAATATTCTACCACATTAGTCTCTTGTATCGATTAATTTACTAACTAAAATTGCTCAAAGAAATAATGAAATTTAATATTTATAATTTAAATCATTTTTAAAACCAAAAGTCCCAACCCTACAAATTGAAAAGTACTAAATTAGCGATTTCACTCAACATTCAACCTATAAGGTGATTAGCCATGTATATTGACTTTAAGATATTATATAATTAAATAAATCAACTTAAAAAGAAGTTACTCGATTAATTAAATATAACATCTAGAAGAAAAAGCAACCTGATATTTTTCTTTTGCAACTGCAAATCAACGTGGTATAATACAAACGGGGTGGAACTTGAACAAATATTTTGAAGAATCAAAATTTTAAAATTAATTGATAAATTAAATATAGTATTTTATTGTATATTATAATTTTAGATGGTAAATTTGTAATATAAATACACAAATTTAAAGTTGCATATATTTTGGAGAGATAGAGTTATGAGTATAACATATTAATTTGATTTGTATCTTTGGAGAGGAAAAAAATCTCAATCAAAAAGAAAATTAGTTTGGTTCAGTTTTTACAATTTTTCTCACAAAATTAAATCTAAACTGATGAATAGCATATTGATTTGGTTATACTCAATCAAGTTGACATTAATAAAAATTAAGTTACTTATTTTAAAAATTAAGATACTTATTTTTAAAATTAAGATACTTTTAAAATTACAATGATGAAAATAATATGTAAATGATTAAAAAATCCTCAAATACAATACATATTTAAGATAACACTATTGATATAAACTAATGATTTTATTCAGATATCGGCGATCAATTTTAAATTGAAGTGAAATCATATTCAAATCAACATACATTGAATTTATTTGATTTGTAAATTGAAAATTGAACTCGATTTTTTTTTTTTTGAATTTATTAGATCATTGGTTTGATTTTTATATCTCTAGGTGAAACTCAAAATATTTACGATTGAAATTTAAGTTAAAAGATGTAATATATTTTTCTAATAAATATTTTTTGTAATTATCTTATAACTTATTTTTATTAAAAAAAATTATTGAAGACATTAGGGTGACCATGCCCACCCTATGTCGATACAAAACTCCACTAGTAAATACAAATCTCCACCCTCTATCCACATAAAGCTCCACGGTAAATACAAGTGATAGATATATTTTTGTCTCTTAGCTATTTGGTTTAAATTCGATATCTGATCTATGCATATAGAAAAACAAATGGTGAAGATGTTAACTGTTTAATAAATCTCAATTACTTTGAGATATTAATATTTATCATTACATAATTAGTTTAATAACAAAAAATCTATAGTTGCAAAATCCTTATCTCAATAAAAAAATTTAAACAAACACTTAGATAAATAAAAGATTAACATATAGTTTAATTGGCTACAAATTACATATTATCCAATGAAATTGGTTGAATAGCATTAATTCACCAAGTATTTTGATTATCAGAAGACATCAACAATTGTTCCAAATATTCAGCACCAAGATCTTCAAACACAACCAAATTATCAATCCTAACAACATCCATGTCTTGTTTCTTCTTCTTCTTTTCATCCATTTTACGTCTCATGGAATGCTTTCTCTTCAAAGCCACAACAGGGGAACAACACTCATCATCATCATTAGACAACACATAATTCATTTCCATAAGTGATTCCTTAACTTTTTCAACTGGAAAATTAAGTGTTGCAGCTGAACCTTTCATTGAAAAAGCAGCTTGATCATAAGCAAGTGCTGCTGCTTCAGCACTATCAAATGTTCCAAGCCAAACCCTTATGCCATGTCTTGTTGAATCCCTTATCTCCGCGGCGAATTTCCCCCACGGTCGCCGTCGAACGCCTCGGTAAGACTTGTTTTTCTTTGGTGATTCATTTTCATTTGTGATTAGTGTTTTTTGTTGTGATGATGATGTTATCATGCCATATAGAAGCATCTCTTCTGGGTCGTTTTCATTGAAGGGTAGAAATTCTTGGTTTTTTGGATTCAAAGTGAATGAATCTAATGACCCAAATGAAGATTCTTCAAAAAAAATTGATTTTGATAAGTTGGGTATGAAGGAACAATCCATTTTAGTTTCAAGTGTATGTGTGTGTGAATGAATGAATGTGAAAAGACCAAAGAGTAAAGAGTAAAGAGAGAAACAGAGTTCCTCTGTTTCTTCACAATATTTACATTGAAATTTGAAACCTTAGTCTGTTATATATATGGTAAAAAGGCACTCCAAGAGCCAATAGGTTAAGAGAGTGCGGTTAGCTCAATTGATGTATATATCTTACATTCATGGTATTTAGCATTAGGGTTTTTAATTGGTTACGTAATCACCAATGTCTCTTAATTTTTTTTGTTTTTGTTTTGAATTGATACTTCCATAAATAACTATATGTCAAAATCAATCATATTTAAAGTTAACAAAGAGATTAATCTTTTATTAGCTACTAGTATACACATAGATTAAATTGTTTTGACAAGACATTTAATTTGATCTCCAATTAAAATATTCATTGATTACATTTTATTTATCTTTTAACAGAACTTCAATTTAATAAATCTATTTTTCTTAATAATCTAACAATTAAAACAAATAAAATAATCATGTTTAATAAGCTTAACGATAATTTTTTTTAATAAATATAAGATATCATAACCCGAGAATCAAATATATAATAATGTTTTTTCTTAAGAGTTTTATCGATTTTGTAATTTTAGAATTCAAAGTTTAGTAATCTCATTTAAGATCCATGAATTTTAATAATAAAGTTTCTTTTAACCAACGTAACATGGTTAATATTTACTGTGTTTCACATTTTAATATTATTTTCAATAATAATCGTAAAACAATCTATAGATTAATTATTTACAAAAAAATGTATATATTAATTAATGATATCATTGGACCTCTGTGTAACATACTGAGTAGATTCTTCGATAATCAGTTAATCAAAGAAACACTTTTACACGTAAGGCTTACAAATTTAACGTAAAAGAAGAATTTATAAAAGAAACACTTTTTGAAGCTTCTTATATAAAATGAAAATTTGAAATAATTTATAAATTTTAGGACTTTAAATCCTTTTCCTTTTATTTTTCGTGAATTTTATTTCCTTTTTATTTTAAAATTATTTGATTTGGAATGTATTCATAGAGGAGACAAAATATATATTTGCTAGCTAGTTGTATGGTGAGCCTCTCTTTCACGTTTGACTCTTTTCTTTATGAGTTCAGGTTTGACTCTCGCCCTTTCTCGAATTTTCTTATAAAAGTATAAAAGAAGGTTCCACGAAACCCCTAAAGAAAGGAATTTTAGGTGCAAGGTGATTAATCACATGGGATTTGTATTTTTTAATAGAAATGAAATAGATATAAATGTTTTAAATATTTTGGAGGTTCTCTTTTAATTTTAAAAATGAAATTTTATAAAAAAAAAGTTAATTTTTTATAAAAAAATGAAATTTTAATAATTAAATAAGAGATAAAAAAAATTTAGTTCTTGCAAAATTTTATTTAGTTCTTATAAAAAATTCTCAACTTTATAATTTAAAAAAAAATTATCTTATTTATTTTATAAAAAATAATATTTTTAGTTCTTAAAAAAATCTCTATAAAATCAAAATAAAAACTAGAAGCACTACAAAAAGTTTGAAAAATTACATCACATGCTCTGCGACGGTATTTAAAAAATTACATTTGTTTATATACTGCGACGGTTCCTACGGCGTTTTTTTCGCAACCGTCGCTACATTTTTTTGGAATTTAGAAACTAAATTTAAAATGTCGTAATTTTGTAAAGATTAAAAACATATTTAACTTAAAATCACCCTCATTTTATTATATTATAAAAAATAAAATTTGAGACTTTCACCAATTGGGGGATTTGTGCTATTTGACTATTTGTATAGCCAAATAGCCGGTCCTGCACAAATACCACTTAAAATTTATACATATAATTTTGAAATATTCAGTCTAATCATATAGATATTTGTTAATTGAACTATGCCATATAAACAGATTTGTATTTTTTTATAACTGAAGAGTTATAAACATCAAACAAAGAATTATGGTTAAAGACTCTTCTTTTCTTGTGTGCGTTTTTAGATAATTTTTGTCGCTCCATATAAAAAAAACAAGAGAGATCATACATATTTAACACTTATCACATAATTTAACATTTATTATGATCGAGGTTAAAATATCTTTACATTTATCTTTTCATTTTTTTAAACTTTTTTTCTTCTTTTATTTTCTACTTCAACTCTCTCCTCTCTCGTATTTTTAATATTTATATTTTTTATATTTCTCTTTATTTTTATGTTTTTTAAATTTTATTATTTTTACTTTTATTCACTCTCACTTACTTTTCACCTTTTTTCTTTTTCCTCTCTTTATATCTTCATCGTTTAGTCTCTTTTCATCTACTATTTATATATGAATAAGAACATGTACCTTAGAAAACTATGTAATGAGTCAGTTTGATTCAATTTTCTAGAGGAAAAAGTCATATCTAATTAAAAGTACGTGGTTTGATTTTGGTTTGATTCTATTCAATGTAATTGACATTTATAAAAATTTATTTTATAAAAGAGATTTTTTTTCACATAGTATAATTTTTTATATTAAAAAATATTTGATGCGTAAAAATATAAATATGATTTGATTTTGTTCTATTTTTGCAATATTTTCTCACGAAATCCAAAAAAAATCAAACTTATGGGAGATATTTTTTGTATAAGTCATACACCGGACAAATGAGTCAAGCTCAAAAGATGACTAACACATATAACAAATTAGTTAAACACAAAGATTCACTAAAGGAGACTTAGTTTGGAAAACTATTTTACCGATTGAGATTAAAGATCTTAAATTTGAAAAATAATCACCAAACTGGAAAAGACCCTTCATAGTTAGTAAGGTCTTTAGTGAATGTGTTTATCACTTAATAAATATGAAAGATGAAGAGCTGAATAGAAATAGAAATATAAATGGAAAATACTTGAAGAATTATTATCTTACTATATGGGAAAGTAATGAAGATCATCATCAAGTTTTGTTATTTTTGAATTTCGGAAAAACAATTTTGACAGAGAAGAACTTTTGGTATGATTTTCCAATTGAGAAGAACCATCTATTTATAGAGAAAATCCGCAATTGGATAAGAGAAAAAGGCGTGATCCATTAGTTCTGATACACCAAACGTGCGCTCCAATTGACCACAGAAACTTGCGCTACAATTCAGTTGACTACCAAAACGTGCACTCCAAACTTAGGGTTGACTCTGCGTTTTGACCAGGCAACAACAGTTACGCGATACCAAAGATTAGGATTTTGACCGAGCATTCTTTTATTAAATAAATAAATAATTTATTAATTTTTTATATACTAAAAATAATACACCACTTAGCCAAAGCCAAAGCCAAGGCCAAGGCCCAAGCCCGGCCCGGCCGAGCCGGCCGGACGGCGACGGGGAGCGCGCGCGCGTGTATGGTGGTCAACTTTGCATGCGTTCTTCCTCCTTTACAAAATTGGGGTACCCCTTGGGGCACACCCCAAGGTCCAAACCTCCACCTTATAAACACTACTAGTGTGTGATATCCCTCCTATGTGGGACTTCCTTATTTTTTCAATTCACAACACACTAGCTTTCTCATTAATGTCATCATTATTTCCAACAATCTTCCATTAATATCATCATCATTTCCAACAAGCCCCCACTTGAATTTAAAAAAGAAGGTTTCTAAAATAGCGTCAAACGCTTCTATAAGATTGTGCATAAACAAAGGTGTCTCTTGACTTGAACCTTTGCATAGCAAGTAAGATTCAGATTCAACAAGAGTGACTCGTAGTCTTGAACTCTCTCTCTGACATCCAACCCACACACAACCTTTTCATTGGGTATATTCTCAAAAGCCCGTTCATTTAAGGCCATGCACGTGTATCCCAGCATAGTGAACACTCTAGGAATTCTGCCTCGAAATTCCTTGGAAAGCGGCCCCTACTTCCACATTCACATAGGTGAGTCTATCAAGAGTACTCCTGTAGCTAGGTACAACACTCCACATAGAGTATAAATCTCATTAAGAGTTTATATTATCTCATTTTTTTATCGCTTCAGGAATCATGCTTCTCTCATATATAATATAGCATGTTCATCTCATATCACTATGACATGTTATTACCCATTGAACCTAATTCTTGGGATCTCCAGTCTTTTAGGTCGGGTTACCATCATAAGTGACTCATTGATCCATATGCATTAGTCTCGTCCTTTTGGATGTATTTAGGACTTTCTCTCTAGCTAATCTTTTTGTCAAAGGATCTACTAAGTTTTCATCAGTGCGTACATGATCCATTATAACAGCTTCTTTAGAAAGTAATTTTCTAACTGTACTGTGCTTACAACGTAATTGTCGTTTCTTACCGTTGTAATAATGGTTCTAAATCTTGGCAATAGCCACGGTACTATCGTAGTGGATCAACACAATTGGAAAAGGCTTTTCCCATAAAGGGATCTCAGCTAGCAAGCATCTTAACCAGCTTACTTCTTAACTAGCAGTAGCTAATGCTATCATTTCAGACTCCATAGTGGACTGAGCCAGTATCGTATGTTTCTTTGATTTCCAAGATACACCACCACCGACTATACTGAAAATATAGCCACTGGTTGCTTTGGAGTCATCTGATAAGGTGTTCCAATCAACATCATTATATCCTTCAAAGACAACAGGAAATCTTTGATAATGTAATCTAAGACTCATGGTCCTTTTAAGGTATCTCATGAATCTTTCGATAGCGTGCCAATGTTCCATATTAGGTCTACTAGTAGACCTGCACAACAATCCCACGACATAGGCAATGTCGGGTCTAGTACAATCAGTGGCATACCTGAGGCTGCCAATGATGCTCGCATATTCAGTTTGTCTAACACCTTCGCCAGTGTTCTTGAAAAGTTTCACACTTGGATCATATGGTGTGCAAGCAGGTTTACAGTCAAAGTACTTATATTTCTTTAGGATCTTTTCAACATAGTGAGATTGATCCAAAGAAATTCCCTTTTCTAACCTAGTAATCTTGATTCCAAGGATTACACTCGCTTCTCCGAGGTCCTTCATATCAAAGTTGTTACTCAATAGTGATTTCACATTATTTACAACAACGTTTGAACCAAATATGAGTAAGTCGTCTACATAGAGAGATATTATAGTGCGAATGCCATTTTCAAAATTGTAATAAATGCATTTGTCATTTTCATTCACTTTAAACTTATTCGACAAAATCAAGTTATCAAATTTTTCATGCCATTGCTTAGGAGGTTGTTTAAGACCATACAAAGACTTATCTCTCTCAGATCACATGAAATTGAGCTTGAAGATGATGAGCCCAAGAAGAAAAACCAGACTCTGGCCTTGAAATCCAAGCAGAAGAAGGTTCTAAAGGCAACATCAGAATCAGATGATAATGAGTCAAATGATCACTGAACTCAAAGGAAGAGGATATTGCCTTCATATCTAGAAAAATTTAGAGGATGTGGCACAACAAGAGGAAATTTTTCCCTCATAAAGATTCCAATTATTCCAATAAAGGAAGGAATGAAAATTTCGACAAGAAAAACATTATATGCTATGGATGCAATGAACCTGGACATATCAAGTCAAATTGTCCAATTCTGGAGAAAGGGAAACACCAGAGGAAAGATTCCAGACCCAAGAAGAAGAGTCTGATGGCTACATGGGATGATTCTGATGAATCCTCTAACGATGAACAAGCATATTTGGCTCTAGTGGCTCATACCAACTCTGCCTCTCGATCCAACACAGATTCTATCTCTAGAAGTGAATAAATAGATGAAGAAATTGAGGTATTTTCTGACTTTACTCGATCTGATTTATTTACTACTATAAATGATTTTTTAAATAAGAATCAAAAATTGTCTTTAAAACTGAAAACACTTAGAAAAGAAAATGCAAACCTAACTGAAAAAGTTACTGAACTTAAAACAAAAAATCAACTCTGAAAACTGATATTGCTGAACTTAAGGCTGAAAATCTAACTCTAAAAAATAATTATAGTTCAACATCAATTGAAAGTACCTCATGTAACTCTAATAAGCATGAAGAAGTATTTCAAGATTTTCTTGCTAATGGTATGGAAAGAAGCAAATATGCATCTATAATTTATGGAGTTAGTAGAAATGGTAAAAGAGGTATATGATTTAAGGAAACTGTAACTGAACGTAAATCTATTCCCTCTAATATCTTGTGTACTGTTTGCTCTAAGAAAGGTCACTCAAAATTATCTTTCAAGACAAGGGGAAAAACAAGAAACCTTTCAAGACTAACAAACCAGGACCCAACCAAAATTGGGTACCTAAGAACAAAATTGTCTATGTTACAGATGTCCTCAGCAATCAAGTTAAAACACCAACCATGGTACCTGGACAGTCGATGATCGCGACATATGACGAGAGAAAAGTCTATGTTCCTAGAACTAACACTGAGCAAAGGAGGCACAGTGACTTTTGGAAGAAAGTAAAAAGGCCAGATCATTGGTCAAGGTACAGTTGGTAATGGTACTTCCCCTTCTATTAAAGATGTCTTGTTTGTTAAAGGTCTTAAGCATAATTTATTAAGTATTAGTCAATTAAGTGATAATAATTATGATATTATATTCAATCAAAAAACATGCAAGACAATTAGTCAGAAAGATGGATCTGTACTTTTTTACAGGTTAGAGGCAAAATAACATTTATTAGATAAATCTATTTAGTCTAGAGAAACAAGAGGTTAAGTGTATTATGTTAGTAAATGAAGAGAAACTAGTTTGGCACAAAAGATTAGGTCATGAAAACCTTAGATTAATTTCAAAGTTGAATATACCTCAACTAGTTAGAGGACTAACTAAGCTTAGTTACAAACTGAAATTATGTGTGAAACTTGTCAAAAAGGAAAATAAACAAAGAACTCCTTTACTCCAAAGAACTCAGTCTCTTTGGGCTAGTGAAAACAATCTCTCTAAGTGGAAAGAAATATGGCTTTGTTATAGTAGATGATTACACTAGATGGACATGAGTAAAGTTCTTAAGAAGTAAGGGTGAATCCCACAAAGTGTTTATCACATTTTGCAAACAAATAATGAATGAAAAGAGTCTTAAGATTGTAGCAATTAGAAGTGATCATGAAGGAGAATTTGAAAACAAGTTCTTTGAATGTTTTTGTGATGAGAATGAAATCTCTCACAAGTTCTCCTCTCCTATAACACCCCCAACAAAATGGCGTTTTAGAAAGAAAGAATAAACCACTCCAAGAAATGGCCAGAACCATGTTAAATGATATGAATGTTGCAAAACACTTTTGGCAAAAGTGTTGTCACCTAGGATTTTGTAGTCTTCTAGTTGATGTTTCATCCAAAGTAGTTGAGAGCTATAAACAGCTGCTGAAATGTACTCAGCTTCTATTGTTGACATGACACATGTGCTTTGTCTCTTACTTGACCGAGAGATTAACTTGTCACCTAGAGATGTGCAGTTTCCATTTGTGTTTTTTCTCTCAAGTTTATCTCCAGCATAATCAGAATCACACTACCCACTTAGTTTGTACTCATAAGATTTCTTGTAGAACAAGGTAATGTTGGTAGTGCCTTTTAGGTAAATAAGGACTCTTTTAATAACAGTTAAATGTGATTCCCTAGAGTACGCTTGAAATCTTGAACATACAATAAAGATAATGTCAGGTCTATAAGCAATAAGGTAAAGTAGGGATCCTATCATTCATTTATAGGTTTTCTGGTCAACTTTTTGGCATGATTCATCTCTTTCAAGTGAACAAGTAGGGTGCATTGGTGTAGCCATAGTTTGATGAACTTACATACCTTTTTGACTTTGCTGAATTTGTATCCCTAAGAAGAACTGATGTTCTCCCGTCATACTTTTTTGAAATTCAAGCTGCATCAATTTAGAAAACTCTTGGCAAAGAGTGCCATTAGTAGATCCAAAAATAATGTTATCAACATAAATTTGAATAATAAGAATGTTATCTCCTATTGATTTTTATAAAAAGTGTATTATATACTTGTCCTATTTCAAAGTTATTTTTAAGCAAGAAATTTCTAAGTCTATCATACAGTCCTTAGGTGACTGTTTTAGACCATAAAGAGATTTCCTAAGTTTAAAAACATGATTTGGAAATTCAGAGCTTTCAAAACCTGGGGGTTATTTAACATAGACTTCTTCATTTATATAACCATTTAGAAAATCACTTTTAACATCCATTTGAAATAATGTAATGTTATTATTTGCAACAAAACAAAGTAGGATAAGAAGAGTTTCTAACATGTTCACTTGAGTAAATGTCTCAGTGTAATCAATGCCCTTTTTGCTGACTATAGCCTTGTGCAACAAGTCTTGCCTTGTTTGTGACCACTTCACTTTTTTTTTTATTCAGCTTGTTTCTGAAAATCCACTTGGTTCCAATAATGTTCTTCTTTGGTCTAAGTACTAGATCCCAAACATCATTCCTCTTAAATTCATTTTACTCTTCTTGCATTACAAGAATCCATCCATCATCTGCCAATGCTTCATCAGTAGAGGTAGGCTCAATTGATGAGAGTATGCCAAACAAAGTGCATTCTTTTAGTGATAATCTAGTCCTCAGATGATCACTTGCACTTCCAATTATTACAGTTTCAATATGAGATGACTTATATTTGACACTTCTATTTCTGTTGATGTATTAGGTTCCTCTGGTAATACTGATTTTGCTGATACTTCAGATTCATCATATGGTTCTGAATTTTTTGATAGTCACAAGGTTCTTCATTTTCTGATAGTTATGGTTCATCAACTGGTTCATGTTCTGATAGGTATTGTGTTGACCAGTCCTTTTGGGACATAGACCTTTTTCCCTTATGCCTTGATTGTTGTTTCAACTTGTTTTCTTAGAACATCGGCAACATAAACAAATTGTCTTTTGGTACCCAAATCTAATTGGGTCTAGATTTGTTAGTCTTGAAAGGTTTCTTGTCTTTCGTTGTATTTAACATAGGACAAGATAATTTAGAGTGACCTTCTTTAGAATAAACAATACACAAAACATCATATTGAATAGGTTTAGGTTCAGTTACTATTTCTTCAAATCCTAGACCACTTTTACCATTTCTACTAACACCATAAATCATAGATGCATACTTGCTTCTTACCATACCATTAACTAGAAAATCTTGGAATACTTCTTCATGCTTATCAGAATTACATGTGGTATTTTTAACATGCATATCTTTCAAGGTTTTATCTGTAAATTCAACAATATCAGTTTTTCATATTTGCATTTTCTATTTTAAGTTCAGTAATATCAGTTTTCAGACTTTCATTTTCTATTTGAAATTCAACACTTTGATTCTTTAAAACATTAACTTTTTTGTTAGGTTTGCATTTTCTTTCCTAAGTGTTTTCAGTTTTAAAGACAATTTGTGATTCTTGTTCAAGATGTCTTCTATAGCAGTAATTAAATCAAATCGAGTTCAGTTAGAAAATACCTCAATTTCTTCATATGCTGGTATGAACTATTCAGAGCCAAATTTGCTTACTCTTCATCATCAGTGAATTCATTAGAATCATCCCATGTAGCCATTAGACTCTTCGTCTTGGGTCTAGAATCTTTCCTCTACTGTTTCCCTTTCTCAAGATTTGGATAGTCTGACTGGATATGTTCAGGTTCATTGCATCTATAGCAGATAATGTTTTCCTTGTCAAATTTTTCATTCCTTCTTTTGTTGGACTGCTTGGAATCTTTCTGAGGTAAATATGTCCACATGATGTGCAACATCCTTTGAATTCTTCTCCATATGAAGGCAATCTCAATTTCCTTTAAGTTCCAATTCTGATCATCTAAATCACTGTCCTCGAATTCTGTTGTTTCCGTTAAAACCTTCTTCTGCTTTGATTTCAAGGTCAGAGTCTTGTTCTTCCTCTTGGGCTCATCTTCTTCAAGCTCAATTTCATGTGATCTAGTATAGGTGATTAATTCTTTCAGCTTAACAGTATTCAGATCCTTTGCTTCCTGAATGGCAGTGATCTTTGGTCTCCGTTTGCTTGTCAAACTCCTAAGAATTTTCTTCACATGATCAGCAGTAGTATAACTCTTCTCAAGTCCCTTTAGGGTATGTTTGATGGACAGGATAAAGAGGCAAGATATGATACACTTATCCTATTTCGCTCTAATCATTTGTGTTTGATGCACCAATCAGATATGATACGCTAATCAAAATTTTAAACTTATCCTATTTCAGCTTTATTTTCTAATCCTTAATTTAAGGTGGGTTAAAATAATCCATTTTCAAGAGGATAAGAGTTAACAAATATTTTCTCATTTTTGTCCTTCCCTATTTACGTTGATCTCTTCTTCTTCGTTTCAACTACTCGTCCTCTCCCCTCTCTCCATTGTGCTCCTATCCATCTCTTCTCTACACCGTGCTCTCCCCTCCTTCTCCACCGCCACCGTCGCGCTCCTCTCTACCGTCGCGCTCTCCCAAGGTACTGTGTTTTACTATTTTTTCCATCTTTTCATATTTTCTCTAATTTCCATTAATTTTCTTATTGTGTTGATGAAATAATTTTTTGATTTCTTCTGATTTTATGATTGCTTTCTGCTGTTGATATTATGTTGATTTTATGATTGTTGACGTTGGTTTAATTTCCTCTTTTCATATTTGCCCTAATGTTTTTGGTTGTTTTTTGATTTATTTTATTCTACAACATGATAAAGTTATTATTGTTTTCTTATTGTGTTAATATTGAATGTTTGAAAAAATAAACTTTGATTTTTAATTGTTTTTTTGTTCATATTTGCCCTTTTTCTCTAAACTTTGATGTTTGTGATTTATGTTAATTGTTTTTGTATACAGTTACTAATAATAAACTTTGATTGATGTTTCAAAACAAATGACTTTCTATTGGAGTGAATGATTTTCTATTTTGTTTTCTATTTTGGAACATTTGCTCATTGTGGTGTAACCTTGCATATTTGAACGAATGACTTTCTGATTTATTTTATATTTTGAAATACTATGTTATTTATAATACGGTTGTAAAATAGGTATGAAATCTGAGTTTAGCACGCAATCAAATAACAAGAGGAAGATAGATCGTAAAAAATGGTCTGAAAATGAGGATGAAGCCCTTCTCGATATACTGATTGAAGCTTGTGAATAATTTTTTTCCATAAATTATTTACATTTTTTAGCATTTTTATTTATTTATAAAAAAAATATATGAATGTTATTTTGAAAGAAAAAAAATTAAATAGATTATAAGGACAAATTTTTCATTTTATCAAAATATAAATCATATCATTTTGTTATCTGTTGTGTATCAAACACTGAATATGATAAACTAATCTTATCAAGTTTGTTATCATGTGCACATCAAACACATGGCATGATAACTCTTTATCCTGCCCATATCCTATCATGTCTTTATCCTGCTCCTTATCCTATCTTGTGCATATCCTATCCGATCCATCAAACAGGCCCTTAATCCTGTGACCAGAGTCTGAAATCTAGAAAACATTGTTTCAATGTCTTCATCTTTTTTCATCTTGAACAACTCTTATTTTTTTACTAGGAGGTTGGCATTTGCTTCTTGAACTTGCTTGCCTCCTTTATAGGTCAGAATTAGACTATCATAAACACTCTTGGTTGTCTCCTTATTGGTGCACTTATCAAACTCCTTGAAGGTGATTGCATTTATCATGAATGTTCTAGTCTTATGATGCATCTGGTAAATCTTCTCATCAGCATTCATCTTCTTTCTTGGAATTTCCATACCATAAGTATTCGTTGGAGCAATATAACCACCTTCCACTAAGTCCCAAAGTTCTGGATCTTGTGAAATAAAGAAACCTCTCGACCTTTCCTTTCAGTACAAAAAACGTTATCCATCAAACAGAAGTGGTCTGTTGTTGTTTCCTCTAGCACATTCTTCACTGAATCCAGACATGTTGAACCCTTGGATCTTTCTTCAAACACTAAAGTGCTTAGCCTTGAGAATTTAGCTTTGATGTTAATTGTAGGTGCAAACACCAGAAAGGGGGGTTGAATTGTGTTTGATAAAGTTGATAACTTTTTGCTAATTTGATGAAGGCTGGTTGGTTGTTATGAATTACTTAGATAAGAAGCAATTGAGCTCAGAGGAAACAAACAATGAAAGCATAAATAATTGGACACATAGATTTATCCTAGTTCAGCACTAACTTGGCCACATCCAGTCCCCTCATTTTAGAAGGCTTTAATCCACTAATTCAAATACCTTGAATTACAAAGCACCTGACCCTCAAAGCCAGTCTTCCCGAATGGCCTAACAACCTCAGACTTTTGAGGAATTAACCACATTGACCCTACAATTCAATTCTTCTCAAATAGCCTAACAACCCCCAGACTTTTGAGGAACACAAAACAATTGACTCTACTAGCGAAGTCTTCTGCACACAACCTGACAACCCCAAATTGTCGAAGGCACACTAACACCACTATCGGGTTTAAATACAAAGGTTTGGAAATTGAGTAGTTACTTATAACAAGATAATTATAACAATGATTATCACACTCTAAGAAAAACACTCCAGAAAATATTTCTCATTCGAACAAGTGTTTCTCTCGTTGAACTCTAAGATGAATTTGGAATTTTAAGCTTTAGTTCTTCTACTCTCTTATGATATTTCTATGATCTTTTTCTTCAGCCCTGAGTATCCATTTATAGATAAAATTAGTCCTTCTTCAAATCTTGTCCATATCTTTATTTCCATTTGGTAAAAGATTTTCTTCAATTATAAATCTGAATCAAATATTATTTTAGATTTTATTCAATTGTAAATTTGAATCAAATCTTATTTTCTATTTTCTTCAATTATAAATCTGAATCAAATCTTATTTTAGATTTTCATTAATTATAAATTTAAATCAAATCTTATTTTAGATTTTCTTCAATTACACGAATCCTCTTTCATTCTCTGTGAAGTCAAATATATTATTCTCGTAAAATATTTTGTTATCATCAAAACTCTAAGTATCAAACCAACTTGGTTCCAAAAGATAACTTTTTCATTAGTTGATTAAACTGGTTCAGACTTGATGATTTACTTGGAGTAGAACCAATAACAAAACTAAGGAGTGCAAGAATAAAGTGAAACAACTAATTTATCTTGATTCATTATTAACTTGGCTACATCTAGTCCCTTCATTCAAGAGGATTTAATCCACTAATTCATCAACTTGAATTACAAAACACCTAAACCTCAAAGCCAGTCTTCTCTAACAGCCTGACAACACTAGAATTTTAAGGAACATACACCATCTCCACACAATCTGACAACTCCAGATTGTTGAAGGCGTAAGATGAACACTTATAAAATATTTATCTTTCGAACAAGTGTTTCTCTCTTTGAACTCTAAGATGAATTTGGAATTTGGAGGTTGAGTTCTTCTACTCTTTTCTGATTTTTCGAAGATCTTCTTCTTCAGCCTTGAGTATCTATTTATAGATAAAATTAGGGCTTCAATTTAGTCCTTGTTTAATTCTGAACTGTATCTTCATTCCTAGCTTGGTCAACAATGATCTTATTCAAAAATAATTCTGAACAAGATGCTTGTTTATAATATGTTCTTTAGGCAATTCTCGATTTCTGAATCCAATTTGAGTAGTTTATCTAAATTGATTGTGTTTGTATTATGTTTAGATTGAGTTTGTAAATTCTTCATATTGATATTTGTTCGCATTTTGTTAAGATTGAGTTTGTAAATTCTTTAGATAGATATTTTTCGTATTTTGTTAAGATTGAGTTTGTAAATTCTTCAAATTGATATTGTTCGTATTTTGTTAAGGTTTCTTCTGAAAATTCTTCAAATGAAACTTATTTCCTATTGCTTGCTTTGATTTGGACAGGAACATAGTGTTGGACCAATTCTTGAACTTTCACAAGTAGGAATATGACTAATTCCTATTTAGTATTTTGTCCTTTGTCAAAATTTGAATCATATATTTCCAAATAATAAATGTATCTTCTTGTGAGTGTTTCCTCTTGTATACAATTTTTGATCATATCTTCTTGTAAATAATTCATATCTTCTTGTAGATAAATATTGATCAAATATTCTTATAAATAATTCATATCTTCTTGTGATAAATCTTGATCAAATCTTCTTGTATATAATTCATATCTTATTGTTGATAAGATGTTGATCACATCTTCTTCAAATCTTGACCATATCTTTTTTTCAACTTGGTCAAAGATTTTCTTCAATTATAAATCTGAATCAAATCTTAGTTTAGATTGTGTTGAAAACCACGAATCTTCTTTCATACTATGTGAAATCAAATATATTGTTCTCATAAAATACTTTTGTTCAAAACTCTAAGTATAAAACCAACTTGATTTCAATAGAATCTTCTTTTATACTTTTGTTTAAGACAGTGGGAACATATCAGAATCTGTTCTTGGACCATCAGAATCATGAAACAGCTCAGTCTACATCAGAGCATTGACATTATTTATTAGAACATAACTTGATCATCGGAGTTAGATGTTGTGTTGCTTCGTTTAGGTAGTCAGAGGCAGAGGCAGAATTGCATGTCTTAGAATTAGTGGCATAGGCAACATCACCTTGTTGCATCTTCAGAGCTTGTTGCGTATCAGAGGCAGCATCATGGAGCAAGTTGCAGTCTATAGAGCGAGCGGAACTTGAGTTACTGTAGTAGGCACTTCAGAGGCATGCTTCAAATTTTAGATGCATGCTAAACAAAGGCATGCTTCAGTCATCATAGGCAGACATGCAGAAGCTTAAGAGGCATACTAGGCAAATACTTTAGAGGCAAATGCGTGCACATAAAAACGTGTGAATAACTAGAGTTTGAATGTTTTGTTGACTTTATTTGACTTCACTTGACTTTGATGTCTTCATTTCCTTTGACAGCTTTGTTTCCTCTTATGTCTTTGTTCCCTCTAACAAATTCACTTTAATATATTTTCCTCTGCTTCCTGGTTCTATTTATTGCACACTCAATGAAATCATTAATGAAATAAATTGTTATCACAAAGTATCGTTGTTATCATCAAAACATGATGAAGAAACTCTTCCTAGAACCAACCTGGTTCCAACAATCTCCCCTTTTTTGATGATGACAAAAAAATAATTTTGTGAACAATTTATTTAACAATAAAATCCAAGTAAAGCAACAACAATCAACAAAGCTCCTCCTAACTCTAAGCATGTATTTAAAAGTAAGAGTTATAAGAAACTTTATGATAATTTTTCAAAGTATATACTCCTTCATTTTAAATGTTTTAAATCAGAGTATATACAATTTGTTTTAAGATTGTTTGCAAAACCTCATCTCCTACCTTTTTCAATAGACAAAAAGAGTAAATCGCTATCAGTCAGAGCATTCCACATAAGTCATACACCAAACAGCAAGATTGAATTGCAAATAACTAGAAAGTCAGTACAAATTCAATGTATTAGAGTAGAGCATAGATAAGTTTAACTAATAATTCTATTTTACTAGAGACAATACATACATAAACCACAACATCATTGAGAAATAAAAACAAAGTTTAGATTTTTCTTAATAAAATCAAATCCGTCTTCAACAAGGGGTTTTTGTAAAAATGTCAGCTCACTGATAATCACTATCAACAAATTGAATATTTAAAATACGTTTTTTGACAAAATCTCTAATAAAATGATGTTTGATTTTTATATGTTTTGTCGTAGAATGTAGAATCTGATTATTAGTTAAACGAATTGCTGATGTATTATCACAAAAAATAGGAATGTTATTAGCAAACAACTTGTAGTCTTCTAGCTAATGCGTCATCCATAAGAGTTGAGTGGCATCCTATCGCAAAGATGTACTCAACCTCTATTGTTGACATGGAAATGAAGCATTGTCTTTTGCTTGACCAGGAGATCAAATTATCACCTAGAAATGTACAGGTTGCACTGGTGCTTTTTCTTTCAAGTTTGTCTCCAGCATAATCAACATCACAATATCCAACTAATATGTACTTAGGTGAAATCTTATAGAAAAAACCCAGGTTAGTAGTGTCTTTTAGGTATATAAGGATCCTCTTAATAGTTGTTAATTGAGATTATTTTGGATCAGCCTAAAACCTAGCACACAAACACACTAAATAGAATATCAAGTCTAGATGCAGTAAGATAAAAAAGTGACCTGAACATTATTATGTATGTTTTCTTATCAACCTTTTTTTCCAGATACATCTTAATCAAGTGAGTAGGTGGGTGCATTGGTGTGGACATAGAATTGCATCCATCTAGCTTGAACTTCTTGAGAAGCTCTTTTGTATACTTAGTATGATGTATGTACACACCATTCTGACTTTCATGAATCTAAATTCCTAAGAAGAACTCCAGTTCTCCCATCATACTTATTTGAAATTCATGTTGCATTGACTTAGCAAATTTTTGGCAGAGGGTGCCGTTAGTTGAACCAAAAATAATATCATCTACATAAATCTGAATTATGATAAGGTCATTTTAATTGATTTCCTAAATAAGGTAGTGTCAACCTGCCCTTTTTCAAAATCATTTTTAATTAGAAAATTGCATAGTCTATCATAGCAAACTCTTGGTGCTTGGTTCAGACCACAAAGAGATTTGTTAAGTTTCAAAACATTGTCTGGAAACTCAACATTTTCAAAACCAGGAGGTTGTTTTACATACACTTCCACATTTATGTAACCATTCAGAAATGTGCTTTTCACATCCATTTAACATAGAGTGATATTATTGAAAGAAGTAAAGGAAAGTAAAATACATATTGCCTCTAACTTGGCCACCAGAGCAAACGTTCCAGTGTAATCAATACCTTCTTAGTGACTGTAACCTTGTGCAACAAGGCGTACTTTGTTCCTGACAATCTCTCCCTTTGCATCCATCTAGCTTGAACTTCCTGAATACCCACTTGGTTCCAATGTGTTTCTTATCCTCAGGTATGGGTACAAGATCCCAAACATCATTCCTCCTGAATTCATTAAGTTCCTCTTGCATAGCCAAAATCCATCCTTCATCGCTTAGAGCTTCATCAACAGAGGAAGGTTCACTTGGTGAGAGCAGACCAAACAGAGAAGTGTCCTTGAGAACTGATATGGTCTTTAGAGGACCATTCGAGTTCCCAATAGTTAGAGTGTCTGGA
Source organism: Cicer chorassanicum (assembly GCA_037974735.1). Taxonomy (NCBI): domain Eukaryota; kingdom Viridiplantae; phylum Streptophyta; class Magnoliopsida; order Fabales; family Fabaceae; genus Cicer; species Cicer chorassanicum. Next base: position 52,825,181 of record JBBPBP010000001.1, on the reverse strand, counting down.
TAAGATAACTTGTACTTCCATCCAGTTCTAGACTATAGAGGATCTTGACTTGTTCTGAAGACAGTCTAATCCTTTGTTGTTTTCTTCAGTTCCTTTGGTTTTTCTATTTTCTATGGTTTTTCTGTTTCCTCTGGTTTTCCTATTTCCTCTAGATTTTCAAAACCTGTATGAACTTCATGTAGCTTTGATTTTTTAAGATCAAGTTTTTTGTCATCAAACTTAACACATATTGATTCCTCAATGATCAAAATCTCCTTGTTGTATACTCTATAAGATTTAGATCTTTCACAGTATCCCAAGATGATATACTTTTGTGATTGAAGGTCAAACTTTCCATGACTAACTTTAGTGTTCAAATGTAACAAACACAACCAAACTAACAATCATAAGAAATGTTGGGCATTTTACCTTTCCACAATTCATAAGGAGTCTTACTTAGAATAGGTCTGATACATGCTTTGTTCTGAATATAACATGCAGTATTTACTGCCTCTGTCCAAAAGTGCTTAGCAACATTCGTTTCATGCATCGTGGTACGAGCCATTTCTCAAAGAGTATGATTTTTCCTTTCTACAACACCATTCTTTTGAGGTATTCTAGGAGGTGAGAAATTGTGTAAAATACAATTCTCTTCACATAAGTGTTCAAAAAGTTTGTTTTCAAACTCGCCTCCATGATCACTATGAATAGTTACTATTGAAAAAGATTTTTCATTTTACACTTGTTTGAAGAAGGTTAAATACCTTATGTGATTCATCCTTGTGTTTAAGGAACTTAACCCATGTCCAACGGAAATAATCATCAACAATGACAAGTCCATATTTTTTACCACTTACAGTGGTATTTTAAACTGGGCTAAAAAGATCAATGCATAAATGTTCAAAAGAATTATTTGTGGAAACAATTGTTGTTAGGGGAAAAACAATGTTACTAACTCTTTCTCATCTCTCTCTTATCTTTCTCTACCCTCCCTTGCTTCTTTCCACCCTACTTTATCTCTTCTATCTCTTTCTCTTAGCTATATTTTATCATCTCTAGGTATACTCTCCCTCTCTTTTCCATCTCTCCCCTCGCTCTTCCTTATATATTACAATGTAGATCCCTAAATTATTTGAGAATCTTTAAATTACTCCTTAAACTAAAAAAAATGAAATTAAGACCCCAAACTAATATAACTATTATAATTAGGTCATTTCGTTAAAATTTGACTAATGGGAATATAATAGAATGATCTAATAACAAAATTTATATAAATTTAAAGACTTAATTAAAAAAAAGTTTAAGAACCTATTTAAATATTTATAAATAATTTATAGATCTGGTGAATAATTAAATCATTTTTTATTTGACCGAAAAATATAAGAAGTTATTTTGTTCAATTTTTCTGTATGTAAATTTTTCATCTTTGCTAATAGCTAATTCAAACTAACCAATTATTGGTGGACTCAAGTAGTTAATGAACTTCAATTAAAAACAAATTATATGGAAGAATCTGAGTTTGAATTTAGACTAAAATAATTTTAAATTTGACTAAACTCTAAATTACTAAAATTTCATTCTCATAAAATTTAGAGGGATAAAATAAAGATATAACTATTTTCAGACTATACCTACCATGATCGAAAACGAAAAGTGATAACAACAGTTATTGTAATACTCTTTTTTCCACATTTTTTTCCTCAATTATGTTTTTATTAATAAGGGTTTATCCCAGCAGCATAGTGAGCAGAATTTTACCCACTTTCTATGAATGGTTACAACTCTATTTTCTATATTTATTCTTGCAAGGGTTAAAAATGTTTTTAATTCATTTAAAATTTTAATATTAATTTTTATATAATAAATATACAATTTTTAATCTTTATAAAATTATTATGTACGTAGTTTTAGTCTCTATTGGAATTCAACATATAATTTTGAATAATTTTTTTATATAAATATTTAAAACATTATAAAAAATTCTTCTACAAAAAATAAATTCAAAATTTAATTATTAGGTTTATATTTTCGTTACTTTTAATTTTAGATTTTTATATATAAAAAAAATTTATTTTGTATAAACCAAAAATTATATTTTTATTTTATAGAAACTAAAATTAAAAAAATAAAATTTTACAGAGACTAAAAATAAAACTCTTCTTTTAATGATAAAGTTTATTTAACTTCCACAATTTTGTGTTAATCCATTCCCAAATGTGTCTACGAGGATCTCACATGTAAACATTTTTTTTCAATATTAATACCTTGTAAGCATTCAATCCCTCCATCTTCTCACAAATAAGTACACGTGAGCCGAATAAAAGAAGAAATAAATAAATGTTCCACAATAATGTTGACATCTATTTAATTAGTTTCATGCTAAATAGGAAAAAATACTCGTTTTACGTTCTTTAATTTCCTACACAAAAATTACCTAACCAAAGACATTCTTGTAACAGAAAACGACGAAAGACAAATCTCTTCTTAGTTTCAGATTACCTTACCAGACAAATTATTGGTTTGGTTCCATTTTTAAGAAAAAATAAATTTGAACCAATTAAAAATAATTGATTTGGTTTTAATAATTTTTATTAATGAAATCTAAATCAAACTAAATTGATAAAAAAAACGAGTTGGTTTGGTTTGATTCAATCGAATTAATATTTGAAAAACTTATTTTAAAAAATCTAAAATAAATTAACTTTTATTCAAATATTATAAATTTTTTATTCAATTAACATAAGTATATAAGTTACAATAAATA
>JBBPBP010000001.1:52802542-52822261 GCA_037974735.1 Cicer chorassanicum | reverse complement strand
ATATAATTATAAAAAATAATATGAATACAACGTATTTTTTTTTTTTAAGATAAATATACTAATATAGTATGAAATAAGATATATAATAATATAATAGTTTGGTTCGGATTTCGATAAATTGATTTTGAATTATATAAAACTAATATCCGAACCAATGGATATTAAAATAGATATTAAACTTGATTGGTTTGTCTGATTTGGTTTTGTTTAGACTCAAACAGAACAAAAAAACTGAACCAATTTATTTGGTTTTGTTATAATTTTTGAGTTCATCGTGTCTTTGTTGGTGAAATTGTTGCATATATCATAGTTATAATTGGTTGTTTTATACATATAATGTTTACTAATATCTCAATCAAACTTTTTCTACTAAAGAAATAACAGTTTTCATCAATGAAAAGTGTTAGAATTCCTAAGTTCAAATTCAATGAATATGGTGAAAAAGTAAGGTGTAATGATTATATGAAAATATTTAAACAATTCTTTTGGTATGCTAATCACTTTGAACTTCTTTATACATTGCATCAAATTAAGAATATGACTATTTGGCCTCATGACAATTTTCTCCAATCAACGGAGAAAATACGGGTTTGATTAGTTCTCGACTTCACTTTAACTTGAATATAATTTTTGTTGCAATTAAGGATTCATGTGAAAAGGTTTTAGTACAAAGCATATTTTGGTACAAAAAGATGTAACAATAGTTCTATGTGAATGCCAAAATGAAAATGACCCGAGTCACCTAGAATGAAAATTGTCTTTTTTTTTTTTTTTGGCGTCGCCTAGCATGAATTTTATCTTCGAAATTAAAGTTTGTTTGAGTATGAGATTAGGAATCGTTATCCATACATAGGACATAGTATACGAGCTTTCAATCACAATTGAAAGTTGGTACATTGAATGAGCTCAAGATGCATGCCTATTGAACTTGCTTTCAATTATTTTCAAGATTTTTGGTAATATTTTTCATATAGTCTTCTAAAATAAATAGATATAATCATCTGAGGAATCTTTCCTATCAAATATAGCCCAATAGTTAATGGGCATCTTTGAAATTTAAGAGTTTACGCTATCCTATCACATAATTGCGGCTTCTATGGGAAAGCCCAATCTACCGTTTCTATTTTCTTTGGTTACAATCTAGCATTAATATTCTACTAAAACCAAAATATTATAATTCTTACTTGGAAAACTGAGGTAATATAATGGGTTAAATAATTTTTTAATCACTTTTTAGAGGATTTGATTGCGATTTTAAGGAAATTAATCATTCTACATCACCGTATTATAAGTCACGATATTTAAAATATGGCACATAACCATTTTGAAATATCTGGTAGTTGTTTTCAACCGAAAAGTTCATTTTTGAAATTTTCGGTATTGAAATCTAACTACCGGAAATTTCAAAAATGAAATTTTTAATATTAAAATATAACTACCAGAAATTTTCGGGTGAAGTTTTTTATTTTTCAATTTTTTCTGTTTACATTTTTTTTCATTCAATTTTTTTCAATGAAGACCAAAGGTGAGAAAAACACTGTGGAACATTCTCGAGTTCGACCTCCTACACAATCTAATAGGAGAACCGCCGTTGAAAAAAGAAGAGGAACGAAGAGATGCAACAAGATGAGGATTATTATATTCAGCCTGAGTTTGAGCAAGAGGAGCAGGATGATCATGCGTTTGAGGATCATATACAGCATGATCAAGAGGAGCATGACCAGCACCAGGATAACATGCATTACAATGAGCAGCCTAGACAACCTCTATTTGTTGAAGGTCTTTTCGATCTTTTCATCCTTAAAAACTATGAGCACCACATTGCAACTAGAGTGTAGAATAGACATGTTAGTAAATAATTTATTTTATTACATAGTATAGTATATCATAGTATGTATAATTTAATATATTTATAATATAGTTTATTACAAGGCCGATTTTAGGAATTCAATTTTTTAAAATAGTTGATTTACTGATTCACTGGTGTTAGGAACTCATTAGGGTTTAATTTGATTTACTGAAAAGGGTCAAATGATAACATGTACTAATTGAGAAAGAGAAGAAGAAAAAAAAAACAATTTTAAAAATAATTATTTCAATAGTGAAATAACATAGGATATATATAGTAAACTAACTAATTGTATAATTTATTGTGTGTTATTTTAATTAATCAGGATAGACGTACCTTGAAAGTGGTTTCAAATGAAAAAAAAAAAAAAAACAAGATAAATTCATTAATATCATATATGTATTTTCTACTAAGATAGACAAGTGGATTACTACATCTGGGTTACGTCCTCTACAACGATGTAGTTTGCACACGACCGATAGTAATCTCATATCTACTTTTGTTGAGAGATGGCACGCAAAGACTAACTCATTTCACCTATCATTTGGTGAAATGACTATTACTCTTGATGATGTTATGGGTCTTTTGGACATACCATGTCATGAAAAGTTTTTCACACCTCCTTCTAATATGAATGAAGATTTGGCCATTGTTGTTGCCTTTGAGTTATTAGGAGTTGATGAGGATGAAGTTGTGAATGAAACTAGGGTCAATAGACGCGCTTCATATAGTTTTGAGTGGTTGAAAGTTGTATTTTTCAAGAAACTTCATGAAGGACGATTCGACTGTGCAACGAGGGCATATCTACTTCTTTTGGTAAGGTGTACCATACTAAGTAACACAAATTTTACCCTTTAATCTGCAAAAATTTTGTTCCTTTTCAAGACCTTGATACTTGTGGTAAATGGGCATAGGGACCAGCTGCTCTTGTTGTTTTATATGACTATCTTAGAGATGGTACCTTGTTTGCAACAAAGCAAATCGAAGAATATTTATCTCTATTCTAGGTACTTTTATATTATTTTTTATACTTATTATATTGTTATTTGATAAGATGCTTATTTAGTTATTTATACTTTTAAATTATATACAAACATGGATTTTTGAGCATTTCCCTGACATCTATAAGCGGAGTATGAGTGAGCTTATACCTTCACTACCACGGATGTTTCGATGGAATCCTAAACAAATATCGGGGGATGTTGCATACTACAGGGCGAAGTTGGATGCTTTGGGACCTATTCATATTATATGGACGCCAAATTACGATGAGGACGCCACGACAGGATTTCAGTATGTGTCGATGTTTACAGGGTATATTCGTTGGTGTTCCATGATGATATTGTATTTACCAGAGAGGTGTCTACAGAAGTTTGGGTATACTCAGCACATCCCTCCTACACCGCTAATGCTCTTTGTACGTGATGTTGAATGGAGTATGTACAGGAACTCTGTTCAATCCCTTCGTACTAGATTTCTTCCAGCCACATATTCACACGAGTCTGTAGAGGGATACATCTAGTGGTACTATAAGATATCTCATCCTCGAATGATCCCTTATGTTGCTGCAGAACCTCCATGCATTGACGTTCCTGGTGGTGTTGGTCCTAGTCTTAGTCATGATGCTGGTCCTGGTCCTAGTCTTGATGCTAGTCCTGGTCCTAGTTATGATGTTGATCTGGGTCCTAGTCATGATGCTGGTCTGGATACTACTCATGGCAAATGGTATACACAATGTCAGATAATGGGTGGTCTTATACAACAGAGTTTAGACTTACAAAGGCTAGATCCTGATGATTAAATGCATGTCTTCTTAGAGAGAGCCTTACCCATATCTAGATGAGGGGATTATCATTAGTACTATAGTTGTATTTTGATTGCATTACTTTATTATTCAGACATATTTATTTAAACCTATTTATTTAGACTTATTAATTTTGTCTTGTTATTCAGTCTTTATTTATTTTATTGCTTTAGACTTATTTTGCTAAAATTTGAAATGATTTAATCTTTTGTATATTATGTGAATGAATTATGTTACAAAAAGGGATATGAAATAAAACTTTAAACCAAAAGTGTCAATCATCTGCCAAAGACATATATAATTTGATGTATGTTCTAAATCTAATGAGCCTCAATGTTGTAGACGTCCTGCATAAACTATAGCCCATGATGTAGTCTCATCACTGCGGTAATTCTTCCAATGCCATGCAAGTAGAGGCAACGAACATCTTGATTTCAATTTAACTTGAACCTAATGAGTTTCATTAACAAAATCAATTCTAATAATACGATCACATGATAGGTCTCCATTGGGTGCACCCCTTAATGGGAAAAAGTCAAAGAAAAAGTTTTTCCTAATGTCACAAGAATGAGATTATATTTTGTTGCTATCATGTAACCCATATCTAGAATCCTCATCCACTTCTCATTGGGTTAGTTTCCCAAATCAATTTCAAGCAAAGAGTCTGTCACTTCTTGCAAACGTTCCTTGAATAATACAACATATAATTCAAATTTGGACTTAATCTCGGTATACAATTGTTGATGCACAATGCTCCAATAATCTTCACTATGACCAAGAAAAGCACCAATGGCACGATATCCACAATTTTCATCTACTTTAACATTAACAGTGTCTTCAATATATGATTGAATTAGAGGGGGAAACTCATCCAAATATTTTCTAACTTCACTCATCATAGGTTGTTGTAAGGTTTGTTTGGGTGTTTGCTGAGAGGCTTGTTTGAGTGCTTGATGAGAGGCTTGTTTGGATGTTTGATTGGAGGCTTATTGGGATGCTTTCATGGGTCCTTGCTGAGACACTTGAGTAGTTGCATTATCAGAATAAAATCATCAACATGCTCAAAAAATGAAGGATCGCGATATACGTCAAATCCCTTCGACTTCTTACCTTTTTTCCTCTTCACGCCACCTGGTGTTTTGATCTTATCTGGTGGTGCACACATTGATGTTGTCTCTGGATATGCTATTTCACGCAACTTGCTCTTCAATTCCCTCCTTCAAACAACATTAAGTGTTTTGCATGTTTTCCAAATTATATTCAACTCTGAATCGCTTTCTAACTTTTCTTCCTCTAGACCACTATTCATGGTTAATCTTCTCCAATGTATGTGAACAGCATCCAATGGGATTGGAACACCTTCCAACTTATATTGTGCCAACTCACATGCACAAGGTAATCCATGAGAGTTTCAAAGTATACAACAACACGCGGTTTTGTCGTTATCGATATAGATATCAACTAAAGCTTTCTTGGATACAACCCATGTAAAACTTTCATATAATGAATTGTTGTGTATATGCTCTTTGCGACCCTTACTTGTCTCAAATGACTCTTTTATATTAATAATTTGTAACTTCAACAACTCATTCATACCATCCCATGCCTTATAGAAATCTCTTTTACTATGTTCCAAAAATCTCTTCAATGACCAATGAGCAGACTCAATCCTAATATTCAAACATAAAAAAAGGTTTAATCATAAACATGTATAAATATAAAACAAAATGCAAAGTTTTAATGCCATGCCTATTAGTCGTAGTACTTCCTAGATGCAACACTCGATTAGTCCATATTTCAACAAATCTTTCCTTGTGAGGAGTCAACCATGTGTCTCTGACGTAGTCAAAGAAAATAATATTATTGACATATGTTTGCTCAAACCTTTGCAAAAGTTCTTCGTACTCCTTCTCTTCATAACAATATACCATTTTCCTCCATAAATCTAGAATAGGTTCATTCATATCCTTCTTTTATATATATTGTTTGCATTTGACTCTTACGTTTTTGTTGATATGAAGTTGACAAAGTAATTTTGTTGATATGAAGTTGACAAAGAAAGTTCTCTGTCAGTCACGATCCCCCGAGAAAATGAGGTATTTGAAACAAACAACTATTTTAGCTTCTCCAATGCCCAACAAAAGTTTTCTTGACGTTCACAATCTATGTAAGCAAATGCAACGTAGAATGTCACCCCAGTTGAAGTTACACCAACAATTTCAAACAATGGTAACCTATACTTGTTGGTTTTGTAGGATTTATCCATGATCAATACAAGAGAGAACATGCTCAACAAAATTATGGAATCTGGGTGCGTCCAAGACATGTTCCTCACAACGCTGGAATCTTCATGAGTCCTACTCTAACAAGCATACCTCTAAGCTTCAAGTAACTTCAACAGATGTTGCATATCAGTTCTAGGTCCTTTCAAATTCTTCCTATATGAGGTTCGTCGCTTATAAATTTGAGAGATATTAATCATGTTCTTATTATCTCGACCTTTAAATGATGACAAGATGTGTCTCGTAAAACGTGATACTTTGTCAGCTCATCAGCATGTTTCTTATCTTCTTCTTTTAAGAGTTCCACAAATGCATTATTCTCAAAAGTAGCCACTAATTAATGGTTGTGAAGTCCACACATTAAACTAATAATTCACCTCTCATCATTCTTCAATGGTCTCGATCTAAGTTTAAACGGACAACCACACCTTTTAGTTGAAGTCCCTAAGTTACTTTTATTTTACATATATTTCCCACCTCTATCACAACCGAGAATTAATTTTGACTTCCTTCCTATCTTTTCGGTCTCTATGTCAGAGCGAGTAATGATAACAGCTACTTGATGTTGTCGACCAACCTCCCTTGCCCATGACAGAACAGCTTCTCACGACTCAAAAATTTTATCAGTTGTGAATGCTTTAGTCAAATCTATACATAATGGTGTTTTTCCCATTCCTACAAAAAAAAAATTAAAAAAAATCAAGAATAAAAAAATAATGGACCGAAAATTTCAAACTTTGAAATTTTTGGTAGAATAAAAATACGTACCGGAAATTTCAAATTTTGAAATGTCTAGTAGAATAAAATTAACTATCGGAAATTTTAGGCACAAAATTTCTGGTATACAAATTATACTAGAAGAAATTTCTGGGACCGATTTCATGAATTGGTAAAAATTGAAGGATTAAAACTGCAATTAAGTAACTAAATTATTAACAAGGGTAATTTTGTCGTTTAAATATGATATATATTATATCATGTCATTATGAAGTGTTTGCCAAAATATGATAGATGAAATAATGTTATCATGCTTATTATCATATGCATCAAACACATGATATGATAATTAAGTTTTTATCTTATTTATATCACATCATATCCTTAAAGAGATATCATATGTCTATATTGTTACGTGCGTCAAATAAACCTTTTAACAATATTATGCAATATTATGGGATTGTAGATTTGTAGTATCTATTAAGTGATTTTTGCTCTACTTATGTTCAATCTACAATATCGTATTGAATTTTATTTTCAAAAAGATTGCTAATATCATAATCAATTAACAAAAAAGTACATTGGTAGATTTATAAAATAAAAATGTTTGATTGAAGGTTTTGAAATAGTTTGACTTCAATCAGATTAGTGGAGAGTGTTAACAGTTAATGATTGCACAATTGTTAAAAACACTATAAATAACAAAATTTTTAATAATGAATCAAATCTCTAATATGGAGAAGGTTGCAAAACAATTTTTTCACTCAATAGATAATGCCAAGATATTGATTCAAAACATAATTTTCCTAGTTTCTTAATCTTTTGTTACTTAAAACATAAAACATTAAATTCGACACCAAATATCAACATTAATAAAATAAAAAAAGAACAAAATTGTCATAGTTAAATGAGTTTACGGAAAGAGAAAATCACGCTGCAATTTATACTTATTCCTCTAATTCGTCATTACTTGTATAGGAGTTTTTATTCCAAAAAAAAAAAAGAGTTTCTTCCTTTATTTTGATTTGAAATTTGTATAAGAATCGTCAACAAATGTTACAATCAAGTACATTAATTTCTTCCTCCAAAACACTAATGAATCAAATTCTTGAAACAATCCTTCACATATATATGAATTCTATCTTCAAGAAGAAGAACACCTCTTAACCTCTTTCAAGATAGTCTTTAGAGAAACTATCTCTCTAGCCAAACTACCTCGTTGATTTTTGTCAGGGATAGACACTTCAACACATATATAACTTCGATTGCAAAAAAAAAAAAATTGAATATGAAAAAGTATTCAATTATTATAATGATCTTGAATGCATGAAGTTTTTAGAGTGGATGAAAGTATTATTGTGCTCCAAAATATTATGATTTTTTATATATGATGTATGGAAAAGATTGACAAAAGACTAAAAAAAAAACTATCATAAAACTATCAAAACTATGCATGAATTTTTTGTAACTATCATAACTGTCATAAAACTATCAAAAATAAGAAACCTGCAACAGTTTAAGTCGATTCACAATTCAGTAAGTCGACTCACAAAACATCTCTTTTGTGGTGAGTTGATTAACAAGTTCTATGAGTTGATTAACACATTTGGAATATCAAAACAAATTAGTTTTTGACATTTGTGAATGGATTGATCTGCGGTCGTTTGTGGTAAAATAAGTTACAAGATAATAATGTAGTAAGCAAGGTAGTTAAACCTTGGTCATTTCAAAAAGATCTCTGATATGATCAATGGAAAAAATAAGAACAACAATAAAGAAGTAAAATTGGGGGATTTTAGTTTATTTGAGAACAAATTAATAAGAGAGTTCAACAATCGATTTAAAACAATCAATTCATTGGCTTAAGATTTTGACTTGCATCTTCATATCAATCACATGTTTAGAAATGTATTCATTTTTTATATTCCTTATCTTGTTTGGTCATAAAATTAACCCAACAAGCATCAATTAGTTTTATGGAGTTCATATTCAACAAAGCGTCAAAAGATTTGATCAATTATGCTATTGGAACAAGCGTCACAATAACATAATCAATTTAATTATCGAAGTCACTCAAATCTATTACTATGAGAAATAGAGCATAACCATCTCTATTCAGAATATAGTAAAGCAAGTGTTCTTTTTATTTTGAATAATCAGAAAGCAAAGCAAAAACAATTTTTATACAAATATCATCAATTTAAGAAATGAGTTCGCAAGTAAGGGAATATTGAAAGGAAAAAACTTGAAGTTGTTAAAATGAAATCAAACATTAAAGATTCAAACCTCAAGATCCTTATACCAATTCCCTAACCGATGGATTGATCAAAAGTTTATCATTGCATGGAGGATTAAAACACAAAACAAAATTCTAAGGTTTTCAAAATATGACAAAAAATCTCACCAAAGGCTCTCATATAATTATTTACAATAACTTAAATTAACCTAAGCTGCTTAACCCGAAATTACTTTTACCAAAGTGGTCTAATGATGATTAACAACCCAATAGTAACTAATCACATGAAAAAGTGATCCAAAACAATTAATTGAATCATCAACTTCAGTAATCAACCTTTTTGACCATCAAGATGTCCGAACTAGGTTTTGCGTCCAACTCATAAGTTATAACTATGCTACTCATATTTCCAGCGCATCCTTGATCACTTGAATCAGATAAACACAATCCAAGTTATGGCCTACAGAAGAAGAAAGTGTCAAAAAGCTAGTAAAAACAAAAAATTACTTAAGATAATGACTACAACCTAATTACAGCATAAAGATGGTAAACACTATTAGACAAAATAGGCATTGAAAACCACAAAGTACAAGCTACAAAAAAATGTATCAAAATGTGTTGATCATCAATTTGTAAGTTAGTAAGTTGATTTACAAAGCTAAGAATCATTAAGAAAAGGTTTTAATGCTTTTCAAAGTGTGTGTCAATTTCATATGATCATGCAACAAAATTTATGCATGTTAAAACATAATTTTTCATGAAATTTTTATGATTCAAAAGACATTAACAAAATATTGAGAATGAGAATCAACAAAGTCATGCACTCACCATCTTATCTAATCTAGATTAAACTAGTTTTGACATCACTCAAAACGCTAAGTCTAGTCTAAGTCTAGGAAATCCTTACATTTTCATATATGAATCTCTCATATATCGAGTCACGTCCACTTTATCTCTAACCACTAATAGCTTTAATCTCAACATCGTATTTATTCTCACATCTCGTTACAATTACCTAAGTCGAGTTCCATACTCATTATTCCGCAATCAGTTATCTTATTTTGCTCATAGTTTTCAATCTAATTCTATCATACATTAAATCAAACTAAGGCAAATTAGCCTTCTCTTTTGTGGTAGGTTTATTTTTCTATTGGTATGTGTGATTTCTTTTTTGTAGAAGTTGCCTTTTAAAAGTTCATTTTTGACAAAATGGATCAAAAATGCATTTAAACTTAAAAACAATCACTATACCACTATTAGAAGTAATAAAGATGATAACCACAAACTGAGACAAATCTGAAAATCTATCAAACGGGGGCCAATAAAATTTTATTAATAATATTACAACACCAACACATAGATGATAACAACAATTTAAAAAAATAGAAATGATTAAATATATTTATAGGTATTAGTAGTAGACATCAAACATACCTTGAATATAAAATGTCAAATATTATATAAATATTAGTAATTAAAGTTATTAGAATTAGGGAGGGGGAAGACCGGAGCCCACGCTTAGTACCTCTAGATCCGTCTCTGAACACAAATCATACTTATGGAATTTTTATCATATTCACATGTGATTCATTAATACCATATAAATAATAATTTATCATGTGATTTTTTCACATTTTTAATCAATAATTTTTCTTTTATTCAATGACAATTTGTGATCCATATTTCAAATATTCTTGAAAGTTAATTTTCAATTTTGCTACTTCAAGAACATATTCGAGATGTATGAAAATATACATATTGTTTGTATCAAAAAAATTTACCTATTGTTTCTTATTTTTCTTTATCTTTTTTTGAAACTGCTAATAACATTTAATAAATAAAATATTTTTAGTATAAACAGTACTAAGAAATAAAAATACATGAGTTTGTTACAATAAAACACCCAACCAAAACCCTTACAATTTATACAACTCAATCAAGTCACTCAATCAAATTATAAGCACACCTTCTATAAATTACTACATCTCTAATACACTCGAGGGTGAGAGCACCACTAGTGAAAATCACACACAAAGCTATTCTCTCTAGCTCTAAATCACATCCAACGAATCAGTTGCACCTTCTCAACTATTAAGATAACATTACACACGACATGATTTTAAATAATTGAATTATGAGTTTTCCACATGTACCACACACAAGCCAATCAAATAGCATCGAGTTTTAAACTAATGTCACGACCACCAATCCCAAGACTAGAAAATTGAAGAGCATGATCTTCAACATCTTTATGTAACGCACAACTCATCTCAAGCCACCTGGAAAGACCTTAATTCTGAAGGATGTCATGCACACTCCAGAAATAAGGAAGAATCTGGTTTCTGATTTTCTTCTCAATAAGGCAGGGTTTACTCAGACTATAGGGGCAGATTTGTACACTATTTCTAAAAATAGTATTTTTGTTGGGAAATTGTACGCTACTGATGGCATGTTTAAATTGAATGTTGAAATCAATAAAATGTTTCCTTCTGCTTACATGTTGTGTGATTTTAATATTTGGCATGCTAGACTCTGTCATATGAATAAACGAGTAATTTCGAATTTAAGTAACTTAAGCTTAATTCCAAAGTTATCCTTAAAAGATTTTGAAAAATGTGATTTTTGCAGTCAAGCTAAAATAACTAAGAGTTCACATAAATCAGTAGTTAGAGAATCTGAACCTTTAGACTTAATACATTCTGATATATGCGAACTAGATGGGACTTTAACTAGAAATGGAAAGCGCTTTTTTATTACTTTTATTGACGACTGTTCCGACTATACTTTTGTATATCTTATGAAAAATAAAAGTGAAGCGTTTGACATGTTTAAGATATTTGTAACTGAAATTGAAAATCAATTTAATAAGAAGATTAAGAGATTTCGTAGTGATAGAGGAACAGAGTATAATTCTAGTTTGTTTAATGAGTTTTATAAAAACCAAGGAATTATACATGAAACTACTGCACCATATTCACCTGAAATGAATGGTAAAGCTGAAAGAAAGAACAGAACTCTTACTGAACTTGTTGTTGCTATAATGCTTAATTCTGGTGCTGCCACTCACTGGTGGGGGGAGATTATTTTGACTGTTTGCTATGTTCTAAATAGAATCCCTAAATCTAAAAACAAAACATCTCCCTATGAGATAATGAAGAAAAGACAACCCAACTTGTCTTATCTTCGAACTTGGGGCTGTCTGGCTTATGTCAGAATCCCCGATCCCAAGCGAATTAAACTCGCTAGTAGAGCCTATGAATGTGTATTCATTGGGTATGCGGTAAACAGTAAAGCTTATAGGTTTTACGACCTAAATGCTAGAGTGATCATAGAATCAAATGATGTTGACTTCTATGAAAATAAATTTCCTTTCAAATCGAGAAATAGTGGGGGCAGCGAACCAAGTCAAGCTCCTGTGATAAGAAGCTCTGAAAGCAACAAACAAGACGAAACAGAAACTCGAAGGAGTAAGAGAGTGAGAGTTGCTAAAGATTATGGACCTGAATATATGGCCTATAACTTGGAAGAGGATCCTGCAAATCTCAAGGAAGCATTGTCATCTTTGGATGCAGATTTATGGCAAGAAGCTATCAACGATGAAATGGATTCCCTAGAGTCTAACAAGACCTGGCACTTAGTGGACTTGCCTCCTGGTTGTAAACCTATAGGTTGTAAATGGATTTTGAAAAAGAAACTAAAACTCGATGGATCTATTGATAAATACAAAGCACGCCTTGTAGCCAAAGGTTTTAGACAAAGAGAAAATATAGATTTCTTCGACACTTTTTCGCCTGTCACTAGAATAACATCCATTAAGGTGCTCATATCACTTGCGGCTATTCATAACCTGGTGATACACCAGATGGATGTAAAAACAGCTTTTTTAAATGGTGACCTAGAAGAAGAAATCTATATGGAACTACCAGCAGGTTTTGTGATACATGGGCAAGAAAGCAAGGTCTGTAAGTTAGATAAGTCTCTGTATGGTCTTAAACAAGCTCCTAAACAATGGCATGAAAAATTTGATAAACTGATTTTGTCGAATGAGTTTAAAGTGAATGAAAGTGACAAATGTATTTATTACAAGTTTGAAAATGGCATTTGCACTATCATATGTCTCTATGTAGACGACTTACTCATATTTGGTTCAAACATTCATGCCGTCAACAATGTGAAATCACTGTTGAGTAACAACTTTGATATGAAAGACCTCGGAGAAGCGAGTGTAATCCTTGGAATAAAGATTACTAGGTCAGAAGAGGGAATTTCTTTAGATCAATCTCACTATGTTGAAAAGATCCTAAAGAAATATAATTACTTTGACTGTAAACCTGCTTGCACACCATATGATCCAAGTGTGAAACTTTTCAAGAACACTGGTGAAAGTGTTAGACAAACTGAATATGCAAGCATCATTAGCAGCCTCAGGTATGCCACTGATTGTACTAGACCCGACATTGCCTATGTCGTGGGATTGTTGTGCAGGTTTACTAGTAGACCTAGTATGGAGCATTGGGACGCTATCGATAGAGTCATGAGATACCTTAAAAGGACCATGAGTCTCGGATTACATTATCGAAGATTTCCTGCTGTTCTTGAAGGATACAGTGATGCTGATTGGAACACCTTATCAGATGATTCCAAGGCAACCAATGGCTATATTTTCTGTATAGCGGGTGGTGCGGTATCTTGGAAATCGAAGAAACAGACGATACTGGCTCAGTCTACTATGGAGTCTGAAATGATAGCACTAGCTACTGCTAGTGAAGAAGCAAGCTGGTTGAGATGTTTGCTAGCTGAGGTCCCTTTATGGGAAAGACCTTTACCAGCTGTGTTGATCCACTGCGATAGTACCGCGGCTATTGCAAAAATTGAGAACCGTTATTACAACGGTAAGAGACGACAAATACGTCGTAAGCACAACACAATTAGAGAATTACTTTCTAAATGAGCTGTATTAGTGGATCATGTACGCACTGATGATAATTTAGTAGATCCTTTGACGAAAGGATTAGCTAGAGAGAAACTCTTAAATACATCCAAAAGGATGGGACTATTGCCTATAGATCAATGAGTCACTTATGATGGTAACCCGACCTAAAAGACTGGAGATCCCAAGAATTAGGTTCAATGGGTAATAACAAGTCATAGTGATATGAGATGAACATGCTATTTATTTATGAGAGAAGCATGATTCCTGAAGCGATATAAGGATGAGATAATAGAAACTCTTAATGAGATCTATACTCTATGTGGAGTGGAGTACCTAGCTACAGGAGTACTCTTGATAGACTCACCTATGTGAATGTGGAAGTGGGGGCCGCTTCCTATGGAATTTCGAGGCAGAATTCCTAGAGCGTTCACTATACTGGGATACACGTGCATGGCCTTAAATGCACGGGCTTTTGAGAATACACCCTATGAAAAGGTTGTGTGTGGAATTGATGTCAAAGATAGAGTTCAAGACTACGAGTCACTCTTGTTGAATCAGAATCTTACTTACTATGCAAAGGTTCAAGTCAAGCGACACCTTTGTTTATGCACAATCTTATAGAAGCGTTTGACGCTACTTCTGAAACCTCTTTTTTTTTAAATTCAAGTGGGGGATTGTTGGAAATGATGAAAAAAAATATTGGAAGAATTGTTGGTATTAATGGTGACATTAATGAACTAGTGTGTTGTGAATTGAAAAAATGAGAAGTCCCACATAGGAGGGATACCACACTTTGGAAGGGTATATAAGGTGGAGGTATGTACCTTGGGGTGTGCCCCAAGGGGTACCCCAATTTTGTGAAGGAGGGAGAACGCAAGCAAAGTTGACCACCACACACGCGCGCGCGCGCGCCGCCGCCGCCGTCTGTCCGGCCTGGCCCGGCCCGGCTCTGATTGTTGTGTTAATTACGTAACTGCCCTCCACCGAATCTGCCTAATGATCTGTTCCAGTCCTTCCATTTTGCCCGGTCAAATCCCTGACTCTAGGTGCCACGTAACTGTAATTGCCCGGTCATTATTCAGAGTCAAAACCCTAGCGCACGTTCAAGAAGTCAACGGCGCACGTTTTGGGTGGGCAGCGGTTTTGGAGCGCACGTTTCCAGAGGTTAAGGTTTGGATCGGTCAACAGGAGCGCTCTGATGGATCCACCATTTTCTCTGATCCAGTTACGAAATTCCTCTATAAATAGAGGACTCTCCTCACTTGAAAAATTGCACCAAAAGCACTACGATTCTAAGGCTTTTCTCTCTTCTTCCCCCCGTTCTTACTTCTACTTCTTCTTTTTCTTGAGTGGCCTTCGTGCCATATTACGAGTGGTAGTCGTTAGACTGCCATATTGAGGGTGTAATTCGAACGGTTTTCTGCAGTGCAGTAGAACTCCGTACAGTGATCTGGGCTGTTTTATCCTGGGGACTTCGTGGTTGATATTCTGCCTTGCACCTTTGGGCAGTGCCTCGAAACGTCTTAAAGAGAGCGACCTAGTCCGCGACTCAACCCAGTAATCTTATCGGTGGCATAAATTGTTTTTTCAAATTTTTTCGAAATCCAAAATAACAATCCATTCTAATACTCTATTAATTTGATATATATTTCACAACCTTTAGGATAACCCATTTATCTATAGAATCTAGCATGGATTTTGAAACCAAAAAACACTTGATCCATATATCAAATGCATCATCATCATTTGTATCACAAACTTTTCCGCCTATCCCAAATCAACCTAATTCGGTTGAAAATTTTCGGATAATAGCAATCATTGTAGTAGGAATGTTGGCCACATCTCTCCTTCTTATAGTCTACTACACCTTTGTGATCAAATGTTGTCTAAATTGGAACCATGTTGATCTTGTTAGAGTAAGACGAATATCTCTATCAAGTCGATATGAAGAACAATTGTCAACAAATCCTAATATGGCATCAGAGCCTAAACGACTAGAGGAATCAATGATTCAATTAATTCCGGTGATTCATTTCAAAAAAGAAAGAGACTATGGTGAAAGAAGCTTTTGTGAATGTGTAGTTTGTTTGAATGAGTTTCAACAAGATGAGAAACTAAGGGTTGTACCAAATTGCAACCATGTATTTCACATTGATTGTGTTGATCTTTGGCTTCAAAATAATGCAAATTGTCCACTTTGTAGAAGAAGAATTTCATTGACAAGACAAGGTGAGCATGTTCTCACTCCAAGACCTTCACCTTATTATCAAAGCCAAAATGTTGAAAACATCATTTGTGATTATGAAGATTTTGTTGTGATTGATTTGGATAATAATGAAAATGATGAAGGAGAAAACATGCATGGAAGACAAGAAAGAGGCAAAGATTAATGGAGGTACCAAGAGATTCTATTAGTCCTTCAAACATGAAGTTGGAACATAGAATTTTACACAAGAAACAAATTAAGCTTCATAAAGTGACAAGCATGGGGGATGAGTGTATATTAGGTATTAATGATAAAGATGATGGCTTTTTAGTTCAACCAATTAGAAGATCTTTCTCAATGGACTTATCAATTAAGAAATCATTATATCAACAAAATTTACATGTTGATGAGGTTAGCTCCATTGATGTTTGTGGTGATAGTAGTAGTAGAGTCAAGAGATCTTTCTTTTCGTTTGGACATGGAAGTAGATCCAAAAGTGCTGTTTTACCTATTCATTTGGACCCTTGAAAGTTTCTTTGGTTCTTCTCTCTTTAGTCTTTTCATTTTCTTATACATGTTTTACAAATATTTTTTAATATTTGTGATGAGTCATAGAAATTATATGTATAAAACCCAACAACTTATGGGTGAAGGTTCTGGGTTGGAATTCATGTTGGAACATTTTTATTAAACATTTTGTTTGGTTATTTTATGTGGGCACATATCTTTATATAATAATAGTATTATCTATTTATCAATTAAGAAGCTTAATTTATTAGTGGTCGAATTAAATAATAAAGTTTATTAGATTTTTATTTTGATAATTAATTAATTATTTATTTAATTGATATGAGTTTAAATTTGAGAAGATGTTGATGATCCATTTTGAAATAATGTGAATCATAATTGGCCATAAACCATTATATTGTATATGGTTTCCAATATACCGGACATACAATATATTTTTTCTTCTCTCCATTTGAAAAATGTTTAATTATTGCATAAAGAGTTCATATCGAGGAAGGACCACTAATCAACATGTGTTCGTCATTCGTTTATGTTTTCTGTGTTTCTAGATTACTACCAAGAGGCTACAATCAAAGAATTCATCAATCCAGATATTTCTAATATCATTGATAAATTAACACATGTCCAGGTCCTAAGGTTATCAAGATTTTATGTTTGTTCTTAATTTTTATAGCATGTTTATTTCGACCTTTTAAGTTTCCGCATTATAGTATACGTGAAAGCATGTCTTGAATGATTAATTATTAAGTTAGATTCCAATAATTCAGCCATATAAAAATGTAGTAGTATTAAAAAATTTCACAGAGAGTTTTGTAGTACATTATAGTCATTATTGCTCGAGAGATTACTCTCTATAATAATTGTGTGAGTTTTATACTTAGTTTAAAAAGAAAAAAGAAATTATATGTGTAAAATGAATAGGCTATAAAATTGTGTGATAGAGCGATAAGAAATTCCATTTTATATAATATTTTAGAACCAAAATATATTTCTGAGTGTATATAGTTGCATTGTATTAAGGTCAATGTCCAGTTTATTTAAAAATGGATTAAAATTTTATGATAAATATGATTTTTATTTATGAACATCATTGCTGAAATAGGCATATAATAACTTTCTCAAGAAACCCTCTTCCACTAGAGAAATATAACTTTGAAGAGAAGTTAGAGTAGCAAATCAAATAATAAAAACGGAAAATTCCAGTGGACAAATTTATTTGATGAAATCAAATGAAAGGGATTGATTTTCATATGATATTAGTGTTAATTCTTTTTATATTATAATCGATAAATTATAACGATTTATATATATCATTTTAGAATATTTATAGTTAAAATCAGATATTTTTATTCATTTAATAATTATAATTGATGTATGATCTCTTACGTTAAGAACTTATATAAATAAAATTTATAACATGTAACTAGTAACCACCACATTCATTTTTCTGTATTGTATAGTACATACTTTATGGATATTGTGTGGGAATGATTATATCCACAAATTTATGCATGTGCTTGAAATATTATATATGACTAATGAAAGAATTGGTCCTTCCTTCTGTTTAAAATATAAAAGAAAGTAAATCAATAAAAATATATATAATTAATCTAAATTTTAAACTAAATATATTAATTTTATTGATTCAATTTTATCTCAAAAAATAATAGTTTATAATTTTTCTCCAATAAAAATTCATCTTCGCAAAATGTGTTCCTTTCATGTTCAATGAGGGAACTCAACTGTGTTTGTATGAGGCATGTGCTTTCACACTGAAATAAAAAATAATGGAAAAGAAATAAGCACTATGATTAGGAATTAATATTGCCTCTCTAAAAAAAAAATTAGAACATTGTTTTTCTACTACTTTTTTTGAATTTTGACTCCATGTTGACACGTCGCTCGGATTTTCTAGGTCCACAAAGTAATAACTTTAGGAATTGTGTATATTTGGACTTGGCATTGTTTGAGCAGGTGTTTCCATTCAACTTTTTTAACTATTCTTATGATAGAAATATATGTTCACGGAACCAACAAAAAGAAAAGTATATGTGTTTATCATTAGGTTTAACCCAACTGATAAATATTGATATTGTTAAGTTGAATATTATGTTTTTAATTCAAACTTGAGACTTCGCAGATGTGTGCAAATTTTTTTACAATTAAATTTACAAACCAAAAAAGAATGTGTTCATGTCAGAGTAAACTATCAAACTGATACTTGAGAATGTAAAAGACTCTCAATTTAGTCCTGGAAATTATTAATATTTCAAATTTGTCTTTGTCTTTGTCAAACGTTTTTCAGTTATGTTGTTTTATCCACTTCTGTTTTTTAACGAGGTTTAACAGTAATGATGTGACATGTTAAATGTCACCTAGACGTCTACTTGTATTAAAAAATATTGAAGTGATTAAAAAAATATTTATAAAAATAAAAATTTGATATTTTGTCTTAAAAATTTATAATTTGTTCTCTATCCGACAAACTTCATTCAACTTCAATCTTCTCTGGTCGGGACCAAATTTGTCCACTACATTAATTCTCATGTTGATTCTCTAAAAAGAATCATTTGTAAGGATACTGATAAACTTATAGACTAATTTG
Organism: Cicer chorassanicum; assembly: GCA_037974735.1. Taxonomy (NCBI): domain Eukaryota; kingdom Viridiplantae; phylum Streptophyta; class Magnoliopsida; order Fabales; family Fabaceae; genus Cicer; species Cicer chorassanicum. The sequence goes on along the minus strand of JBBPBP010000001.1, from coordinate 52,803,101 downwards.
AGAATAAGTGATCAAAGTTAAACACTATTGTGATGTTGATTTATTAAAGAATATGCCAAATTTTTGGATCTTACACCTATTAGAGTGTTTGAGAGTTGCTGTGTAAAGCTTCTGACAGGGTATTTACTATTTAGAGTCACATTGTTTACTTGTATTTTGGGGGTTGTCTCGTTTTATTTAGAATTGGTGGGGGTTAAGTTTACTTTTACTTTATACGATAGGAAGCTTTAATGTTATATTTCCTCTTATCACTATTATAAACACAAAAAATTACCTTTAAGGATATTAAGAAAGATAGTTAAATTTACTAAATTATCATTTTTAAGATTTCTATGATACTATGAAGAACAAATAGTGTATCACTACTATCCAAATTTTAATCAATAATTAAATTAGTTTTTTTAATAATTCATCCATGTCAGTATTCATATATTAAAATTTAACTAAATCAATAATATTGATACATTTGTCTAGATTGTAGTTTTTAATAATTATATAAATTAATTATTTACATACTTAAAATTAGTTGTGTTATTGAAACACAACTTTTGACACAGAC
>JBBPBP010000001.1:52746330-52802280 GCA_037974735.1 Cicer chorassanicum | reverse complement strand
TATATCTTAATGGTCCTTAACTTTGATCATTTACTTTTTACTTTCAATTTAGTAGTATGTAAATTTACTATAATTTTTACAAACTAGTCCTTATTAGAATTAACATAAGAATAAACATAGTTGATAAATTTATTTTTGACCAGAGAGGATGGAAGTTGAACTAAGTATGTTGAGAATGGAACAAAATCTAATTTTATAGGACACAAAATCAATTTTATTTTTATTTGTTTTTATATATTATATAATCATTTTTTTAATCATTTCAATATTTTTTAATACATGTGGATGTTTAAGTGGAACTTAACAGACCACATCATCACTGATAAAATTTAGTGCTTTACTCGTTTATGTAGAGACTATTCTTACTAGCCAAATAAAGAACACACAGAAATCAAAGTTCTACCCAAAGTTGTAATAATGTAGTATCTTTTTTTTTCATCGTTTTTTTTTTTTGTTGTTAGAAAAATATAGGAGATAAATAAAACATAGTTAGTTACTATTTTAGTTATGATTGATTTTGAATTCTCCTGAACGATTTATCTTTAACTACTGAGTTGAACTCTCAACTATTAATATTGCTGTATTCAGGGGCAATTGGGTGGGAGATGAGTGTACTCTCTTGCTCTTAGTCTCCCTACTCAAAATATTCCTCATGTTTATCCTCATTCTCCACCTTGGGAAGTTTTTTTTTACTATCCACATCCACATGGTCCCAACGAAGACCCCATAAACATAAAAATAATTATATTTCTTTTATTTTCACTCAAATTGGTACTAAATAAAATTTAAAATTCAAACTATAAAACAATTGAAAAATTATCACAACAATAAAGAAACACAAATTTATTTATAAGCATATTGTGTGCAAAGATAAGTAAACATAACACATATGGGCACCAAATCCATCTCGGTGAGACTTTCTCCATCATTCCCAATTCTTGTAGAGAAAAACTCCCCAGCCATATGGGCACCAAATATGACATTCTCCACAGCGATACCCACCTGTGGATAAACTGACACCCTTAGTTGTATTATAGAATTGGCTCAAATTTGACAGTAATTAAACTAAAGAAACTCACTCATCCAAACATTTTTTTATAATTTTCATTTTAATAGCAATAATAGTAACAAAGTTTTTAACAAGCAAATTGTTTTTTTAAATATATTGACTCTCAAGAAAAGATGAACAATAAAAAATTATTAATTAATAATATATTAATGTTAACTAAAGCATCATAAAATATATTGAATATAAGTAGAGAACTCGTGTTTCAATTAAAGCTTCCTAAAATATATTGATCTTATGTTGTCGCAATATGTTTAATGAATAAAATTCCCACGAAATATTGTTAGGAAATAATTCTTCTTATGAAAATGTTGTATACCTTAGTGCATTCAACTTTACCACCAATGGGCATAAGTTTGATCTAAGGAAAATAAAATATGTTTTCTTTAGTCACATATTAGGCATGAAAAAGAATATGTTTTCCATGATATCCATGCAAAGAAACTTCTAGTTTTAAGGAATCTGAAGTTCTTTGACTTAGAGTTTTCCTTCCACTCAAATTCACTAAATATTGTTCCTTCCATCAAGATATATATGGAGGCTTTTTACATTCCTAACCAAACATTTCGCTACAATGATAATACCATCATTACCCCTTAGTCAAAGAGCATCAATGTCATTAATTCACATGTTCCCTTACCAAATCACCCTAACTAATTTGAGTTGTTTTTCTACATCAGACAATCCACCTCCTTTCTCCACATCCATTTAGATTCAATAATTCCTACTTCCAATGATCCTCATGCTAACCTTAGAAAACCTAACTCATTTAAAAAAATGTGTTTGCAATTACACTTCCATTGCACCCTACACTTATCCACTGTCCAACTTCATTAATTGTTCTAACCATTTTTCTCAACATCAAGCATTTTTGCCTTATCCATTTCTTCTAATATTTTTCCCGCCAAATTTATTGCTTCTAGCCAAAATCCCAAATGGATGGCATCAATGCAAGTTGAAATTGATGGTAATAAAACTTAGGAATTTGTTGGCTAGCCACTTGATGCAGTACCTAATGGTAACAATATAGTCTATAATGATAAAAGGCATGCGGATAGAAGCATTGAAATATTCAAGGATTGTTTTGTAGCTCAAGGATTCAACCAAACTAAACGTTTGGATTTAGTTGAGACATTTTCAAATATAGTCAATTAGTCTACAATAAGGATTTTCCCTTCCTTGGTAATTTTCCCTTCCTTGGTTCAATTCATGGTTGATATCTTCACCAGTTGGATGTCAACAATACTTTTGACTGTGATTCACATGAGGCTAGTTATTTGACACCCTTTATCCTAAAAATAATTTAAAGCGTAAATATAATAAAAATACAAGTAAAATTGGTCCATTAATATAAAATATTAAAGCATATAAAGAACACAATTCAAAAACTTGAGGAAATAATGAATTCAAAAGAGTTTAACCCCAAAATTGCCACAAAAACTAAATCTAACTTTATACAATTCAAATTTATTGATCGACTAACATAATAATTAAAAAAATTAAACTACTATTTACTGTATTGGAAACATGCAAATTACTTTGTCTCTTCCTCATTAGCGATTTCTTCATTTGTTGACATCTCATCATCTTGCCACGTACGTGTGTAAATAACCATAGGAGAAACAAACGAATGTGAGTAATCTTTCTCAAGACCTAATCAAACGAACTAATGTACATTAAATGAACATTCAACATCATAACATATAATACATAACAAGAGTGTATAGGAAGAGTGATTCAATATTCAACGGAACTCCCCAATAATGCTCCACCTTTACGTAAGACATTCCTACTAACAACTTTTTCAAGGTCTCCTTGATCGTCGTGCTCTGATACTATCACGGCACAACCCTCCAACATGTCTTACTATATGGATGCAACACATAGCATGCAGGACATTATTATCATCAACGATCACTATCTAAGAACACTAAACTCATCATACCAACAATATCAATAATATCAACAATACTCAATTTTATTAACTTAATCCTAAGATAATTTTCTAACCTCAATATCTAACTTTGCATAACTAGTTAATTATTAACCTAATTAATAATTCTTACATAATTTAATCTATTACTCATATGACTCTAATCAATTATTATAAAATTAATTGGTTAATGATATTGTCCTAATTGATTAATCTATAACTTATCCATTTTCTACTTTTGATTCTTAACATAATTGATTATTAAGTCATCATTTATCGATTAATCCTAATTTATCATGATTAATTAAGGTGTGTGTCTTTTTTTATGTTACACTCTTTAGTCATTGTAGTACTCCAATTTTGTCCGACCATTTAAAAAAATTCAAAAAATAATAAGTCCTAATAATGTGTTTAATTTTATATATTTACAATCACATTTTATTGTACTAAAAAATTTTCAAAATGAAACTCATAAATCTATTCCAATAATTGAACTCACATTCTCATTGATGTTTTAACAAAATGTCCAATTTACATCATAAGAACATAAAAAATAAAAAATAAAAAAAAGTAACAATAAATAACAAAAAAAATAAAAATAATGTTTTTGATAGAAATAGTACAAGCCTCCCTCCTCCACATTTTAAGCTTCCATGTTTCCCTCCTTTTGAATCTTCACCAACTTTGCACTCCATCAAAAAGTAGAAGTCTCATCTTCACCAACTTTGCACTCCACCAAAAAGTAGAAGTCTCATCTTCACTTGTCATTCCATAATTTATGCAAAACAATAGAAAAACTGGAACTCAATTTATCTCATAGACGCAACAACTCATCCTTGTAGCCTATAAATTGATAACCAAATTTTGGTTTCAGGGAGAGAGTTTTATTTCCTAAAAAATTAGAATAGATGAAAGTGAGTTCTTCTTTGCTTCTAAGATCAACAAAGAAAAACACAATCTTCTTAAAATGTAGGGAGTTAGAGAGAGCATGAGCCACACATCACCACCTTCATCATCCTTTGCAAATCCCTTAAGAAACCATCATCAAATCGACCTCTGCAAACCACCACCGCGAGCAGTACCGTCAGAGCGTTCACACAGCCACCTCCGACGAACCACCACCACGAGCACTACCGCTAGAGCGTCCACTCAGCCACCAACGTCAACTTCGACCCTCAACGAACCACCACAGCGGGTAACTCCTCTTTTGTGGCCGTTTTTTGTGTGTATGTTCTCTTTTACTCTCTATCTCTTAACAACGAAAACTCATTTCTCTCTCTATGTGTGTGTTTACTTTTGAAAAGAAAAAAAATATTCACAATAAATAAATATTAGATTAATTAGATGTGACATCTTTTAATCTTTGAGTTGTTAATACACAAGTTGTACGACTTGGTGGCTTTAAAACTCAATTTTAAAACCGAAAAAAAAAACTCTTAAACGGATTAACTAGATGAGACATCTTTTTACTCCTTGAGTTTTTGAGACACAAGTTGTACAACTTGATAGTCTTAAAACTCATTTTTTTTAAAATAATTATTCAAATCAAACAAACTCTTTCTTTCTTTTTTCAGTCGAAACAACTTTTTTTTATTAACAACAAAACACAATTTCTTTAAAAGCAATCAACACATCCGCATTTTCTACCCAAGAACTACGTAGCTTTGATATCTCCATCGCATCGGGAGATACGTAGGAGCAAGATCACACTCTTGTCAAGCACATTAATAAAAAAAATCTCTTTTTTATTCCCTCTCTTTTTAAAGCACACATTTATTTCAAAAAAATAATTGATATTCATATTTAATAATTTGGAGAAATAAGTATATTTAAGTTAATATTAATTTTGCACAATTAATTATAGGTAACTGTATTTTAACGGATGTGTAGGGTGCTAATACATTCCCTATGCATAATCGACTCTCGAACTCAAAATATGGTTTCAAAGACCATTTTTTATTTTTTATTTTTAATGGTTTTCCAATATTTTTCCTATTTTAAAATAAATTTTGGTGATGACTCCATTGAATTCAAGAAACACTCGAAATTTTATGTCGCGACACTCATTGCAAATGGTTCTCACTCCTATACTCCCTTCTTTCTTTTGTTTACATCTTTCATAAATTTGGCATAGTTTGTAGAGCTTCCGATAAAGGAATGTTGATGTGAAGTTGTTTCAAAACTTCAAGAAACCTACTAAATTTATTTTCATGTGTTGCCTTCTTAAGTCTTTCAGGAAAGGGTGTTGGGGGCCTTTCACATACATGCTTAGGGGTCACATTCTCAACTACAGGTTGTGCAAAATTTCTATCTTCCAACTATATTCATGATGTTGTTGCAACATATCTATGAACTTATCATCCACGTAAGTTTGATTGTCTTTCCTTCTTCGCAGTATCAATTTCTATACCATTTCATAACCCAACAGCCTTACATTTTTCCTTACCCGTTGGTTCTTGAGTAGGACTCTTAGTTATTTTAGGAAATGATCTACTTTGTCTCTATTTACAATACTGGCTTATAGGCCTGTTTGATTCTCTAAGTAAAAGACCATCTTCAACCCTCAATTGTCATTCTACCACCGATCTTAGAGCTAGGATTTTGTGCTAATATTCCCATAACTCCTCAATAGTTTTTGAAATACATTTGATTAAGGAAAAGAGTTTGAGGTGAAATATGTAGGAAGGGGAAATAAATTAAGATTACAAATTTTAGTATTTGAAGAATAATTTTTTTTGTGAACATGAAACTGTTATTTTTTGAGTTTCGGAAAACTGTTTTGAAAACTAATTTTCAGCCACCAAAGATATTATGAGGTTGAGCTGCAGACTAAGTCGATCTCTTTATGATAATGAGGCTAATAAAGTTCAAGAACCTCTGACAATACCACTGTCGGCTTAAACTCAACTTAATGTAATTGTTATTGATGACAGTAATCAAGAAGTGCCTTCTGAACTACAACTGCAGTTTGGAATATCTTGTAAAAGTTGGTGTTATAGATGGAATAGAAAGATGTAGATATAAGGGGTGTGGAAAATTATTGAGTTGTATTTCAGCTAATGGAACTTCTCATTTAAGTCGTCATGTTGATAATTGTAAAAGGATCCATAAATATCATGATGTGGGTGATATGCTTATTGGTGCTAAAGGAAAAGTGAAAAGGAAAAACTTTAATCCTAAGGTTAATCGTGAAATCTTAGTTGAAATGATGATCACACATGGTACACCATTCAATATGGTTGAGTTGAAGGTCTTTAGAAAATACTAAAAAAAATTGAATGATTATTGTTTTTTTGTTTCAAGAAATACTTATTCCAAATATGTTTTGAAAATTTATGAGGATGAAAAACAGAAACTAAAATCACAATTGACTCAAATTCGTGGGAAAGTTTGCTTGACTTCTGATTGTTGGACTACATGCACCAATGAAGGTTTTATTTCTTTAATGGCTCATTATGTAGATGTAAACTAGAAGTTACAAAATAAGATTCTAGCATTTGCTCACATGGAACCCACATATACAGGGCGAGAATTATCATTAAAGGTGCTTGAAATGTTGAATGATTAGAACATAGAAAAAAATGTTTTTCCATCACTTTGGATAATGCTTCTGCAAAGGATAGTATGCAAATCTTTCATATAAGATGTTGTGCTCATATCTTGAACCTCAATGTGCAAAAAGGATTGAAGACAATTAGTGATGCATTGCATAAAATTAGACAAAGTGTAACTTATGTAAGGGTAACAGAAAGTAGAACAATACAATTTTTTTAGTGTTAAGAATGTTGGTGAGATTGATACAACAATAGGGTTGAGATCGGATTGTGTTACTAGATGGAACTCCACTTTTATAATGCTTAAGAGTGCAATTAACTATCATCATGTCTTTTATAGCTTAAGTTTGCATGATACAATATTTAAGTGTTGTCCTACAAGTGATGAATGGAGACAAGCTGAAATAATGTGTGAGCTTTTGAATCCATTTTATAATATTACAAACTTGACCTCTGGATCTTCTTATCCTACATCAAATTTGTACTTTGAAGAAATATGGAAAATAGAGCGTCTTTTAAATGTTTATATGAAAAGTGAAAATAAAGTGATTGAAGAAATGGCTATAAAAATGAGAGAGAAATTTGACAAGTATTGTAGTGAGTATAGTGTGATCTTGGCATTTGGGGCTATTCTTGATCCAACCAAAAAACTCAATTTTTTGAAATTTGCGTATCATAAACTTGATCCACTCACTAGTAAGACGAAGGTTGAAAGGGTTGAGAAGAGCTTGTGTAATCTCTACACCGAGTATGTCAAATATGTGATTCCTTCTAATCAAAGTGGCTCACAAGTGCAACCTTCTTTTGGAAAAGAAAAGATAGATACGTCATTATATATATGTGAGGTAAAGTCATTTGTTCTTTCTTTCTTTTGATTAATTAATATTTAGAAAATTGAATATTGTCATTGCTTGTTTGAATAACTTGTAACTTGATTGAATAACTTGTAGGAATTTGAAAAACATGAAAGCTAAGAAAATTCTAATACTGGAAAATCTGAGCTTGATTCTTATTTAGATGAGTAAAGGATGCCTCCATCGGCTGGTTTTGATATATTGGCTTATTGGAAAGAAAAAAGTTGTAGATGTCCTAATCTTGCAAGGATGGCTTGCGATGTATTGAATATTCCAATAACTACGGTGACATCTGAATCTGCTTTTAGTATTGGCTCTCGAATTTTGAACAAGTATAGAAGTTTATTGAAAGATGAATCAGATCAAGCTTTCTTGTGCACACGTAGTTGGTTATATGGTTTTGAAGGTAAGTTTTTCAAAGTTTTATATTATCTTTATTTGGTTATATATATATATATATATATATATATATATATATATATATATATATTATCTTTTGTGATATAATATTATCTTTCGTTGGTTATATATTTTTAACAATCAACTTTTTTTTGTAAAATATGACAATGACAATCATACAAATCAAAATGATCTAAGTGAACAATCATCCAACACTTTGAAAAATGTGAACATTGCTCAAAAAGTCTAAAAAGATTTATGAGTTTGGGTTATCTTAGACAAATCTAAATTCATGTGTGTTATGCTAGGTAATACTTCTAAGTTGTTTTGACAATTTGAACTTATTTTAATTTGTGTGTTGTTTTGAAAATTTTGAATCGAGTTTGTGTTAATTGAAAAATCCAAACTTAATTTATGCATTACTTTATTGTATATTTTTAATGATCTAAAATATCATATTTCAGTTGCACTTGTCTTCTTGAGTCAAATATCCATTTACAATTTACACTCATTCAAATTGATTCATACTTGATGTACAAATAGTATACCATAATTTTTTTTAAATGAATATGACAAAAAATTTAAATTAAAAAAGTCGCAAATAAATTAAAAATATAATAAATAAATAAAAATTATAAAAAATGTGCAGCTTACCTTCTACCTTATCTACCAAAATTTCGTAAGTTAAGTTTATGTCCCCAATTTTAATTTTTTATTTTCTAGTAATAAATTTTTAACTTAAAAAATCTAAGCTATTATTATTATCTTAAAAAAGCACGTGTAATTATTTTAAAAGTTTTATTAACTGTCTCGAGCAATTTTTAAACAAAAGTATTCCATTTTTACGACAAAAAAAATAACTATACTGGGTTGTTTATGTAACATTATTATTTTTCTCCTTTCCCTTATTATTGTTGTTATTGCGTAGGCAATGTTGAAGGTTATTATTATTCTGAGATAGAGCGGTTTTGTTACATTACAGTGAAAACCAATCGCCAATGGATTCGATAGAGTTATTAGAAGACAGCGCTTCTTGGGATTTTCTCGATTACTCTTTCATCGATCCTCCTCCCACCGATTTCCTTTGGTCCAATTCTAGGTTCCCTTTTCCTCTTTAATTTTATCAATTAAATTTCTTCTTTTCGATTCACTTTTCATTTGGATTCCCAAAAATTATGTTATTCATTTGGTAATATATGTTCAAACCTCACACTGTCCTTTTGTTTTGGTAATCAACAATTCAACATGATTTTGATTCATTCTAGTAGTTCTATTAATTCATCTTCATTTTTTTAAAATAATAATAATTTTCATGTTGCTTTTGTTATTCATTTTTTTTTTATATGTGGTAAGGGATGATTTTTTGGGGAAATTGGTGTTATATGGTTTGATTTATATTTTCTCATACACCCAATTCTGAATTTCAATTTAAATGGTTTATTTCCTCCCAGATGTTACTTATTGTTGCAATATTTTGTTTTATTCTTTGGAGGAAGAGTTGGATAATTTTTTTTCCTTTTGCCATTTTCCCCGTTTCCCTTTTGTTGATGGTAATTAATTAAATTTGTTAGTTTTTATTTTTATTTTTGACTAACAATTTATTGTTAGTTGGAATTGTTCTGGTTCATGTTCATTTTGAATTTGAATTTGTTGTTGCTTTTCTTCCTAGTACTGAAATTTTAGAGGGCAGTTACTTTGAGAAAATGTTTTTTGTTTTCATTTTCTGTTTTTACTTTGAATTGCAAAACTATTACATGCTTTCACTTTCTTGCTTTCAAAGATTGGATTGATGTTTGTAGCTGAACTCACATGGTGGGATAAGACACATTTGTTGTTGTTTCTTATGTTTTGTGTGGGAAATATATCTGATACAATTTCTTTTTTTCCCCTGAATTTGCTAGTTTGAGCACGGAAATCGACATTCCAAGTGGTGTCGTCGCATGTCAAGAAGAGAATACCAGGAAGAGGTATCTTTAGTCAAAATATAAATCTGTTACATATGAAGTGATTTACTTATCTGAGTTTGTGAGAATGGAATAATTACTGTCTTGAAAATATGATTTTGATTCTGTCATGGTGGTGCTATGGCGTTATAGCATGGTGGATATTATGTCAGTCACCATAGGCCACAACACCTATTATATCCGTCGTGTTTCTGCCATAGGCCGCAACCTCTATTATATCCGTTGTGTTTCTGCCATAGTCCGCAACGCCATGTCTATATGGCAGATTTTTAGCTGGCCGCCAAAATCCAACATCTGCCATCGATAACACTATCGTAATCTCTTTTTTATATAAGAACTGTGATTACATTAATTATCAAGAAAATCTGAGCTTCAAATCACGCATGATGATGTAATATGAATCTGGTTGAGTCTCAGTTACCTTATCCCATTGCAGGTTATTCTTAATAAATGGGTTAATTAATTTTATTTTATTTTTATGAAGGTCTAATGATGCAATCTTTTGAATCATTTTACAGTTTAGTTTTTTGTGATAAATTTCTTTCATTTGTAGGGGACGCACTGAATCATGCTACAAGGCAGGAACAAAAGCTTGCCGTGAGAAATTGCGGAGGGAGAAACTCAATGAAAGGCATGTCTGCTTCTAATTATTAAACTTATGGTTGATGTCAAATTTAGTCATTTAGAAGCTGCTTTTTTTTTAGTTTTTCATTTAGCTGTTGTAGCTTTTGCTGAATATTATTATTCTTCCTTTGTATAAAGAATGTATATACTCTTCCCATTAATTACTGGTTTCTTGTTGCTTCCCAAGTTTAGGTCACGTTTTCTACACCTGTTTTTTTATACTTGAGTTAGTTGCATGTTTTTTATATTATGATGTTTATGAGCTCAATACGAAGTTTATGTTATTAATGATCTTAGTTCTTACATATTCTGTGATACCTTCTCAATGTTTTGTATTGTGTTTTGCTACTTCTAATGATAAAAGGGAAGAACTTCATTGTGATTGTTTGCTGCAGGTTTTGTGATTTGAGTGCTGTTTTGGAACCCGGGAGACCTGTGAGAACAGATAAACCTGCAATACTTGACGATGCTATCAGAGTCTTGAGCCAACTCAAAACTGAAGCTCAGGAACTCAAAGAAGCAAATGAAAAATTAGTAGAGGAAATAAAATGTTTGAAGGTTAGTATTTTTCTCACATACTTGTAGTAGTATTGTGTATTTTATTTCTCTTTTTTCTTCGAAACTTACCTCATTCATGGAAAAATTTCATCTATGGTATTCGAAAAGAATCTTCATCATCAAATGATTTTTTTGCATTTTCTTATTCCAACACTTATTCAATAGAAAGGCTGACATTAGGCTTTTTTTTAATCAATGCTCCATTCGTTTACTCTGCAAAATCTAGTGAAATGATATGATTTTAAATGCATACAGTTGATGTAGGAACTAGGAATACTCGCGCCTATAAATCATTTGTTTTGTCCACTACAAAAAAAAGAATGTATGCATATAAACAATATTGAACCAATTGTAATTTAATATCGGGAAATAGATTACAGAATTGCTTCTCTGCTGTGTTCACTACATGTATGTGCTATTTTGCTTCCATATCTATCTATACAAAAAGAGTGAATGAATATACAATTTAACTTTATGAAAAAATGTGAGGTGTTGTGTATGAATTAGATACATCAACAAGGACATTGCAATCAATGCAAGAGTGTTTGTGACTGTGAGTTGAGGATTATATAATTTTTTTATTTCTTATCCATGAAAGGCAGAGAAAATCGAACTCCGCGAAGAGAAACTTGTTCTGAAAGCTGACAAAGAAAAGATTGAGAAGCAGTTGAAAACTTTGCCTATTTCACCAGCAGGGTTTATGCCTCCTCCTATGGCTGCTTATCAAGCAAGGATGAACAAGATGGCTGTTTATCCAAACTATGGCTATATCCCTATGTGGCAATATCTTCCTCATTCCGCCCGCGATACATCCCAAGATCATGAGCTCAGGCCTCCTGCTGCTTAGTTTCTTGTGTTACTACCCTTTGGATGATTTAACATTCATCATTTTGATAACATTGTCCTAGTAATTGACATGTAAATTGCCATTGCTTCAAATTTTCTGTTTTCTAATATGAAAAGATAGGCTTTACAATTTCCAACCTATGTTGGTTCCAACTTCCAAGTGTCAAATAGAATCTCTCCTTAAATAAAGTCAGTTTTGTGAATAAAATTAAAGGTAAATTTTAATTTCTTCTCTAGAGAGAAAGTTGATTTATATCCTCTTATATTCTTATTTCCATTATCAACCACTTGGGCCAATCAACTGACCTGATTAATTTGACCATTTTCACTTGCTTTTCTTGGATGCCTTATTCCATATATTTTAGTGCAAATCATTTCATTGGATAGTTCAGAGCATATTGTTGTCGTTGAATGATTCTCACTTACCCTTGATACCCGAATTTATGTTTTATAATTTCAAAGAATAAATAATGATGTATTCATGATTTAGTGGTACCCTTCAAGCTTGCTTCAGTATCAAGGCTCTAAGGTGCCACATGATACAAGGTTATTTGATAAGAAAGATATGCTAAACTTCTGGCCTTTAAATCTTCTTTTGTGTGTTGTTTTTGGGGAGATCCAACATATAATTTAGAAAATCTATTACAAATCTCAATCTTGGCTCCAACTTTAGTGTCTCTTGAAAAGGTGAAATTCTTTGAAAAGCAAAAGAATATTTAAGTTCTTGCACACCATGCAGATCGAATGAGAATTATCACCTTTAAGATAATTCGTTTACCTCTGAGTTCTTAAACAGTAGTAAATGTTTAGAGATATCAATGCATTGTTTGACATTAAATGTTAAAGTGTCAACCATGTTAAGGAATATTGATCAAGCAAGTGACTCATGCAATTGTGTAAGGTTACATGTGGAGGAATTAGATACAAATATTATAACAAAAATCTTTATCACCAGCAAGAATCTTGGTGACAAAATTCTCATTCCAAGGAAGAATTTGGTACCTTATGATTCTTGATGTTCTCTCAAGTTTCAACGAATACAATTTCTAATATGTATATGTTTTGTAGTCATAATAAACAAAAGTCAATGTTAACCACTTTTTCAGATAGGATAGGATCGTATCTACTGAGACCAGTTTTTATACATATCTATCCTATGTTGCTATATCTAATCTAAAATAAAAACAAACAAAAAAAAAAAAGTTTGAAAATATTGATTATGAACAAAGATGACAACAAATACACTTCAACAAATAATATTGTATACTCGAAGTTTTTTTATGACAATAATGTGTAGGAGTTGTTTTGCTACACTGGTTATCTTTTACAACATTTTCGATGTTATCCCTTCATATAGCAAGATAGTATGGTATCAACAAAGGTAAACTTTTACTTAAACAATATTAGAAGTGGATTAACTAATCACCAAAATGTTGTAAAATTAAAGAAACTAGGTGTGGTAGCAATAATTTAGGCAGCAAAGTGAGGTGACCCAGAGAAAACCTTCATCTTACTCCAAATAAAAGAAAACCTCATAACGTTAATAAATGAACACCCATCTTAAGAATGAAGTCCAATGCATAGAACAAATCATCAATGAATTCAAAGCAAATTAAAGAACTTTAATATCCACTTTGAAGCTAGACATGAAAATAAGGCAAAGAAATAGAGACCCTGAAAGATAAAGGAGACAAAGGTGGAGATTGCAGGTTGAAATTTTAGGAGTAAATAATTTATTTGGTTCCTAAAATTGTAAGAGGATGGTTCATTTTGGTTCTGAAATTTGTAAATAGGTCAAAAAGTTGCTGAAATTGTATGTAGTCAATTAATTTAATAATCTTTTATAGGTTACTTTGTTAGAGGGTATGACGTGGACGTTAAATGTATATGTGACAAGTTCACATACACATACATGTCTTAGATACTAAAATGACTGATATTATTTGTAGATTTCTTTAAATATATTTATTTTTTTCAATGAACTTCAAAGTTTTAAATAGTAGTTAATATATAATCGAAATTTTGTAAGAGGACATGGGCTTTTGTTTTAATTTTAAAAAATTCATTTATGATGAAATAGTTATTTTTATTAGCTTTTATAAAAAATTATTTTTAATCGATGTGGGAGAAATAAAAATCTCCTTCAAACATTAAGTGCTTAAAATATCTTATTGTTATTCATATTATTCAATAACAATGGATAAAGATAACACATTTAAAAAGTGGATACAAATAAAATATCTTCGTCTATAATTATTAAATATTAAAATATTTTTTATAATATGTATTAAACGGATCTATGATGGGGGAGATATTCATTTGGGTAGACAAATTAAAAGCAATAAAAAACTATTTTTCTTTGGTCAAGAGAGGTATATATAAGACATAGAAATGAGTACACCTAAGTGGTCAACTTTGGTACGTCGGTAACATAATAGATATTTGTATATTTCTTTAATAAAAATTGTAATGGATGGTCCATCGGTATACACTAGTTTTAGACTATGGAAAATATTGATTTCATCATTTCAATAAATAATTAGAACTGTCATAATTAAACAAAATCACTCAATCAATAGTTTGAAATTGACGTCAATGTAAAATTTTTTATACGCATAGTATATGATTATTAAATCCTCATGTATCATATTATTCTTTTAATTGTTTTTAAATCGCAAATTTATATATAACTTTCTAAAATTCTTTAGAATCTTCCTCTCAAAAAGAGTCTAAGGACTGGAAGATATATTAGATGATAGAGGAAGCTGGGATGATGTACTGCCATTGATTGAGTTTACCTACAAACTCGGAGTGTCGCTGAGAGAAGGAACTCAAGAGTTTCTGTCATTGGCTAATGTGGAGGGAAATGTATATGTGAGCATAGAAGGCGTGGTACTTGTCAAGGAGTAACTAGGCGTATTTCCAACAGAAATTCCAGGATTACCACCAGTAAGAGAAGTGGAGTTCTTCATTGATCTACACCCAGGAACCGGGCCTATTTCGATTGGGTTGTATCGGATGTCGCCATTGGAATTGAATGAGCTCAAGGGCCAAATTGAAGATTTGTTGGGGAAAGAATTTATTAGACCAAGTGTGTCACCATGGGAAGCTCCGGTATTATTAGTTAAGAAAAAGGACGGAAGCTCATTATAAGCAACTTAATAAGGCAACTATTAAGAATGGCACCATATGAGGCTTTGTTCTTCTATTTTGGTGCTTGTGTTGTTGTTGGTGTTTTCAGAAAAAATTAATCCTTGTTGTTAATGTTGTTAGTAATGGTTAAAATGAAATTGATTTTTTGATGGGTTTGAGTTATGTAATGAGTTATTTTCAAATAAAAGAGTTTGAACTGAAGTTGAAGTTTTACAAGAAAATTTAGAGTTGTTAAGTTGTGAAAAAGTTCAAATTTCAGTTAAAAAGTTTGAGCAAAAAGTTAAATTAAAATTAAAATGTTTAGAGAAAAAAATGTTACTTTTAATTACTTTTAGACTAAGTTTAAAGAAGAAGTTTAGAGTAATTTATTAACTCGAATTTTTTAGCTCTAATGGTTGAGTGATACAACTTGAAAGATAAAAAGATTTAATTTTGAAATTATGATGTGGTTGGATAAATTTTGGTGGTGAACAAATTTTTATGAATCTTTATGTTTATGTAGTTAGCTCATTGAGTCTCGAAAAAGAATCGAGACCGTTGACACCAGTTAGCGGTGGGGAGAACTCTGAAATATTAATGTTGTTGTGGTAATTAAAGAAAAATAATTTTTCTTAGTTTATGCCTTTTCAAAAATAGTTGTTATGATTGATGATCAATAATGTATACATGTGGTTATCAAATCTTTGAACTTGTGTTTTAAGAAAAATTAGTGAATTAAGGTTTCAAGTTCTTATATGTATACTTTCAATTTTTAGAAAAGTTTGCATGATTTTAATTAAAGTTTCAAGTTATTAAGTAAAGGTTAAAGTCTTGAGTTATAATTTCATTTTTTTTTTAATTCCAAGTTTCATTAAAATACAAGCTTTGTTGATAAGCAAAGAAAAAATATATGTAATATATTTTGAAACGAATGAAACTATTTCAAAGAGTTAGAAGTTTGAAACTAGAAAAACATTTAATGATATTCTTTTGTGTGGTTATGTTGTTATGAGGTAAATACTTTGGTTGAACATTTAGTATTTAAAAATGTAGTAGATCAAACTTGTAG
The DNA here is from genome assembly GCA_037974735.1 of Cicer chorassanicum. NCBI lineage: Eukaryota > Viridiplantae > Streptophyta > Magnoliopsida > Fabales > Fabaceae > Cicer > Cicer chorassanicum. Next base: position 52,786,281 of record JBBPBP010000001.1, on the reverse strand, counting down.
TTATTTGAAACAAAACAAAATGAGTTACGAAAAATTTGAGAAAATTTGTGGTTGTGTGAAAAAAAATTGAGAAAAAAAATTGAAGACATTTCGAATGGTTGTTAGAGAATTCTATGAGAAAATTAAAGGATCTTAATTTCTAAAAATATGTTTTATATGTTGAATGTGTTTGATGTGAATAATAATACTATTAATCCTTACTCGTTGTAAACTCTTTTAGTGAAATATACTCTAAGGGGGTTAGGAGTAAGAAAAAGGATTATAAGGTACTTAAAGTCTCAGGGACTAATTTGACTAAGTCAAACACTATTTGATTAAAGGTGTTGGCACGAGTGAGATTTTCGTTGTGTTTGATTGTGGTAGCAATAGTTGTTGAAAAAACTATAATTGAGGTAATGGCTCCTTCCAATTTTTTAGTTTGCACATAGGGACCTTATATTTGTGATTGATGTGTGAATATGTGATGATTAATAGTGATGTGATTATGCATTCTTGAGTGATAATATGTGTTGCTACATGTTATAAATTTATTGATGAGAATATGTCTTGAGTATACTCTGTGAAAATGTATTAAAAATTATTTGTGTTTAATGAGTATCAAAAGGGGAGTCTTTTAATAGCTGCATTTACATGATTGATGGGGAAGAGTCAGAGTATGTTCATGCATTCATAGTTAGTGGTGACCGTGATGGGTCACAGTGTTAGTGGTGACCATGATGGGCCACATGGTGACCATGATGGGCCACATGGTGGTTCCATGAGTTGATTGGCCCTTCTTATCCTTACGGGGATTTTTAGCCGTGTAGGTCAGTGATAGACTGCACTCTAGTAAATCGTGTTGATCTGTGATATGTGGTACCTCGGTAATTAATACTGGTGTGTGTGAGGCGGTACATTTATGATTTACGCCCTCGATGAGGGTTTGAAAATTCTGGAATCATGTGCACTGGCATATAAGCATTGCATTAGGGTGCTTGGCAAGCGAGTCATATTTGTTATGATATGTTATATGTATATACATGCTTTGTTATTGTTTGTTATCATGTCATAACTAATCCTGCACAAAAAATCCAAACCGGCCCAAAACCGCCTGATCTGCATGGCCCGTGTGCAAATGGGCGGGTGAAATCGGGTCAACGGGTTTGATGGAAAAAGTCAACAGATTCATACGGATATGGGCAGGTGGGTGCGGGTGAAATATTATGGGCCGTATGTAACCGAACCCGCCCGAACTAAAACCCATTAATACAAACTATCTTACTCTACCCGGCCCAAATCCATTACAAATGAGAGGAGACTGACCCAAAACATTTGTTTTCACTATAAATATCATTGATACAATGAACCCTAACAAACCATAGCCGTCGAATCCTGTTACCATCTTCTTCCTCTCAAACCTTAGGCTTCATCCTTTCTTCTTTCTCTCATCCAGTTACCATCTTCTTCCTCTCAAACCTTAGGCTTCATCATTTCTTCTTCCTCTCATATCTTAGGCTTCCAATATTTTGATCTCATCATCTATTCTCAGATTTTGTTGTTTTATTTTCCTCTTTATCTCACCTCACTAATAAAAATTATTCTTTGAAAGGTTATGATTTTTGTTAAAAAATTTTTAAATTTATGTTCGGCATTTTTATTTCTTAACTTGTGATTTGACTAACATGTGTTTTTATCTTGTGAAGCCATAGATCGTACCATACTTTCTTTGTTGGAAGCTCAAAGTCAGAGGATCTCAGATAAAAAGAACAAGGTTAGGGTTTTATACATTTTTTATTTCATTATATATATATATATATATATATATATATATATATATCAAATGAACCTAAAAATAATCACATGTTTGTTTGTTTGTTATTTGATTAAACTAAATTCTATATATTATGTTTTTGATTGCTACATTTTATGATTTTATATATGATTCTAATATCTATTGTTATTCTTTTATTCTACTTTCTATTTAGAATTATACTATACTGTTTCTATTTATTTTAAAAGTTTGCATGTTAATGATTAACTTGTTTTTATTTTTTCTTATATTAGTTTACATATCATAATTGTTGTATTGTTTTCCATGTGCAGAAGCAACAATCTTTATCTTGAATACAACTATTAAAGATTTATTGAACACCACTTATTGAGCACCAATCTTTATTAAAGACTTATTGAGCACCAAATGTTCATAGTGTTGTATTGTTTTATTTTTATTTTAATTAAAATAATTATTTGGTATTGTAATAATTTATATTTATTTATGCGTACGATAGTGGAACACTCAACTGGTAGACAATTATAAAGGCAAAATCCTTTAATTTTTGGATTGCTGGAAAAAAAAGCTTATGAAAAAAGATATATAAAAAAGTTAATTAGTCTTTACAAAAAAAAAATATATAATAAAAGCATGGGAAGGATACTAAAAATATATAATGAAAACATGGAAAGGATGCTAAAAATAATAGCAAATTTATTGCTTACTAAAGCATAATAAAAATTAACATAATGGTTAAACAAATTTGTTCAACCAGCAGATTTATTTAAAAATTCTTTAAAATATATGGATAATTGTACAAAAAATAACTTGACAAAAAGGCCCAGTTGAATAAAAAAAAGGCCCAATTAAGCCAAAAAATTAAGGATGACCTAGTTAACCTGAATTTACCGAACCGACAACCCGCTTAAACCGAATACCCGAGAACCGACCAAACCGAACTTTGGCATGAGCAGAAGTGGGTGTTTAAATAGCACCTGCGGATTGGGCCGGTGGGTGATTTTGGGCCCGCACCCGTCCAACCCGGCCCGTTGTCCACCCTTAGCCATAACTGCTAAGTGTTTATTGTTTGTCTTCATGACATAATTGTTAAATGTTAATTGCTAATTTCGGTTGGTGACCTTTTACATTATTGTGGAAATTGGGCTTTGCCCTCAAATGATACCCGATTTCATTCTACCGATTGTTACCCTAACGACAGAAACATCGTTAGACTTCCCTGACCGGCATTCGCCGACTGGTTGGACCGGGGGATGGCGAGAAAGATAAGGGGTCGATGCAGTTGGGAGAAGATATTCCACTCTTGGTGAATGATCCTCTACCGGCTGTCTCTGAGGTAGTCAGCTATTTTGAGATTCCTGCGCCGCTGAAGCCACCTATCTTGTGGGTGGACTTGACCTCTGAGGAGTCTGATCCCTCTATGGCTGATGAGTAGGAGGAAGTTACTTCGAGGAGAGATACTGCGTCAAAAGGAATAGAAGGAACTTGTGCAGTGTGTGGAGGTCACCTTTGTTACTGTAGTTGTTAGTGGATGATCAGATTAGTTTTTTTTTTTTTTGTATAGGGCCTTAATGTCTTTCTTTTGGTGGTTGTACTTATTTTGTTTTGGAATGACTATTTCTATAACATATCTTGACAGCTGACTTTTGTTTCGTCGGTCCATGTTCCATTTTTTTGACGTGACCATGGGGGATAGCATTCTTATAGCAATACCTTTGTGCAAGTCTGTGCTGAGAATACCCTAGGGGTATGAACGATGTCTGATAGGTCTCATAGCCCCAATGCATTTTTTATTTGTATATTTTGAATTATTGTCCCAAAAACTATTTTAACTTATTTGTATATATGATGTAATTATTTTTTACTCTTGTCGTTTTGTGTTACGACGTATTGTTTTATTAAGTTGTTAAAAAAAAAAATGCATTCGCGCTGTTAAAAATCGAGGTGTTACAATTAGCTCTAGGTATAGCAATAGAATGAGTTGAAAGTGGATTTTCTCTCCCCATTCTTGCATCCAACTATTTAGAGAATACTCAGATATATCCTCATTTTTTTTGCCGGTGTAAATTTGGATCATTATTATTATTATAATGAACAAACATGCATGGACAAAAACCCAACCCCGTGCAGCAGCAGGGTATAATTGCTAGCAGTACATGAAACAATGTACACTAGAATTAAACATTAAAAAAAATTATAAATAATTATAATAATAATTTATCCATAGACAAAATAGTGAATATCATAAAAAAAAATATGAAATTTTAAGTTCGAATTTAAAATAAAATATTTAATTTAACAATTTTAATATTTATCAGTTGAATTAAAATTTAAAAAATATTAAACGTGACACTTATAACAACAAACGTGGCACAAATACCTCTAAATTAATCTCTCACTTTTTTTTACTTATACAACTTGTAAAAATTTCAAAAATACTTCACAGAAAGTAAACAAATGCACATTATACTTGATTTTCATTTTAATTAAAAATAAATCTGATGTATTTTGATGTTGAAGCATCAATTTTCCAGTAAGAAATTAGTATGGAGTATCAGTGTCCAGTTGTCTACTTACCTGTAACGTGTATAAGATTGATTGCGTGAATTCCTCAACTTGCTTTAAATATTCCCAAATCCAAATCTCGTTAACTTCTTCTTTCCATTTAATCATAAAGATTTAACTTAAACAAATCAAAATTAACAACCTTATTAATTAGTCACAGCCACACTCTCAATTTACTTCTTCATTTGCCTTCACTACCTTCAACTTTGCATAAGAGACAAAAAAATGGGATTCTTCTCCTTTCTTGGTCGTCTCCTCTTTGCTTCCCTCTTCATCCTCTCCGCATGGCAGATGTAAATTCATTTTCCACTTTGTTATTAGAGTACTTTTTTTGTACATTGGCATTGATATAGCATTTATGTTGCAAGGTTTAATGAATTTGATGCTAATGGTGGACCCATTGCAAAGGAGTTGATTCCAAAGCTTAATGTTGTGAAGAAAATTTTGTCCTCCAAATTGGAAGTAAGGCTACCAGATATTGAAGTAAGACCAACTTTTCTCTCACTTTCATTTTTAATGACTTAATTGATTTCAATTTTCATTATTCACTTGTTGTTCAATTTATGAATGATCTTGAATACAGGCTCGGCATTTCATTGCCACTATCATATTACTAAAAGGGGTTGGAGGGATTCAATTTGTGTTTGGAAGCATACTTGGATCTTTTTTTCTGGTAAAGCCTTGATGTCTTAGACTCTCTCTCTCATCAGATAAACTACTTAATTAAAACTACTTAATTAAACGTATTAAGTGTTTATCATGTAAGTTTTAAATTTTATGTATAAACTATTTTTATAATAAAAGATAAAATAAAGTTTAACTAATTTTATATAAGCTATATGTTGCTCCTTTAAAAAAAAAACTAATGTTTGTTTTCATAAGTTATCTTGAAAACTTTTAGAAATAAGTTAAAAAAAACTTATGATCTGTCGTGCGGTGTGTTCATCAGCTCTCTTAAACAGTCTCAGGTGTTTATGTCAGTAGATAAGCTTAAATAAGCAAAAGTTTGGTTGTGCAGTGTGGTATTATTTTCTCGATCCCGAGGCGAATTGGATGCGGAAGCAATCTCTTATAGCTTCAATCTCATTGCACGTTTACCATTATATCATCGCATAAACAAACATGTTCTAAGTCAATCCAAATATACCTTGAGTTTGAAATGTGAAGTTGTTATTCTGATTGAAACTTTTTCTCTTTTGTTATTCAATTTGTTTTTGGAAGCACACTTGGATCTTTTCTTCTGGTGAGGAAAGGGTTTGTTTTGATTGATTTATTAGGACTTATAACTTAAACATTTGGAAGTCTGCATAAGAGAACTTATGACATATTAATAAGTTGTTTTTAGCTTATTTTCATAAAGTTTTCAAAGATACTTATGGAAACAACCAAGAACCTATACGAAAGCAATTTAACTTTGTTTTATCTTTTACTATAGAAATAATATATACATAAGCATTTATGCTATAAACATTTAATTGAGTTGTTTATCGAAACTGTAAGAAGAAGTTGCTATTTTGATTACCATTTTTCCTTTTGTAGCTTCTGCATCAAGCGATTACGACTCCGCTTTTGTATGATTTCTATAACTATAAACCCAGCAGCCCTGAATTTAATCTACTGCTGAATGATTTCATGCTGGTTTGTCCAAATTTCTTTTCTTGATATATTTCCAAATGGTGGTTTCATTTGTTTAAGTGCTTAACATATTGTGGTTACTTTTGGTGACAGAACACAGCACTCTTTGGTGCATTGCTATTCTTTATAGGGATCAAGAACTCAATTCCTAGGAGGCAACTAAGGAAGAAGACTCCAAAAACAAAGACACTTTAGGAAATAGAGAAAAGATGTATGAATGTGTTTTTCCAAAAGATTTTTTTGTTTATTTGTCACTTGGATCATAATTTGATTATTGATATGCTTCCACTTTCTCTTACACTTGTCCACAAAGAGATTAAGTTAAGCTATTGTTAGATGTTAATTATGGCCACAAGTAAAATAGGAGGAAAAAAAATTGCTTGGTGAAACAATTAAAATAGTTCCATAGTCCATACTAACAATGTTGACTACATTTTTTTCCATTTTAGTCTAGTGGAGTATTAATTTAAATAATGATGTTCAGAAAATTTCTTTGTGCAAGAAAGAGTTCCTAGAATCATGTGAAAACAAATTCAAATGATAAACAAAAGGATAATTTCTTATTTATGGAGTGATATTGAAAAAGAAGATACAAGATATTAACAAAAAAGTTATAACCTTGCACTCAATCTTTTCCCAAAGGAGCACTTTCCCTTTTCACTAGAGCATTCTCTAAATTACAACTTAATTCTTCAAAACTATCTTTCACCTCTACTAATTGAGAGTTGTTTAACCAAAATAACAACTGTTGAGAACCACCTAACTAACTCATTAAGTTATTAACTAATTTCTACTCTTAACTACTCCAATTATCCATTATCCAAACAAATGATTTTATTGATATTAAACTTCTCATGTTGAAATCAACACAGAAATAATACTGAGATCTTAACCCTTCAAATCTAAAGAATAAAGAATTTTTGATTTATCGATAAATTGTTCATCTCACAATATCTTTTAAGCTCTCTTCTAGAATAAGGACAAAAGGCTAACTCAAGTTCAATACTATTAGTTTTTGTCTATGTAACCTCACATCACTACTAACTTAAATATGACTAATTTTTACTAATTTATTAACAATATTAACATTTGTCTATAAAAAAAAAATAGATCTCATTTTAAACCTCTCATCCAATTTAAATATTATACTAAGTTGACGTTAGAGTGTTTACATGTAGACCCACCATTAAAAGTTGTCTTATGTGTGGATAAAATCTTCATTCACAAAACAATATTATTTTGAGATAATCTATCTTTCTTGATAAATCTGAATTGGTGAATTGGAACTCAAAGACAGTAATCCTAGAGATTATTTTTTCAAGTTTGTTCCATTTTTATAAAAAAAATTATATGTTATTACTACATAAAATCTCGATATAAATATTTGTTTTTTCATTCTTTCTCGCTCTTTCCTATTCGTATGTTACATATCAATGATCACATTACATTTCATACTTGGTAGATTATTTGTTGCTTATACATTTCCTTACAAATAAAATAATCAGATCTTAGAAACAATGGGTTGGAGAGTTAAACCCAAAACACCACAAACTTGAGGATACAATCTCTTCCTGATTTCACCATAAACGTCACCCACCCACTTCTTCCCTGCTAACTCCTCCCCCATGCGCATTGCAGCCTCTACTGTCCCATCCTCACTATCGTGCGCCGTGTTCACAATCCCCATTTCCACCGCTTCCTTCGCCCTAACCTTCACCCCCCTCAACAGGACATCACGCAGCGCCATCGCTGGCCCAATCTTCGCCCTCACCACGGCGGCAAAGTAGTCGGGAACCGTGATTCCGAGGTCCACCTCCGGCATATAGAGTACCCCGCGATCGCTCTTCATGAGGACGTAGTCGTGCGCCATGGCGAGGATAAGTCCGGCGGCTGCAGCGTGGCCGGATACGGCGGCGACTGTCGGCATCGGCAGGGAGAACAACGCCGCGATTACCGGGCGGAGAGACTCTGACATACGGCGGAGGCGGATGCGGGCTTCGCTCTGACTCCCGGCGGCTTGAGCGTACCGGAAATCGAAACCGTTGCAGAAGAATCTTCCGTGCGCGGTGGTGACGAGGGCGGAACCGACGGTGGTTTGGGAGTTGACTTTTGAAATGGCGGTGAGGATGGAAGAGAGGAGTGTGGGGTTCAGACGGTGTTGTTCGTCGTCGTGGCTTGTTAGGGTTAAAATGAACAGCGAACCTCTTTTCTCTAATGTACACATAGTTGTGTTTCTTGTCTGTCCGTTTGAGATTGAGTGTTTTTTGTCGTGTGAAGGTACTCAGGGTAGTGGAAGATGTTTTTGGTGTATTTTTATCTTTCCTTACTCCCACAATAATAACTATGATTTTTTTTTTTTTTTTGACTCGATAGCTTTTCAATTAATAATCATGTGTTCAATATAGTATGGTATTTCTACCGAGATATAGAAAAGAGGATAACTTTTTCAAAAGTAAGAGCAATTTCATTGGTTTGTCTCTTAACAAACTCAACACAAAAGTTTTTATAGTAAGAAGAAAAAACAAATTTACATTGCTTTATAATATCACCAAATTGTGATCGATCAGATACTAAAGCATGAAAAATGTCTACAACCACTTTTGAATTCAATTCGAAGTCCACATATCCCAACTGCAACTCGTGCATCCATTCAAGCGCTGATAGCAAGCCGAGGACTTCACCTTTGTGAGCCGAACACTTATTTGAATATCATTTTGTTTTAGCCAAAACAAATTCTCCATGTTCATTCCTTATGCACATACCAACACTCACCTTGTTTGCTTGAAACGAAATAGCAACATCAATGCTGCATTTCATTATGCCTACCTCTGATTTCCTCCAGACAGTTAATTGATTGGACCACTTAGTCGCTACGACATGATTATGGGTTGTTTTGAAAGCAGTCTAATCACTTATCAACTAGAAGCTCATGTGAATACTTGATTGTGTGCATCCACAACATTATTCCAACATTTGTTATTACATTGCTTCCAAATACTACAAATGACAGAAGCAAATTGATCGAGCTCCTTGTTGGATAGCTGTTGTAAAACTCTGAAGATAATTTTCGATATATCAAAGCTTTGAACCAAAGCATCAAAGATAACCTATGAAAAGGAACATTTTTGCCAAATATTTCTACTGTTAGTACAAGTAAAAAAGAATGAGTACTATCCTCATCCTCTTCTTCACAGTCACACAATAAACAATTACTAAGACAATCGACACCTCATTTTCGTAGCCTCACTCTAGTAGGAAAGCATTGCCTACAAATGCGTCAAATTAAGTTTCTTATTTTTGGTAGAGCACTAAGACGTCAAATAAGATTCCATTATCCAGGAACGCTCAAATGAGAGTCATCACTAGCATCATGAAAGGATACCCTATATGCACTCTTCACTGAATGGTCTTTATTTCGTTCAATAAACCATATCCTTCCATCATTAGTGACTGAAGCAAATAGTGGAGTATATAGAATTTTTGTAACAGTTAATGCATCAAAAAGTGAAGATATGAGAGGGATGTTCCAAGACTTGGCATTTGAATTGATGAGGTCCTCTACAAGTAACTGTGCCCCACGAAACTCGTCATCCATAGGTGCTTCCAAGATAGTTCCATCGAGCAACCATCTCTCATTCCATAGTGGTATATAATTACCCGAACCAATGCACCATCTTGTACCTATTTTAAGTATTCATTCAGCACTACAAATGCTTCACCAAACAAAACTCAGATTATGACCAACCTTGGAATCTAAAAACTGCCCTTGAGGAAAGTACTTTGCTTTGAACAGATGAGATATGAGAGTATTAGGATTGGTCATGATACGCCACCCTTGTTTCCCCAACATAGTAGTATTAAAAACAATGAGATTTTTAAAACTTATACCTCATTCTTTCTTACTCATTGAGAGTATTTCCCACGAAAGCCAATAGATACCTTTTGAGTGGTTACCCGAGTGACCCCACCAAAAGGAATTCATCATTTTCTCAATGTCAGCACACAATGTTTTTGGTATAAGAAATATACTCATAAGATATGTTAGAATTGACTGCAGGACATATTTTATAAGAACCTCTTGACCCGCATATGAAAGACGTTTACTACTCCACGAATTGATCCTCCTACAAACTCTTTCTTTACAAAATTAAAGATAACCTTTTTACCTCGACCAACAATGGAAGGAAGTCCCTAATATTTGTCGGTACCAACATTGCCTGAACTCCAAGTATATCTGCCATAGAATAAAAAAGTGCATGAGATACATTACAGTTTCAGAAAATCTCAAACTTTTGGAAATTGATGGATTTCCCCGATGCCGCCTCATAGGTAGCTAAGATGTTTTTCATGATAGTAGCTTCATTAACATTGGCCCGAAAAAATAAGTTGAAGTCGTATGCAAATAAGAGATGAGAAATAATGGGAGCAGTTCTGCAACTTTTAGCTCCATGTATGTCACTTTTTACTTCTGCTTGGGGAATAAGGGCAATTAGGCCTTCTACACAAATAATAAATAAGTACGGCGAAAGGGGCTCCACTTTCCTAAGACCCCTACTCGGGTGAATGGGTGCAACCACGTCATCATTAACCAACACAGAATAATCAATTGTTTCCTCACAAAGCATAATCCAAGAGATCCATTGAGTTAAGAAACCCAGCTTCATCTTGACCCCTCAAAGGTAATCACAATCCACTCTATCATAATCCTTACTTATGTCAAATTTAAGAGCAACATTACCCAATCTCCCTTTTGTTTTAGTTTTCATAAACTGCATAATTTCAATAGCTTGCTTAACATTATCAAGAATGGATCTTCCTGGAACAAAAGCTAATTGATTTTCCGAGATTCACTTATAAAGAATACCCCTCAACATGTTAGCTAGTACCTTAGCTACCAACTTGGTGATTACATTACACAAAGCAATAGACCGCCAATCTTTCATACAAAGTTGCTCTTCATCTTTAGGGCTGAGAGAAATATTAGTCATGTTGAGAGTTGATGGAAAAATACCAGTCATTTAAATCCATCAGGACCAGGGCATTTATCCGCCTTCATAGAGAACATTGCCTCTCTAAACTCTTCAAAAGAAAATGGTGCTATAAGGACAGCATTATTAGAGGAGGAAATAAAAGTGTTAATCCCCTCATTAACTCGACCACCTACGCTAGGTTGTCTCTGAAATATGTTAGAAAAGTAAGCATGACCCTTATTACACAAATTAGTAGCATTTGTCAAACAGGTACCAAAATTATAAACCAGTGAAGTAATGCGATTAATTTTCTACCTACATGTGCTTGTGGCATGGAAGAATCTCATATTCAAAACTACTTCTTTGTATTAATGTGTTTTTGTCCGTTGACGCCAAAAATCATATTTCTTAACAACACAAAGTGATGTATGTTTTCGGAATGTACTTGATTTCTCATTTGATCAATTTTTCTCCTACACATGTCAATCTCTTTTTTAAGATTCTAACAACGATTTTTATTCCAATGGGATAATTATTTAGGACACAAAGCCAGCTTCCGAGAAATTAGCTGTGAGCCATAAGAGTTCCAACAGTCACAAACAAAATCATAAAAATCAGGATCAACCAATCATACGTTCTCAAACTTGTAAAAAAAATTCTTAAAAAAGACTCGCTTTCATTTTTAATTTCTAAAATAACTTTAATTGATTTTTTTAATAGTATCATCTAATTAATATGTACTTCACTTTAAAGTTATTTTCTACTTTACATTTATGATAATCGAAATTGTTCTTACAACACTATGATGGAACCCTCCTAGTTATGTACCGAGATCAAGGTGGTATTTTAAGGAATTTTAACTTCTTAAAAAAAAGGTTTTTATGTGTTATGTCTTTGTTTGTAGAATGAATGATCTCATATTTATGATCAGACAATTTGTTTTTTATAGATCTCAACCTATAATGGTCATTCCTTAGTAACCTCTTCTTTCACATGGGTTTGACCAAGTTACTCCAATATTTTATGACGGCCCACATAGCATGAGACCTGTAAGGACAAAATGCTTAAAGTAATAATTCAAAATAGTAAAAAACATATATGGTGGTTCATAGCTCCCTAAGAACAAGGTTTGTAAGGGAAAAATTTAAGATAATAAATCGATATTGCTTTGCAATACTTAATCGTTTTGACCTCAAGCCATATTTACGAGGCATTATTCGATTTTATTTTAATTTATCATTTTACTTCTTGATCTATCTAGTGCCAAATATTATATGATTTATTTGTCGAGTTCATTTATTTCACGATTATAATTTGTGAGTTTTCATATGGTTGGTTCGTTTAAATAGTTATCATATTTACACTAATAGCTTTGGCTTAGTTAGTTGATTGGATTATGTTGGCATAACTTGTTGCATTTTGATGAAATCGTGGATTGAATAAATTGATAGCAATACTGCATATGAGATGTGCAATTTTTTGATTTTGTCTTAACGATGATCAATTGGACGTATCATGAAAACTTTTTTCTATTGACATCATTGTGATTAAAACGTATAGGTTTCTACCCAAATGTGCTACCACTAAACATATTGTACTGGTTTGGTTGTTTTACAAGTAAGTAGAGTGTGTCTCGCCAATAATTGGTTTCAATTCCAAAGGGATTAGTAACTAATAATATATATAGTAGTGGGTCTATGCCATTGTGTAGTTATCTTTTTCACGGTATCATGTCTCATATATCTAATAAATGATAGATTGGAAATAATAATTAATGTGTACGTTTAATTCTGTTGCATGAATTATGCAACAATCAATTATATGATCAAAAGATCAATTTTATTTTCTTCTTTAAGTTTAGCCGATTAGGTTTTGTTTTCCTTTTAAGCTTGGCCACGTAGGCTTTGTTTACTTTTTTAAGCGGTTGCCAATGCTGAATTTATGCTTCAGAGTCTTTAATTGTAGTACAATGTGCTTTTTGAAGGTTTGTCAATGTAAACTTTTATCTATCTGGCCACCTTTTTCGAGCGGAGGATTTGAGAAGGCTCAATCATTGTGTTTAGGAGGGAAGTTATCCGACCACTCTTCTCGAGCAGGAGATTTAACTTAGCTCAATCAATGTGTTTAAGTGGAGAGTTATCCAGCCACTCTTTTTGAGCAGGTGGTTTAACTCGGCTCAATCATTGTGTTTAAGTGAATGTTATTGAGACACTCTTCTTAAATAGGGGATTTAACTCGATTTTGCAACTGTGTTTAAGTGGGGAGCTATCCATCAATTCTTTTCAAGCAGGGGATTTAATTCGGCTCAACCATTGAGTTTAAGTCGGGAGCTATCCATTAACTCTTCTTGAGTAGGGGATTTCAAATAGGCTCAACCACTGTGTTCAAGTGATGAGTTATCCGACCATCATTCTCAAGTGGAATATTTAAGAAGGCTCAGATTGTGATGACCGATAAAAGTTTTATGATAGTCATGTAGATTTGAGTTCTTCATTCATCTTAGTCATGTGGATCTGAAGTCTTCATATATTTATTTGTACTCATTTCAAGTCGGGCGCTCTAGGGATGATGCAAGTAAGTTAGTTGTGTCATAAATAATCGGTAGGTTTTGATGATCTCGTGATGAATGAAATGCGTAAGGAGTAATGAAACTTGGCGTATAGGAATCATTTTACTTGGCCCTAGAGTGGGCGCCAAATGTTCTTACAAAACTATGTGGGAACTCTACCAATTATGTACCGAGATCAAGGTCCCAAGTTACTTCAATTTTTTATGACGGTCCAAAAGTACATCAATAGTTAAGAACGATAATTGCATAAAATAACAATTCTCTTTCTTTCATTTATTATTATTATTATTCTTAATTTGTCTGAAATGATGAAATATGATAGTCATTTTGGATGGATGGAGTAATAATTAAAAAGTTAATTTGTATTTTGACCATATAACTATAATGATCAAGCAATTTTGGCTCCAAACTAAAATTTCTAGTGTTATGAGTTATGTGGACAAGCTAGCATAGATTTAAAATAAATAAATAAATAAAATAAACATATCACATGACCACACTCGATAATTGTTACTTTGAACCTCCCCTTATGTGTTCAGTTTATGCAATTGAGAATTAGTGTTTCATATTATTGTACGACAAAAAGTTTATAGAAGGAAGCAAAAATGAATTTGGACCAATTGAAGGAATCTTGACCAACCTCAAAAACGACAATGCGTAGATGGAGCACGACAATCGTACGACCGAGTGAGGTGTTTAGAAAGTGTCATTGAACTACATCTTGAGGTAAGCTTCATTGTCTCTTTTGTAATTTATTATCATTGTTTGGTTGATTTGAGATATTATTTTGTTTGAGTTTGAAAAGTTGTTTTTGATTATTTATATTTGTCCATCAAGCAAAACACCTACTGTTGTGCAACAACCACCTATTATTGTGTATTCACGTTCAATCGCATCAGACGGAGATTTAATGGCTAAAGGAAAAGCTACAACAAGGAGGAGAGCAATGAAAAAGAAGGAGGTTGATCCATTTGGAATACAACAATCTATCAACAAACCTTATGTTTTGTGAACTTCTATTTATTTAGTTTTTTTTTTATTGAAGCATGTATGATGTGTTGTAAGAATTTATTTGGATTGTCCAAGAAAATTAACATGTAAGATTGAATAATATTGCCTTAAATTCGGATTGTAATGTATTTTAAAATGTCTTAAAACAAACTTTGTACTATTAACCAAATGTCTTAAACTCCATTCATAATTACCAAATGACATACACAATAAAGATTTACACAGCAAAGACTTCAAATTCAAACTTGCATGATCAACAATACACATAATCTAAACTAAAAAACAATTACAACAAAACAGAACAACACAATCAACCCTAAAACCACAATGGTTGTGACTAAATGTGTCTCCTTGTTCAACACAACATTATTCCTCTTCAGAAAAGCCCCAATAGTATGTCTCTCGGGAACTTCATCATCATACTAGTCAAAAAAATATTCTCCCAATTCATATTTTCCATATGAAACCTTTATATTTATCACATCCAAAAAATCTTCTCTTAGTAAATTATTTGGTTCAAGAAATGACAAAGGGGAAATCAATATCACAATGCATAACATTTTGTATCATTGTTTCCCTAATGAAGATGCATATGATATTCCATTGTAGTGCTCCATTAGTAGTGCTTAAAGAAGAAACAAGAAAAACATAAAAGAATAATGAAAATGAAGCAACATTAGACGATGAAGACTAAGAAAAATGTGAAGGTCGAAGACGAAGCTGGAACAAACATGACAAACAAAAGAAGGGGAATGTTAAAGTAGGAAGAGCATGAAGCAGAAGAATGAGGAACCTTATGTTTTCTTGACCAAAACGTTAACGTTTTGCAACAGTCACATGCTACAATTTATTTATTTTATTTTAAATTCACATCAACGGTCCATGTATGAAAAAATAATGTCAGATCAACTTTGACTTCATCAAAATCAATGGAGGCCTTCAAATTGTAATTAGGGGTAAACTATGAGGGATAAATTGGTAGTTTTAAAAGTGGGGTCCAAAATCAATTGATTGTGAAATTTGAGGGTCAAAAATGTAATTTGCCCAATAAAAAATAGGGTTAAATATATTTTTAGTCCTTATAAAATTGCAACCTTTTAAATTTAGTTTCTACTTAAACTTATTATTATTTTAGCTCCCATAGTTTTCACCATTTGCAGGTACACTCAAGCTTCTATGGAAAAGATGAATGATAAGCCTTGGAAGAATAAATAACACAATAAAACTTGGTGTATTGATAATATCAAATTAAATGGCTCAATCTAGAACCAAAAATAGACATAATATCACAAATATACAAGCGTTTTTTTTTTCAACAAAAATTCTCTAATCTTATTCATCTTGAGTGTGAACTTCATATAGATGTACAAGATAAAACAATTTAATGATTGCTACAAAAAAGAGTAGACAAATAATTAATAGTATTACTAGTCATAATTGTAACTTGATTTTTCTTCCTCGTTGAAGTCTCCTCTTATTGCTATGTCTCCTCTTTATAACTTAAAAGTATAAAATCAAGATACTCCCGTAAAATAAGTGCTACTTCACTTACCATTGGAATGTTGATTATTTAAGTATTTTTGCACTTTCCATTTGAATCTTCTCGGGCTCCACCTTTCTTACCATTCAACCCACTATATTTGTGCCAAAATACACACACAAAATAAAGATGAACAACATATACATCATGATCATCCCATGCTCCACACTTAAACAAAATATTTTTTCTTTTTTACTAAAAGATGTCTATCTCATTTCCATTTCAATGAAAGGAAAAATACAACCGGGAGTAGTCTCAAAAGACTGAGAACATGTATGTGATGCAGCCACCTTTACTAGAAATAAAATAAACCTAAGTGATGAGTCAAAATAAATCAAGGTTCTGCCCATACTATTTTACTAAAATTATAAAAAAAAATAAAAAATAAAAACAAAGAAAATGGGTAGCATCTCATGGCCCAAAGTCCTTTTCATGTAAACTTATAGTTGACCAACTTAGACTAAATTCATTCTAATTTAGGCATTGCTTATGTGATAGTTGTTGCCATTTTGTTTAAGGCATCCTTAACTTTCTTGGCAAATGCCATTGTCACTAATCCTCATAGTCCTAAAAGTGCAACTGTAACACACCGATTTTTAACAGCGCAACTGTTTTTTTTAAAACAACTTAATAAAAATAATACGTCGTAACACAAAACGACAAAAGTCATAAATAATTAAATCATACATACGAATAAGCTAAAATAATTTTTGGGACAATAATACAAAGTATACAACTAGAAAATACATCGGGGCTATGAGACCTATCAAACATCGCTCATACCCCTGAGGTATTCTCGGTAGACACTTGTACAGAAGTACTGCTTCAAAAATGCTATCCCCCTATGGTCACTTCAAAAAAATAGAACATGGATCCACGAAACAAAAATCAATTGTCAAGATATGTTATAGATACAGTCATTCCAAAACAAAATAAGTACAACCACCAAAAGAAAGACACTAAGACCCTATACAACAAAACTAATATGATCATCCACTAACAACTTTAGTAACAAGGGTGACCTCCACACACCGTACAAGTTCCTTCTAACACAGTATCTTGCCTCGAAGTAACTTCCTCCTCCTCATTAGCCATAGAGGGATCAGTCTCCTTAGAGGTTAGGTCCACCCACGAGATAGGTGGCATCGGCGGCGCTGAAATCTCAAAACAGCTCACTACCTCAGTGATAGTCGGTAGAACGAACTCGGGTATCATCTGAGGGCAAATACCACTTTCCACAATAATGTAAAGGGTCGCCAACCGAAATTAACAATTAACATTTAACAGTTATGTCACGAAGACAAACAATAAACACTTAGAAGTTATGGCATGATTACCAAACAATAACAAAGCATGTATGTACATATGAGATATCATAACAAACATGACTCACGTGCCAAGCACCCTAATGCAATGCTTATATGTCAGTGAACATGATTTCGGAATTTCCAAACCCTCCTCGAGGTGCGTTAATCATAAATGTACCGCCTCTTACAAACAAGTACTAACTATCGATGTGCCACCTATCTTAGATCACCACAATTTACCAGAGTGCAGTGTTTCACAGACCTACACAACTAAAACCCTTGTAAGGATAAGATGAATCAATCAACTCATGGAACCATCTTATGGCCCATCGCGGTCACCATTAACTATGAAATGCATGAGCATACTTTGACTCTTTCACAACAATCATTAAGTAAATGTAGCTATTAAAAGACTTTCCTTTTAATACTCATTAGACACTAATAATTTTTCATACTTTTCATATAGCATACTCAAAACATATTCTCATCAATAAAATTAATAACATGTAGCAACTCATATTATCAATCATGAATGCATCATCACGTCAATATTAACCATCACATATTAACACATCAATGAGATGGGTAAACTTCCAACTTTATTCTTGAGAAATCAATTGATCTCCATGATTTTGATAGATTCAAAAAAAAAGGGTCATGTGTTCTTCTATTTTGGTGTTTGTGTTGGATAGAAATGATAAGATTTTTTTTTGGAGTGTTTTGTTGCAAATTTCTTGTCCATAAATAAGTGATTTTCTTCTTGTGTTATTAATTCTTCTCGATACTTGTGTTGTTGTTGTTATTGGTGTTTTGAAAAAAAATTAATCCTTGTTGTTGATGTTGTTAGTAATGGTTAAAAAAAATATTGATTTTTGATGTGTTTGAGTTATGTAATGAGTTGTTTTCAAAAAAATGAGTTTGAATTAAAATTGAAACTTTACAAAAAAAATTTAGAGTTGTTAAAGTTGTGAAAAAGTTCAAATTTTAACTAAGTTAAAGAGTTTGAGCAAAAAGTTAGATTGAAATTAAAATGTTTAGAGTTAAAAATGTTACTCTTAAAATTACTCTTGGACTGAGTTTAAAGAAGAAGTTTAGAGTACTTTATTAATTTAAATTTTTGTGCTCTAATGGTTGAGTGATATAACTTGAAAGATAAAAAAAAAGATTTAATTTTGGAAATATGATGTGGTTGGATAAATTTTGGTGGTGAACAAATTTTTATAAATCTTTATGGTTATGTAGTCAGCTCATTGAGTCTCGAAAGTGAATTGAGACCGTTGACACCGAATTAACGGTGGGGAGAACTCTGAAATATTAATGTTGTTGTGTGGTTAAAGAAAAATGGTTTTTCTTAGTTTATGTCTTTCCAAAAATAGTTGTTATGATTGATGATCAAGAATGTATACATGTGGTTATCAAATCTTTGAACTTGTATTTTAAGGAAAATTAGTGAATTGTGGTTTCAAGTTTTTATATGTACACTTTCAATTTTTAGAAAAGTTTGCATGATTTTAATTAAAGTTTCAAGTTTATTAAGTAAAGGTTAAAGTCTTGAGTTAGAATATCATTTTTTTTTTAAGATTTCAAGTTTCATGAATTAAAATACAAGCTTTGTTGATAAGGAAAGAAAAATAAAATATTTAATATAGTTTGAAAGGAATGAAACTATTTCAAAGAGTTAGAACTTTGAAACTAGAAAAATATTTATTGATATTTTTTTGTGTGGTTATGTTGTTATGAGGTAAATACTTTGATTGAACATTTAGTCTTTAAAAATATAGTAGATCAAAGTTGTAGTTATTTGAAAGAAAAAAAATGAGTTATGACAAATTTGAGAAAGCTTGTGGTTGTGTGAAAAATTTTGAGAAAAATAATTTAAAACGTTTCAAGTTATTGTTAGTGAATTCTATGAGAAATTAAAAGGATGTTAACTTCTAAAAATATGTTTTGTATGTTGAAATTGTGTATAGTTGATAATAATATTATTAATCATTACTCGTTTTAAACTCTTTTAGTAAATATACTATAAGGGGATTATGAGTAAGAAATGGTTTGTAAGGTAGTTAAAGTCTCGTGGACTAATTTGACAAAGTCAAACACTATTTGATTGAAGGTGTTGGCACGAACCAGATTTTCTCTGTGTTTGATTGTGGTAGTGATAATTGTTGAAAAAGCTATAATTGAGGTAATGGTTCCTTCCAAATTTTTAGTTTGCACATAGGAACCTTATATGTGTGATTGATGTGTGAATATGTGATGATTAATATTGACATGATTATGCATTCATTATTGATAATATGGATTGCTACATGTTATGAATTTTATTGATGAGAATACGTCTTGAGTATGCTTTGTGAAAAGTATGAAAAATTATTAGTCTGTAATGAGTATTAAAATGAGAGTATTTTAATAGCTAAATTTACATAATGATTGTTGTGAAAGAGTTAGAGTATGCTCATGCATTTCATAGTTAGTGGTGACCGTGATGGGTCACAGTGTTTAGTGGTGACCGCGATGGGCCACATGATGGTTCGTGAGTTGATTGCTTCATCTTATCCTTACGAGGATTTTTAGTCGTGTAGGTCTGTGATAGACTACACTTTGATAAATCGTGTTGATCTGTGATAGGTGGCACCTAGGTAATTAGTACTAGTCTGTGAAAGACAATATATTTATGATTTACACCCCTCGAGGAGAGTTTGAAATTTTTTGGAATCATGTGCATTGACATATAAGTATTGCATTAGGGTGGTATTTTTCATCGTGAAATGTGTACATATAATAAACAACATTCAAACTCTTGAGACTTATAAGGACAAATCTTATTCATGTCTTTTGATCCTATTGTCATCCATAAGAACTTGAAGAAAATAGGTATCTTGTATAGAGATGTGGTTGAAAAGATTTAACGTGAAGAAGAAGAAATTAAGGCTAAGAAAGCCAATGAAGAAAAGTTGAAGCAAAAGGAAGTTGTAGGGGTTAAGGAACCATAACAAAGAAAAGAAAAATTGAGGAATCAAGTCGTCCATATTTTTTGATATTTTACTCAAGAAAATAACAAAGAAAGTGTTAAAGAGTACTTGAGAGGTTTGTTAGTAAAAAGGATATTGAATATGGTCCATATCTTAAGAATATATCATTTCCTCTACCTCTTATAGTAGCGTTGAAACCAAAAGGAATGAAGCAAAGGGCTCTCCAAAGAGTTGATAATGCATCTCCTAATAAATAGAGTGAATTTGATGTTATTTTATTTGATTTTGCTCCTTCCTCTATTTCTAGTTTTGTTTTGGATTCATCATCATTCAATCCTCCTCAAAAACAAAACCAAACTATCATCTTTTTTTCTCAAAATAAATCATATAAAGATGATTGGTTGCTATTTAGGAGAAGACGACACCTATCACCACTTAAACCTCAAACACTTTTCGAGTTTGAATGGTCACCATCTCCTACCAAAAATCTTTGAAACACTAGTTAAACAATAACCTCCAAAACAAGAACAAACACAATTGGAAACACTAGTTCAACTAGAACAACCACAACCACGACTAGAATCACCATATAAAGGCTTTTTAATTTTAATAACTTAGAGAATGTATGTTTAAAATAGTGTGTTGGTTATTTTTTTATAAAGAAAATTTATGGTGAGAGAATTGTGTTTCAGCTCGAGGTAGAAAAAACTTTAAAACTCCTTAAAAATTTAAATTTGTTTTCTTTAATGACATTAGCAAGGATCTAGACCAAACAAATTAAAAGTTAATACTATTAATTTTTTTTGGGTACATTAATAGTGTGTTAGTTATTGTAATTTTCTTTAGATATATGTGAAATTATTTTAAGAACCAATATAAAAAATAGTGATATTTAGATGTAATTTGACGGGATAAAATGTTTAAAAATTAATTATAAGAGTTTATAACAATTAATCTCGCTTATAAGAAAAAACATCAATGAATCTCAATCCAAAAAACTTTTAAATTAATCTCACAAGTACAAATTATTTTAATGATTATTTGTATATACATTATCTTCTTTTAGATTAAAAAATATGATTGTGTTGGGCAACAATATTTATTAAAGTAATTAATAAAAAAACTAAATAACATAATTTGAACACATTTAAGTTTAGAATATGTTTAATGTTTAATTAATACGTTCAAAAAAAAGAAAAAGAAATACGACCACGACCTTAGGGTTTCTCAATGAGCAACAAAAAAGAAAAGAAATTGTTTCTACAATATCATCTCTTGATTAGTTGATTGTATAAAACATCCAATTATTCCATTTTTAAAAATAACGATATTTATTACCGGAAGGAAATTTACACCACTCATTACTCAGTTACCGAAACATCAGAACCAAAAAAAGTAGCGCGTAGTAGAGGAACCATTTTCGCGCCATTCTTCTCACTAAGAAAACGGTGCGCATCTTTCACCATTTATAAACTCATAACCCCTCCCACTTATTTTATTTTAACATCACTGTCACTGTCACTGTCGACTCTTCCTCTAAAATTTTCGAAGTTTTTTTTCCATTTAAATTATTTTCTGATATTTCTCTATTCATGGAGAACGACAACGTCGTTTTTGTAAACGGCAATAGAGTCCTCGTCGCCCAGCCTGTCACTGTGGTCCGCGCCCTAACCAGCACCGGTGGCGCTCGCGTTCTAGCAACGCCGCCTAGTCTGAACCCTAGCTCAGACGATTCCGACGTATGCAAAACTCCGATGATAAAAGTGAAAGACGAGCCTCTAGAAGAAGAAGAAGTAAAAACCGTTTCTGTTGGTTCTCATTCCGAAGCGGTTACCAATGTGCGACATTCAATCCACTCGCTCGACGATTTTCTCAAATCTACAAACACGAAAGTTGCGTCGGTAGATGAATCTTTGAAATCGATGGAAGATGAACCAACGGTTCAAATGGCGGAAGATAGAACCGCTGTTGATGTGGTTGGTGAGACACAAAAGTCTGTTAAGGTTGAAGCGGTAGATGAATCGCTGAAACCAATCGAAGTTGAACCGCGGATTCGATCGATGGAAGAAGTTAACAATGTCGATTGTGAGACGCATAAATCAGTTAAGGTTGAACTGGTTCAAGAAACAACCTCGGTTCAATCGAAAGAAGGTTCCGACAATCAAACGCTTAGCAATGCAGTGGAGATGTTGAAGGTAGTTAATAAGGAGAAACAATCTGTTAGCGATGATGTGCAGGTGTTGAAGGTGGTGAAGAAAGAACCAGTGGAAGAGAAGAAGATTCCAATACCGAACCTCGAGGACGGTGAGTTTCCTGTAGAACCTGGGTGGTCATTGCTGGGAAGGAAGATTGAGGTTGCAACTTCAACTACTAGAGGATTGAGAAGATTGGTGGACAATGAGATTGTTCATTTCATTTTCCCTAATCCACATACCTCTTACAAGTTCCAATGGATAGTTCGCATTGAAACCAAACGTTCTGGAGTGGTACTAATTTATAGTTTGAAAATGCAATGTGAGTTTGTTTTGGTGTTTTTGTTGGAAGGAAATAAATTTGATATATTTTTGTTATTTGGCTGTGTTTAAACTTTTCAGGTTGGGAGGCTGCCAATGGAATGGGCAAAAGCTGTCATTCCTCTAGTGCAATCTGGAAATGTTAAGGTTCGAGGTCGATGCATTGCTACACCAGATAAGCTGGAAATGATGCAAGATATAATGTTGTTAGTGAGGTATAACTATTAAGTAACTTTCTAGTTCCTTTTGTTAGTTTAGTTGAGATGATATTAATGACAGATTTCCCTTTTATTTGTTTTTTGTTCTTGTGTTCATTTGGGGTATTTCATTTATGTTTTTAGTGAGGTATAACTTATAAGTAACTTTCTAGTTTCTTCTGCTAGTTTAGTTGAGATAATATTGATGACATATTTCCCTTTTATTTGTTTTGTTCCTGTGTTTATTTGGGTATTTTATTTGAATTTGGGTTGTGTAGATGTTGTGTTTATTGGTGGATGAACCTAATTGATCCTTTTTTTGGGCAGTTTTTATGTTCATCACTCTGTATTCTCTGAGTGTGTTGATACCTCTTGGAAGCTAGAGGCTTGTGGTACTATTAACTCTACTGCTTATCCACTTCTTACACTGTTAAATATGCTAGAGATTGAACCACATAGAAAGGTAATAAACCTCTATTTTTTCAAATTGTTTTGTTTGTTTGTTTGTTAATGGACATTTGTAATGGGTTGTTGTTATTTGTAACTAGGCTGATTTCACCCCTGAGGAAATGAAAGCTCGGAAGCGGATACTTAAAGTATGTGTGACTAACTTCATCCTTTCCCCTTTTAATATATTTTAGCTTTCATAATGTTGCTGTTTAATATGGTGTATTGAATGTCATTTATTGTAAATGTTGCCTGATTCTTTATTAAGTAACTTCTGCATGCTGGAGGCCTAATTTTGCTGTTCATGCTACCAGCTTGATTCAGATGAAGCTTCAGCATTGCATGTCACTAAGCGAAGAAAAGGTGTCAGTGAGCCACTTCCAGAGCCAAATGAGAATGAACAAGCTCTTTCAGAATCAGCTTTGAATAAACTTGTTGGAGCTGCAGAAGTGTTTGACCTGGAGGTATATACATCGTATTCCAATTTAAACTGTTCGACTTCAATGTCTCTCTCGTGTCACCAACCTTTTTGTCTTATAACTTTAGGAGATGGAAGCACCAAGCACCTTGATGTGTTGTCTGAAGCCTTACCAGAGTCAAGCGCTGTATTGGATGACAGAAATTGAGAAGGGAGGTGATGATGAAAATGCTGAGAGAAATCTACATCCTTGCTGGTCAGCATACAATATATGCAATGGGTAAGCACTAATAGAAAATGGTTCCTCAAGAAATTTTTTTTTCTCCAAAATCAGTATATAACTTAACCTGCAATGATGTTTTGCAGAAAGACAATTTATGTCAACATATTTACCGGGGAAGCAGCAAAGAAATTTCCACAAGCTACACAGATGGCAAGAGGAGGAGTGAGTTTGTTTCTCTCTGTCGATTTTTAAACTCTTTCATGTTAACATTCAATATAAACAGTTTAACTTTTTTCAATTGTAGATTCTGGCGGATGCAATGGGACTTGGAAAGACTGTTATGACAATTGCTCTGATTCTCAGTAATCCAGGCAGGGTGAATGGCAATATTTTCACAAATAAGAGGAGGAATGTTGACTCATTGTATAAAGTAGAGGGTGGCACTCTGATTGTTTGTCCCATGGCGTTATTGGGTCAGTGGAAGGTGAGATTTCTCTGTAACTAAGCCAAATTAAAAAAAACGTGATCGTTCGTTTGTAAGTCTCAATTAATATTTTGTACGTGAAAGGTAATTCACAAGTATTTAAATTCTCCAGGATGAACTTGAAACACATTCAAAATCAGGCAGCATATCCATATTTGTACATTATGGTGGGGGTAGAACCACAAACCCCGATTTGTTGTCAGAGTATGATGTTGTCTTGACAACATATGGTGTCTTATCAGCTTCATATAAAAGTGTAAGGAAATGTTTCTCTGTATTTATTTACATCAATTTACATTGTGAAGCTTCTTACATTGGGTTCCTTTTTGAAACCAGGAGGGAGAGAATAGCATCTACCACAGGGTCCAATGGTTCAGAGTGGTACTAGACGAAGCTCATCATATAAAAGCCCATAAAAGTCAGGTTGCCCAGGCTGCTATTACTTTGTCATCACAATGCCGCTGGTGTCTAACAGGAACGCCACTTCAGGTTAATTATAAGGAAACATTATGCGTGAATTTTATCATAATTGTAAGGAGAAAAGTAGTCCCCTAACAAATGAAATTTCTATCTTTCTCAGTCATCTGAAAATGTTTATTTTGTTAGCATTTCAGTACTAATTAGTTTATTACTAACTCTCTTTCTAAAATCTTGATGCTCTCTATTGCAGAATAGCTTGGAAGATCTATACAGCCTCTTGAGTTTTTTGCGGGTTGAACCTTGGTGCAACTGGCAGTGGTATGTCAAATATGATGCTAACTTATAACTGACGTAAATTTGATCAATGTTTTAAAAAATAATTTTATTTGAAGACCAGTACTTATTTTCATAATTGTATGTTTCATTTTTTAATTTGTTTCTGTTAGGTGGACTAAGTTGATTCAAAAGCCTTATGAGCATGGTGATCAAAGAGCCCTGAAATTGGTCAAGGGAGTTTTGAGGACATTGATGTTAAGAAGAACGAAGGAAACAAAGGATAAAGAAGGAAGGTAGTCATTCTCACTTCACGTGAACTGTATCTTTTTTTACAATATACATGTGTGGATTTATTTATTTATCATGATACATCAACCATGCTATGTTTTTTCAGGCCTATACTTGTGCTGCCACCAACTGATATTCAATTGATTGAGTGTGAACAGTCAGAATCTGAACGGGACTTCTATGATGCACTCTTCTTGAGATCTAAAGTAAGTTGTGTCATAGCTTGCAATCTGTAAAATATTTGATGAGCAATTTGTTTCACTTGTCATTTTTCATATAGGCCTTAATTTTGGAAATGGTATTGTCTTCAGACATAACTTTGCTAGAAACTTGTTCTCTCCTTTAACATTGGGTGTCTAGTTGTGTAATTTATTGTGTTATGGATCTAAACTGTTTCATTCAATTCAAACAGGTCCAATTTGAGCAGTATGTTGCACAAGGAAAGGTTCTTAACCACTATGCAAATATCCTTGACCTACTAATGCAGTTGAGGCGGTGCTGTAACCATCCACTTTTAGTCATGTGGTGGGTGTGGCAAACACATTAAATTTTTCTTCCCACTCCTAATTTTTTCTCTACCAATAATAGTAATTAAAATTTGCCATGTGTGCAGTGGAAGTGTTCCTGAGAAATATGCAGACTTGAGCAGACTTGCAAGAAAATTCCTAGAGTCACATACTGAATCATCAAATATATGCCATGAAAGTGATTCACAGCAAAATGCAAAATTGAACAAACTTGCTAGTAGATTCCTGCAAAATTCTTATGCTTTGCACTCTGTCCAATCTCGGGAATACATTGATGAGGTTTTGGGGCATATTCAAAAGGGTGAAACTGTAGAATGTTCTATATGTATGGAATCACCAGATGATCCTGTTTTGACACCATGTGCACATCAGTTTTGTAGAGAATGCCTATTCAATTGCTGGGGGACCTCAATGGGTGGTAAGTGTCCAATCTGTCGGCAATCACTCAAGAAAAATGATCTTGTTGTACTTCAATCTGAAAGCCCATTTGAGGTTGAAATTGAGAACAATTTGACGGAGTCTTCAAAGGTTTCTAGGCTGTTTGATTTCTTAGAGCATATTCAGAAAACGTCAGATGAAAAAAGTATTGTCTTTAGTCAATGGACTTCATTTTTTGATCTGTTGGAGAATCCATTGAGGAGGAGAGGGATAGGATTCTTAAGATTTGATGGAAAATTGACCCAGAAGCAGAGAGAGAAAATTCTGAAAGAATTTAACGACACAAGAGAGAAAAGGGTAAGTAAAATCAAGTTATAATGTAATCATTTTCAATAAATTTTATCACCACCTGAGTCACTGATATGTTTTCCTCATTGTTCTGTTTTAGGTTTTATTAATGTCATTAAAAGCTGGTGGTGTTGGCCTGAACTTGACTGCAGCCTCAAATGTTTTTCTTATGGTATGCTATGCCCATCTACCCTCAACTTGTAGCTGTCATGTGGAATTACAATTTTCTGAGTTTGTTAATTCTTTTTTGTAATGAAAATGTAGGATCCATGGTGGAATCCTGCAGTTGAGGAGCAAGCAATAATGAGGATTCATCGTATTGGGCAAAAGAGAAGGGTTACCGTAAGAAGATTCATCGTTAAGGTTAGCTAATTCATTTTCCCAAGAACTGTTAGCACATGCAATAGTCCAATTCATCTTATTAGTCAAAAATGTTTAAACTTGGAATATTCAACGTGATCATTTTTACCAATCAGTGCCACTTAACTTGTTAAATTAGTAAACATTACTACTAGTTCACATATTTTAATACTAGTTTTCATATCAAACAACATTGGTGGCCCTGGCCCCGAAGATTATTTATCCATGCAGCTTATCTTGAATTTGCAACAAAAGTTCTATATGCATTTTCAATATTTTGTATTTGATATCTCTCTTTAGTTTGTTGGATATACAAATCATTTTTCTCACATAGATACGTTTTTTCCTTAAGCAATCTCCCTTATCCTTTTTTGGGGTCACACGTACTCAAAAACTTTCTCAACTACTACTGTTTTGTTGTCTTCTTCCCCCCATTTTTGTAAACTAATGGAAAGAGTCGTGTTTATTATGAATAGGGCACAGTGGAAGATCGGTTGCAACAAGTGCAAGCAAAGAAACAGAGGATGATATCTGGTGCCCTCACAGATGATGAGGTTCGGACTTCAAGGATTCAAGACCTCAAAATGCTATTCTCATAGGATCATTTATCGTGAAACTGACCTCTCATTTAGTCTATTTGTATTTATTAAATTAGAAGTCTTATTTTATTTAGTCTTTTAGATCTACAATGAAGCTCACTTTGTATAGGGGATAGTGCTCTACTTAATCACTTCGTTATCTTTTGCGTACAATTTTAATGTTATGGAGAAAGTCCAAACTCTGGGAAAAAACAAAGTACGTTGTTTTGTTTTGTAAATTTGGCGGCACTAGCGGTTAAAGTAAACGCGGCTACTTTTGCCTGGTTTTGTAAATGGAGACAGTTGTTTTTTGGTTTATATTGTTATAAAAGAAAACGTTTATTTCCTTTGTATAAAAATAAGTTACACTTTTTAATTGTATAAATTATTAAAATTACTTTTATAATCACTAATCTATTGCGACTTAGTTTCTTAGAAGTTCATATTCTTTAGGTTAAATGAGTTGTGTTTAATCACTTGTAAGTGTATTGTAAGTTCATATTAATTTTTTTAAAATAGTTATTAATAATTAATTGTTAATTTTTATTAGAAAAAAATGAACTCAACTACTTTATCCCTCAAACTTTCTTAAACTATCAAATCACCTATTAATTCTAAAAAGTTACTTTTTTTAACTTCAAAATTTCTCAAAGTCTATTTGAGAACATTAAATTGAAAGTGAGGGAAAAAACATCATTGATTCTATTGATCGGAATTATGAAATAGGAGTGTTGAATGGTATTAGTTGAGAGTGTTGAATTGTGTTCCAATTTCTATGGTATAAGAGTTATTTGGTCATATATGATTGGGGTTATGTCGGTTTCATTTTGGGACTGCTTATTATTGGTATAAAAAAATTATATAAAAATACAAATAATAAATTAAACCAAATATAAAATTTCAAAATTAATTTTCAAAAAGTATATGTAATATTAACGAAATAATTGTCATCTTATATATATATATATATATATATATATATATATATATATATATATATATATATATATATATATATATATATATTATCCTTCTATTTTATTAGTATCATACATGTTTATCTATAAAAACACAAGATACAACAGGTGAGCTACCACATCGAGTCAAAAAGAGAGGACTATAAGAATTCTTTAAAATGGCTAAGATAAAATACACAAGGAAATGATTTTTCTAAATGTTCTTCTTTTATAGTTTTCACCATTTGACCTAATGAGCCCTCCTTTGAACGTCCAAATCCACTGGGTTTAGCTTTTGAGGTCCATACCACTTGTCGCACGTGGGAATGATTGCCTCATTCTCATTAGCTCATCTATATTGGACGCGTTGAGCTACAACACGTGCATCTCACATCACGTGTCTGTACATGAGTGTGATGGGTCATGAGGCATTTCTCTCGAGGACCACAACCTCCACTCAAGCAGTAGCTTACCACAATTAATCAAAATTGAGCTCAGCGTGACCTAAATGGTTGAGCTGAGCTAGGTCGGACCTAAACGGTTGAGTTGAGTTTGGTTGGGCTTGAACAGTTGATCTGGACTTGGTTTGACCTAAATGGTTGAACTAAGCTTGATTGGACCTAAACGATTGAGTTGAGCTTGGATGGACCTGAAGTGTTGATTTGAGCTAGGTTGGTACTAAACGATTAAGTTGATTTTGGTTGGACCTGAATGATTGAGCTGAACTTGGTTATCGTGGAATGGCAAAGGTCATATGGTATGATCATCCATAACAGTCCATAGTCCACCAAACATCAAGTCTGTTAAGGTGCAGACGTTTGTTTCTTCCTTCGTCAGCCGATATCAGTCCACCAAGCGTCAAACATGTTAAGGTGTAGACGTTTGTTTCTTCCTCTATCGGTCGATATCAATCCACAATCCACCAAGCGACAAGCCTGTTAAGGTGTAGACGTTTTTTTTTCTTCCTTCGTCCGCCGATACCAGTCATTAGTGATAATGCTGGTTTTTGGGTATATACCGACACTCTCTTAGGTCTTGAAGTCATGGGTGTGCTCGGCCACCCTTATTATGAGGTCAAGGAAAGTTTAACAGCCTGACCCGCTCAATTGGTAGTGGAAATGAATGGACGGTGATACTTATCCCCTAGGTACCGGGTTCGATTCCCACGGAAGGCAAAAACTCGATATTTCCTATGGGTGGAAAGGAGGGCGAGAAGGTGGTGATTAATAATGCCGATAACGGTAAGGGTCGGACTGTTACAGAAAGTCTGTAACGAATCTCTCCATATAACGGTAAGGGTCGGACTGTTACAGAAAGTCTGTAACGAATCTCTCCATATAACGTAAATTGCTCGACACCCTTATTATGATGTCAAGGAAAGTCTCTAAAGTATCTTTCTCTATAACATAAATTTTTCTAAGGGTCAAGTCTATACCGATACTCACTTAGGTTTTGAAGGCATGACACTCCTCGACCACCCTTATTATGAAGTTAAGGAAAATCTCTAATTGATCTTTCCCTATAAAGTAAATTTGGCTAAGGATGATTTAGTAGAAAGCAACCTTGATTGCAACATTAAATATGAAAGAAACGTTACAAGATTGGTTGACTATTGGCATATTTTCTTTCATTGTCACTAACTTCACCAAAACCAAAAAATAAAACTAGACTATTGACATATTTACCTTCATTGTCACCTGCTTCATCAAAACTAAAAAATAAAACTTGCCCATTTTAATTTTGCTCACCCACCCTATTTTTCTAACTGAAGTAGTAACAGAGGTTAGCTGCATTCCAAGTCCATGGTAGAATTTTTCCATCCAAGTGCTCTAAGCGGTAAGCTCCCTTCCTCACATCTTATTTGACTCTGAACGGTCATTCCCATCGCGGGTGCAGTTTCCCTAGTGGTTTCAATCTAGGTTTTTCTCATAAGTAATAAATCTCCTTGTTTGTATTCCTCATTCCTTGTAGAAATTTTCTACACTTGCGCTAGAAAATTGAGTTCCATTATCAATTACTACCATAGCTGGGATACCCAATCTACAAATGATCTTTTTCCAATAAAATTTCCTAATCTTTTTCCAATAAAATTTCCTATCCACTTGGTGAAGTAATCCACTACCACAATCAAGAATTTCATTTGGGCTTTGACCCAGCAATCATACTCGCCCGAAAAACGATAAAATACTGCCTTTTAAAACGACGGCGTCCGAAGTTATCGCTCAGAAACCCTAATACTCTTCCTATAAAATCAGAAACTGCGAACATCGTTCATCGGTGCCAAACATAGTGTCTTTGTTTTTCATTTCTATTGTTTATGCATCAAAATTTACATTTTTTACTTCCTGTTTTTATTTTATGAATTCCGAATTTCGTTATTGATAGCTTGAGATCGCGATGATGACTCCATAAAATTCAAGCTCAACAGACCGGAATGCAGGGCTTTCTCTCTACGAGAAATACTTTGCGTGTCGATAACCCCGCTGAACTGAGCGATCTCTTAGCTTTGTAAAATATATTGTCTCTGATTTTCAATGTTTTGATTATTTTTATGTTGGGTTGTGTTTTATGGGAAAAGCGTGTTCACAATGAGGATACAAAGCTCCCTCTTCTGATTTGAATTGAGGAAAATTGCAGGCAGAATCGAACCTAAATAAATCTAGCCACCACTGAGTGAACACTTTATCCCTTTCAATATGATATTTCCATTTTCCATTGAAAGTGTAATTTTTTATTTCAATATTAATTTATTTTTATACGTTGAGGTCAGTGATGTGTTTAATTTGCCTACATTGTCTGATTATCTTTTATAGATTTGATGTTTTCAAATAACCTGAGACCTCGTTGCAAAATTATTTATTTATTTTGCAAATATGATGTGGTTTATATGGTTTCTTTAGTCTGATAAATTTTTATTAAAAATAATTTAGTTTTGTTTATCAAGTTGCATTTCGGTTGTATTCAAGTCTTATACGTTTTGTTATTTCTTTTTAATCAAATTATTGTGTATGATTTTATCTTTCAATTGTAAGTGACATGGGCTTGTCAAGTGTGTTTAAAGGGTTAAACTCTTACAATATTATTTTGAAGATGGTTATAGAAATGTTGTTTCTTTAATTATAAAGAAATGTAGTTTTTATTGTCATTTTCGTAGTATTGTTGTAATAAGTTTTTTCAAGCTGGTAAGTTTACTCTTGAGAGTAACGCATGCCTACCAGACCATAATATGGCGTTCTGATGGAGTGATGTGTGTTGTGGCAGGTGTTTGGATCGTCACTGTTGACTGTATGGATCATTGTTATATAAATATTTCAACCAAATAAAAATAATTTGCCATTGTTGTTTTGTAATCATCTAATAGGTATTGTATGATCTGTACTAAGTATGTATTATTGTAATTGTTTTTCGTTTTTTTTTTTATGCATATTATTTGAGCCAAATATTGAATTACAAAATGGTTGTTACAAAATGCACAGTATCTGTATAAATGTATATTTATTCATTTCTTTTGAACAAATTTGAGAAATTACACTAGATATACGAAATTACCAGTAGTTCTGCTTGGCTACAAACGTCGAATTTGTAAAGATGTTTTTGTGGGTGAAATGTTGTTTGGTTAAAAATAGTACCATTTAGATTATCAGTGTACAAGATTAACTATATTTATATAAGAGACATGAAAGGATTTGTCTAACTGAAATAATCCTTTTGTAACTGTCATAAAATTGTCATGCTCGTTGGAGCTCAATTTTCAATATATTTTTAGTATGTTGAAATTGTACAAACTTTCATGTTTGGTTTTTCAAAACATTATAGTTGATGTATCAACTTATTCTCAAAGGGGGAGTGATGATGTTGCATGTACTTTTTTTGGGTTCAATTGAGTTTATATTGATTTTACATATAACAACGAAAAAGATTATGGGAGTTATTGACAATCTTTGTCAAACTATGCAAGAACAATCTTAGGATATACTTAATGTTATGCAGCTGGTCTGTACTATTGAAGTGTTGATTCAAAAGTTAAGAGGTATTGGTTGGTAAGATTTATTGAGGGATGTGATATTATTTTGTGAGGAACATGATATTGATGTGCCTGATTTTAGGGCCACCTATATAGCACGTCATGAGCAATCTCGATATTATACAGATCATATCAAAATAGAAAATGATTTTAGAGTGAACATATTTTTAGTTAGTGTAAATAAACAATTGCTAGAATTAAACAATATATTTAGTGAACAAAGAATTGAGTTTTTAACATTAATCTTTGCTTTAGTTCCTTAGGATGCTTATAAAGTTTTAAACTTTGACGATATATGCGCCCTTGTGGAAATTTTTTATCCTTTTGATTTTAGTGAACATCAAAAGATTAGTTTAAGGTTTCAACTTCAACATTTTATAATAGATGTTCATAGCTATTGAACTTTGATGAACTTATGCACTATGCATGAATTTTGTCAAAAATAGGAAAGTTGGATACATACTTGCTTGATCGTTTAATTTGTCCTATCTTAATTTTTCCAGTTTCTTTAGTTGCAAATTTTCAATAATGAAGATCATCAAAACAAGAATGCGTAATAGAATGGAAGATGAATTTTTGCCAAAAAATTTAGTCATTAATATTGAAAGGGAAATGGCTAATAACTTTGATTCTGATTTAATTATTGATGAGCTCAAGGATTTGAAGGAAAGAAGAGCACTACTTTAAGTGGATATAATTGGAGTGCATTATGTACTTTCTCTTTAAGGATTTAACATTCCATATTTGATACAGCTAATCATTTTTGTCATTTCCTTTATACTATATATTTATTATCAATGGATTTGTTTATCTTATATCCGTGTTTTTTTTTTCTTCAAAGGTTTTTTCACATTAAATATATGTATTATTTCTTCTTGTTCTTTTTTTACTTATATGTTGACCGCTTCATGTTAATTTGGCAAGCTCAGCCACTACACCTAGGTACGGCCTTTCCATGATTTATATGATACACGTAAGGTCAAATAGTTAATCAATATATTAATTACCATACGTGTTAATGAAGAAGAAAGACTTATGATAGAGCAAGGTGAGAGTGCATTGCTGACAATCACTTGTAGAAAGAACAAAACCATTAAAATTGATAAGTCTCAAGCAAATCAAAATGGGAAATACAAAATACTACCTTAAGGTGATATCAAGAAGGATGCAAAGTGTTTTATTTTGTAAAAAAAGAGAATACATGAAGAGACAAAGTTCCAAGAATGGCTTCAGAAGAAATGTAATTTATTTTCATTTTTTTATTATAAATCTAATACCACATATATTAATATAAACACTTAGTCGTTTGATTATGGATCAACAATCCATATAACCAATTCCTTGTAGGGCTTGCAAAACCTAAGGAAGCTAGTGGGATGTGAGAAACTGTCCTATTAGACATTGGGATAGGCTCACATATGAATGCTATTGGAACTTGCTATTTAATTTTGAATAATGTTTTTATTTAAAAATAATAATTAGAAAAGACATTTTATATACCAAGTTTTTACAAAACTTGATTTCATTTTCTATACTTGCACCGTTTGGATATTTGTTTAATTCTAAAAACACATCTTATGAATTATTTTATAATTTTGAATGTGTTTGAAATGATATATTATTTGATGATCTTTATCGTATTAATTTACAAAACGACTCCATTCAAGGTCATCTCAATATTTTTGGAGCCCCTGTTCAAATCTAAAAACTAGGTCACTAACATCACAAAACCATAACATCAAGATTCAACATTCTAACACTTGGTTATGGGTGGTGGCTCCTGGTAGGCTGCATCCGGTATTACAGATTCACAGTGGTGGGAAATTTAGTATTTATTCTAGGCATAAGATGTAAATATAAAATTTTAGAGTGTTCAGCGTACAAAATTAAGATATCAATGCAATTTTTCAAAGGTTAAGGTATACTATAAATTTTTTTGAGGCCTTCCCTAATTAGGGGTCTTGTGCCAGTGTTTTTGGTTGCACAGGTTGATAGTCGGCTCTGACTCCATTCATAGTTTTATGCATGTTCAAACTAGATTTAAGCGATGTAATGTTAACTAGAATTCATATATGTTATTACATCTGAGATTATGATATATTTCCATAGAGAGAATTTAAAAATTGGTGAAATATGGGGCACTCAATACTCTTGATTTTGCTGACTTTGAAAATTATGTTGACTCCATTAAGGGAAAGCAGACCAACAAGTCTAAGAAATGGGCAATTAGGAGTTCAAACATAATAGAACTAATTCATACAGACATATGTTGTCAAGACATGGATGCGCATGGTTAGAAACATTTTATCACCTTTATAGATGATTGCCACAATATTTGAATGTTTATTTGCTTCATAATAAAAATGATGCATTGGAGGCCTTCAACGTCTTTAAGGCTAAAGTTGAGAACCAATGTGCAAAGTGAATAAAAATAGTGAGATCAAATTAAGGTGGTGAATATTATGGTAGGTACACTGAGAATGGACAAACACCCAATCCATTTGCTAAGTTTCCTTAAGACACACATGATTGTGTCCCATTTAACTATGACTGGTTTGAACCAAAATGATGCTGTAAAAAGAAGAAACAAATAATTATTAGACATGGTATGAAATATGCTTAGCAACTCTAACCTTCCAAAATCCATGTGCATTGAAGCAATAAAGACGACTATGTATATTTTAAACAACATTCCAACCAAGATTGTTTCAAATACGCATTTTGAATTATTTAACGATTACAACCCGAGTTTGAAACATATACGCATTTGGGGATGACTGTCTAAGGTGAAGATTTATAACCCACAAGAGATGAAGCTACACTCGAGCAACATTAATGGATATTTCATTGGATATGTAGAAAGGTCTAAAGGTTATAGATTTTATTGTCAGTCTCACACTATTAGGATTGTGGAGGTAAGAGATGTAGTGGGAGTAGTGAACCCAAGAACTTAGTTTTTGTGTGTGATCATATAGAGTCTCAACATTTAACTACAACAATACCTCTCAAGTTCAAATGAATGTTGATCATCCAATCATTAAGTTTCCACAAAATGCTTATAATTTAGTAGATCAAGTTGGTCCTCAAATGCATGAAAATTTGAAGGTACATAGCGTAAGGAAGGTGTACTCGTGATAGATTAGCCTTTTAATTATTTCAACATTTGTTTTGTGTTGCATCTTTCTTCCAACGTTGTCCTCTCTCATTTGCAGCAACTATTTGACTTGGCTTGGGCTTCCTTTGATACCTAAGTCTGTAATTAGATATTTAAATTGATCTGTCCTGATAACCTAATTTATATAAATTCATACATTAAACAAATTGAACTGGATTATCTATCAATGATAATGAGTTGTGATATCTTATTCCATATCCACCTCATGTTAGTTCACAGTTAAATGAGTTAATCTATAGATCATAAAAAATTACTATTTTATATTAAAAAACAAAAAAGATTGTCTTATAGTTATCTTTGTTTTTACAAGTTAAAAATTGTTGACAATTTTATGTTATAATTTGTAAGTACCAAGAAAAAAAATCACAAATACTAAAATATAACTTTTACAATCCAAACAAACGGTAAGAGTATTTTTTTTTGAAATGTCCAAAGTTAATAATTAATTGTTTTATTAGTATTTTTTTTTCATCCGATTTGAAACTTAGGTTCTTTAATTCTTTAACCCTTTCAAATTAGATGATTTATCCACCCACCCCAATATTAATAGTATTGAAAGTAAGAGGAAGTCTTGTATAGTCACAAATATTTGGGCGCAAACTTAGTCACACACATTAAAAAAAATATAAAAATTAAAAAAATAAAATAATATGTATTTTTAAAATAAATAAGTGATATGTATTTTTGTGTCGAAATGATGTGTCCAGATAATTGTGTCCAGCCAAGTATTTTTCTTGAAAGTATAATAAAACAATACGATAGAATAATATATATAGTTATTAACAAAAAATTATTAATTTGTCCAAATTATAGTGAACAAAATGTAATTAATGTTTTTTTTAAAATGTTACACGGATCACGGACTGCACAAACTTAGACACACCCACATTTAAAAAATATAGAAATTAAAAAATAATATATATTTTTAAAATAAATAAATAATATATATTTTTGTGTGTGTTTAAATGATGTGCACAAATAATTGTGTTCAATCAATTATTTGATAGAACAATATATATATATATATATATATATATTAATTAGTTAATAACACAATTATTAATTTGTCTAAATTATAGTGAACAAAATCGTAGTTAAAGTCTTTTTAAAATAATACACGGATCACGGACGACAATAAATTTAAATCTTAATCCACATTTTAAACGATTCAACTCACATAACAATTTTCTTTGACTAGACTCAAAACAAAATTTAAATGGACCAAAATATTAAGTCAACAACCTGCACAAACCACAGGACACAGGTTAAACGAGTTGATTTGCGGACCTAAGTCCATATATCCAACTCTATCTACGCCATCTGTTTTAAGATATATGTATAAGAATTAATTAAGGGAAAAATATAAGACCATACTTTCAAAGATTAGGAGAATATATTAAATAGTTTAATTGTCATATAAAAGAGTTTTATACCGTTAACACATCACAATTATATTCGAAAATAATTTTGAAAATAATTATAATAAAAGAATAATTTAACAAAATTGATTTATTGTGTAAAACTTCCTTACATTGATTGTGTATATAAATTAAAGGCTAAATATCACTGGTCCTTTAACTTAATTTCTGTTAACAATTTAGTTCTTTATCTTTTTTTTTTTTTTCTCGATTTGTTCCTTTATGTTTTTAAATAATTTCAGCGTCACCCTTTAAGTGGGGTTCCGTTAAGAAAAAGTTAAAAAATCTCTCATCCGTTTTTCTGAAAAAGTTACCCTTTATGTTTTGAAAATATTTCAGAAAAATGTTCAAAGTTTGTTCTAAGTTTGGTAGTAGGATTGATTCGTTAAAACTGAAGCTATGGGATATTTATACTTCATAGACATAATTTCAGATCAATGACAATCGTTCATAGAGGTTCGATGGACATATGCAATGATTCACATGAGAGATTTTTTTAACTTTTTCTTAGCGGAACCCCACTTAAAGGGTAACGCTGAAATTATTTAAAAACATAAAGGACTTAATCGGAAAAAAAAAAGAAGATAAATGATTAAATCGTTAACCGAAATTAAGTTAAGGACCACATGTGGTATTTAGCCTAAATTAATTGTTATATTAAGATGAATTTGATTGTCATGTATTAGTATAAAAAATTTAACATTGTCAATATATCACAACCATTCATGAACATAATTTTAGAGATAATTATGATAAAAGTCAAATATATTTAAGGATCTAACAATTGTTATTCTTTGTAAAAATTCTTTACACTAGCTCTGCATATGAATTAAATATTATTATATGTCCATTTGTTTAAAAAAAATTAAAAGTAATTTTGATTTATATTTTTAAAAATTATTTGGATGAGAATTTGTTTAAAAATAATAGAAGTTGTTTTAGACTCATTTGTTACTGATTAAATAAAGTAATTTTAACATTCAATAACTAGGATATTTTTTTTAAAGATTTTAATATGATAAAAATCAAATTTTTTTTTTAAAAATATATCTTTTAAGAATGATTTTTATAAATAACTTCTTAAAATAGCTTTTCATTTTATTCTCTTTTGAAATTTCATTATCTAAAAATAATTGTAACAAATAGATTAAATATTTAAAATAATATTTTAAAATAACCTATTTAAACCAATTATTCATTTTAAACTTTGTTTCAAAAATTCTTTTTTAAAAATGTTATAACAAAAAGATAAATAATTTAATTTAATTATATATAATTTTAGGCTAGTCAATTACAACTGTTTCATTAGAAATATTTAACTTTAATCAAAACTATCTATAAAATTATTCAATGAATAAGTGTGATATGCTGACACGGTAAAACTAACTAAAACTAAATCTGCATAATAATTTAACTCAAAGATAAAATACTATAAAAGTAAAATTTAAAAATCTTAAATAAATTTGTCCAATATTTTAAGGTCAAGAAAATATATTATGATTCAAGAGAACAATATCAATATTCTTCAAAAAAAAAAAAAAGTGAATTGCACTTCAAAGCCGTTGAGCCGAGCCGAGCAAGCTTCAATCATTTCAGATTCCGAACGTGTGCACCGCACGCCCCATTGGCCTATTTATAATAACCATTCACTCTCAAACTTTCATTTTCTCTCACTACATCGATCTATCTCTCTCTCTCATAGCAAATCACTTTCTTTCTCTTCACCATTAACCTAAGCGCCACCGTCACTTTCTCTCGCTTCACCGTTAACCTAAGCTCCACCGTCAATAACTACCGAACATGGCAGACATCCAGAGAAACCGTCCCGGCGTCACCAGCCATCGTCAGCCAAGTCGATTGCAAAGCCGCGCTCCGTCGTCACTTCAGATTAACCGTACCGTCGATTGGAACGTCGCGATTCCCCTTCTCTCGCCGCTTGCTTCGTCACCGCCGCCGCCTCCGCTACCGCAAGCAAAAAGGGAAGAGTCTACGCCGCCGCAGCAGCGCCGGCAGATCGCGGAGGCGGAAAAGATAGTTTTCAAGAAGTGGCAGCACCCTGCGTCACCGTTCTGCTACGGGACTGCTTCAGTGCTTCCGCGCTTCTGTTAATTTAACTTGTAAATTGAAAAGAAGAAATATCATTAGGAAGATCTAACATTTTTTATTTTTCTTTTTATACATATATGTTATTGATAATGAGATTTGCTATATTGATAAAGATAAATACTTTCATATGTATCAAAATTTGGTGTATTAGTCACAAAAATGGTGTTTTTTTTAAGAAAAAAACAACTTTATTTGTTTATTTTTTCATTCGTATTTGTTTATATTTCTATTCTTCATTTAATAAAATAATGTCTTTTGGAGTTTTCCTTAATGGAATTTATGCTTTAATATTTTATTTACAAACTTTTTTTATATAATAAAATTTATATAATAAAATATACTTCTAAATGTATATTTATTAAAAAAAATATACATTTTTTAAAGTTGTATTTGTAATTGTAACACAACAACACTTTTTCGTTTAAAAATTCAGTTAATACTAAAAAATGAACAATCATAAATATTTATATATATATAT
>JBBPBP010000001.1:52730298-52746320 GCA_037974735.1 Cicer chorassanicum | reverse complement strand
AAGAGAATTATTTTAATATATATTTTACTCTTTAATTTTTTTCTTCTAAAATATCTTTATTATAAAATTAATATATCTTTAATTTTTTCTTCTAAAATATCCTTATTATAAAATTAATATATTAAAATATTTTATTTTTAAAACTTTGAAAGAATACGACACGTGAAACAAGAAAAAAGACTTTGATAAAATGCCGACATGTGTAGAAAAAAAAAATGTAGTAGTTGTTAATTTGGGTGTAGTAGTTGTTAATTTATTAGCAAATCAGCTGGTTTTAAAATAAGAGTAAGTCGCTGATTTATTTGTCATTAAACCGCATAATAAGAGGAAGTTATTAAAATATTATAATATGTTCTTTTTATTGGTTCATGATATATTTAAATTAGGATTATTTTTTTAAAAAAAAATGTACTTTTATTACAATATTATAAATAAAATAGATGTAAGAAATAAAATAGAGAACGATATAGATTACTTGATTATAATTCAAAATATTATCTAAATATTTCCGATAATTCTATTAAATCTAAATAATTTTTTTTTTATTAATTTTAATTAATTTTTTAATTATTTATTTGTTATTTTTGTTTATTATATCAATTAATAAAAAAATATGTATAGAAGGTCACATTTGCGACCAACTAATACATCTATTTTTTTTTTATATATAGTCGCATCCTCATAATACAACTCCTTAAAGGTAAAAAATAATATAATTTGACTTGTTTTTACAGCTATGATTAATCCTATATGTAATTTAAAATATTCAATAACAATTTATCATATATGTAATTTAAAATAGCTATGATTAAAGAGTTTGCAACATTGTAGTTGCACCATTCAAATTGTAATAGCATGATGAATTTACAAAAGATATCTTTTATGTTCTCAATATATCATGTCAATTGAAATTTCTTGTGTAAGCTCGTAGTGTAAAAGGACTCCAAAACTACAACATTTCTTATGTAATTTGATCTTTAAAAAATGTTCTAAGGTATTTAGTCATATTGTATGTCACCATATTGCCATCCTCACCTTGATGCTTTTGATAGAAATGTTGTTCAGCCATAAGTGCTTTAGCAGTGGGATGCTTAAGTATAGACCATACGAGTAGATACAACTTTCTTTCTTGTAAGGATGATATTGCTTATTTTTTACCAAAGGAGGAAGTTAGTTATAGATAATTTTTCCTTCTCAAGGACAATTTACGATGAAATCGTGCTAGTTGTGTTTACAGATATAATAATTTAAAACAAAAAGAAAGAAATATGTGTATTAAGTAATAAAGATATTTAACAGATCTTTATTAAACATATTTTTGCAATTTTATTTAAATCAACGACTCAAAAAAAATTAAAGATATTGAATAAGTTTTTATTAAACATGTTCCGACAATTTTGTTCAAATCAATAACTCTGAAAATTTCTGCTGGAATATTTTCTAGCATGACAGATAGTCATATTTTACATTGATTTGAGTTGATTTATCAAGAACTCAACTATTTAGGTATAAATCAACTTTCTAGGTACATCACATATAACCCTTGAATTAATTGAATGAACAAAAACATGTTCTAATTCATCTCTTGAAAAAATTGTGAACTTAATTGGGGTAAAGAAAAATCTCCCAATATGTTGAAAGATCTACTCAGTCATTCTGATAAAATTTTGGAATTAAATAGTTTCTTTTGACACATGGAATTATATAGTTAAGGGATGCATAAATGTAATATTACTAGTATACACGACAACAAAAATTGACATTAGTGACACTGTGTTGGGGAGCTCCCATGGTAGGTCTGAAAAAGTTTCAAAAATAGTCAAATGAGTGAATGAACAATATTGGAAGAGATGAAAAAGACGAGGTGGTGATATAAGAATATTCATAGTCGTAAAATTAATAAAGATGAAACGGTGAAGGGCTGCAGAGGATAATAAATCATGAGGTACAAGAGAAATAGGTGGAGAAGGAGAAAATAGATTGATGAATTGAGTGAAATAAAAAATGAGGGAGAAAGACAATATTTTCTTTTACTAAACATTATTTTGCATTCCCAACCGCAGTTCAAACATTAACGAGGGATAGGGTTGCTAGAAATACCAAAAATTTAAATTACAAATTTTGCACTCGTATCTTCTTTTTGAGAGTTTGAATCACTTAAACGTAAATGTTTAATTACCAAAGGTCTTGATCAATGTTAAAATACTTAGATTCTTGATTTTGTGTTTATGAGAATATTTAAGAATCATAAGCGCAAAAGTTTTTGTTGAGTCAACTTACTTAATCCGTTATTTTAGGGAAAATGAATTGAAGTTTTAGATACTATCACTTAAGTTAGTTCGTCCTATGTAACTAACTAAAAAAATGGATGACAGCAGGCGGAATATGGTAGCTCATCAAGTCAATTTAAAATTTTTTTTTTTGTTTTTGTTTTTTATTGTTCTGCTATTTTTC
This sequence comes from Cicer chorassanicum, assembly GCA_037974735.1. NCBI lineage: Eukaryota > Viridiplantae > Streptophyta > Magnoliopsida > Fabales > Fabaceae > Cicer > Cicer chorassanicum. The sequence continues at coordinate 52,743,866 of JBBPBP010000001.1, read as the reverse complement.
TTCAACTATTAACATTTTTTCTTAGTACAACCTAATAAATTTAGAATTTTATTGCTAGTATAATAGTTATGGAATTAAATTGATTGTTACCAAATTAATTTTAAAGTTCTTTTTTATTTAATTTTGGCATGACCAACTTGAAATTCATTATATTTAATTTATATCTATGTCAATTGCATGTCGGCATGTTATTCCACCAACATGTCGAGGGAAGAGGGTGGACGAGAGTTTCAATCCACTTTATGTGTATATGTGACTTCTACCATTGTCACTATCATTGCAGCTACGATCGCAATCAACATTATATCAATGTTATTAGTAGCACTATGATCGTTCTCATGATCACTACACTGTTGATTTTGCCATAACAACCACGACAACAAATTAAATAGAAGATCCAAAATTAATTAAAGCAGTCCTCAAGTTGCTGTACAGTCAAAGATGTTTATAGCACCAACTTTTTAAGACATGATCGTGTGGAGATTGATCCCATTTGAATGGCCAAACTCAATGATTCGAAAAGAAATTAAAGAAGCAAACGGAATATATGATTTTTATTTTTTATTTTTATCGTTTGTCCAAATTCATGTCCAAAAAAAAAATGAGTGGTTGTGATTGCTTTCACTCATGTGTGGAATGTTATTTGAACACAAATTGTGACTTGACATGATTAATGACTTATTTATTGTGACTTGACATGATTAATGACTCAATTTTAATAAGTTAAAAGGATGGTTAATGACTTGATTTTTAGTAGTTAATGAAATTATTTAAGAAAAAAATATTATTTGAACATAAATTGTGACTTGACATGTATGTATTATTCACCCTATATAAATGGCGAACAATATTTTTTTTATAAAAAAATTCAAATTTCTTTTTTCAATTTTATTTATTTATTTATTATCGAGACATCTTTTTGTGAAATATACAAATGTATACCATTAACTACTTTGAAAACTTCAATAACCACTAAAATATAAATTATTAACCATTTATTTAACATATATTTCACTAACCACTAAAATGAAAGACGTTAACCATTTTAAAATACTGTGATTTAGTAGTTAAAGAAGTAGCATAAAGTAGTTAATGTCATATATTTTGATGATTAATAAGACATATCTTTAAAAAGTTGTTAATTACATGTATTTTAGTGGTTAATAAAATCTTCAAAGTAGTTAATGAGACAAATATATATGTTTTGTTAAAAAAATATATTTACTTTTTTTAAAAGTTTTTTTTTAAATAACAGTTTACCACATATATATATATATTATGTGTTAAAAGTTGCGTTCAATAACACAACTATTGTTTAAGTGATCAATAAGATGCTAAAAAATATTTCTTCATCCGTGTCCAAAAAATTACAAATACGCGGACAATATTATACGGTGTTTCTTATTTGTGTCAAAATTCTGTTTAAATAACAATTTGTGTTTCCTTATACATGTCCTTTTTGTTATCTGATTCGGAGCATATTATTTTCCACGGCACAGTGTTATAGTGTATGCTATTCAAATTAAATGGAACAAGTGTGTGTGCACATGTGAGGATGGAACAATTGACTTCAAAGACCAGGAACACCACATATGATAGGATATAAATATAAATAAATGTGTTGGGGCCAGATAATTGCCAACCATAACAAAAACAAAGGGAAAGAACTTTTAAATTGAGAAAATTCCAAAGGAGATAAATAAATTAGGGGTGAGGCGAGTCAAATATTCAGCATAGTAAATTAAGTTCAAAGACCATATATTATGAAATCTTTAATAATGTTGTCACTTTTAGACTAGCTAGCATGCCGGTCAAAATGTTTGATTAGTGTTTATTTTATCAATCAATATTGGATGTGACTGTTTTCTACCTTCGCAAATTTATACATATCCGACGTCAAGCTTTCTTGGATAGCGATCATTCAACAAATTATGGATCTTCACTAAATAAGGTCCATGATGGTCAATTTTTGGTTAGGAATCAATTTGTTAATTGATTTTTCTTCTTCTTTTTTTATTTAAATAATTGATTTCTATGTATATTCAATTTCTTAATTAATTTCTTAATCGATTGAGATGACTCATAAATTCATTGCCTTAATATTTTGAATTAAAATGTAGTGTCCAACTCACTTGTGTGGTTGCTTTTAGTCCAATGTGGATAATCCCTCGTGCTCCACTTGTGACCCAACAATCTTTGTACGTAACTTTCCGTTTTATGCTATTAAATTGTTAGTAATGTTCTTAGATGCAAAACGAAGATAAGATAGGCTTGGTGGTTGGAGTAGGGAAGTTATGGAGTAGAGTGACAAGGAGGTCGTGAGTTTAATCTCCACTTATAGCAAAAACTAAGAATATTAACATTACTAACTAACATTGGCAGTTGGAAAAAAACTTGGCTGTCTTGAATTTGTTCACAAATTCATCCTTTTTTTATTTTAGCGACTTTAAATTGTATTGTTGTCGGACGATATAATTTCTAACAATTTGAATAAATAAATATTATTTTATAATAAAAATAAGCACACTATTTAATTTGGATTGTGTGCAGTTATGCTTTTCAAAATTGTTCGATCAAGATCAAAAGATTTAAATTTAAAGCACATATTCTAGATTAAAAAATAATTAAAATTAAAATTAAAATTTGGATCATCTAATTTTGATCGGATAATTTTGGTGAGTTTGACGGCATAAAATCCAAATCCACAAACTACCTAGAATCATTTGCACCTGTCACATAGAAATGAGCTATGTTGTTTCCAAAACTGACTCTGTATTTCAACATTGTATGCCAATGAGTGTGGAAGTCGGTCACGGAGTGTGAGAAAAACACCTAATAAAAAAGAAAAAATAAAAGAAAAAGCAGAAACCATATAAATACCTTGTCACCGAGAAAGGTACACTTTTCTCATCCGAACTCTCTTTAAATAACCACTTACTTGAACGTCAAAGTGTTTGCAAGTACGACCCCACCTTCGAGTATGAAGCATGTTCAAGTAATGAAGTCAACAATTCAAATCGGTCCAGTTCAGATCAGAGAAATGCTCTGTTTATATAGGTTGAGATCCCAGTTTACTAGAGATGGGGACAAGAAATGTTATTGAATAATGTGAATTCTTCTTCGGAAATAGCGGAGTTGCCTCTTTGTGACTCTTTGGTTAGGTTTAGTTGCAAACTAGAAAACCCTAAGACTTCCACAACGGGTTATCAAACTGGACCTGGGCATGCGAGTAAATATGCATTAGGTCTTGGGCTATATCAAAATAGTTGCACCCCAAGTGGTTGTCGAGGAGGGGAATTTGTCATCGTGTCTGGGAATTTGTCAATAAGAGTGATCCTGCTGCTTAGTGTGAATGTATTCAGTTAACTTCGCAACTATTGCAACTAGGTCTCCTTGATGATGATTGTGTGATTGGTGTAGCCCAACATTGTTGTTTTGGAGATTGTTGTGAATCAGTGATCGTTAGATGATGGATCTGCATCAAGTTTGTCGTCCTCGTCATTTGGTGAAGAGGGAATTTGTCTTAGATAACTTGTCCTCGACTTCACATGATCTAGGTGTTCGCAGATGTGTCTTTGACTACTGACGAAGTATGGTAAGATAAGGGACTTGGGGGCATTGGTTAAATGATGTGAGGTGATGTCTTTTGATCTTTCGTTTGACACGTGTCTCCTACGATCATAGGCATTCGAGTCCCAGTGACTATTCATTTTAATTTCGTATTATTTCGATGCTCGATCGTGGTTATTTATCTTGGCTCTTTGAATTCCCCATGTTTATTGGTTTGAGGTATAAATAATGTCGTTTCATATTTTGGAAGGTTTACACCCACTCTTTCTCCTTCATTTCTCCCAAGTTTTTGCAAAAGAGAGTTTCCAATCGCGTGATTCAACCCAGTTTTCCTTTTCAAACATTTTTGAGTTCAAAACTCTACTAACTACTTGGTAAGTCGTTCTTTCCTCTCGAAACTCTTTCCATTCCCTTGTTTATAGGTCATTTCACTTCTATTATGATGTTTTCTTGTTTATAGTTCGTTTTACTTCTATTACAAGGTGGTCGTTGGTGTTTACAAAGTGTTGGGCTGAGTTTTCTACCGTTGCGAATGGTTTGGCTGGTGACGAATGTTGCGTTCACCGTCGTGGACGATAATTTGGTTGATAGAAAATGTTTTAGGATAGTAGACTTATTTTTTCTAATGTGGTGATCACCGGGGTCGCCGTGCCATTGTTAAGGTAGCATGTTGGTTCCCCTTTTGATCCTTTCACTTTTGAAGCGACAATTGAAGGGTGAATTTGAACATCAAATTCATTTTCTTCTTTCAAATTGACATGGTCAAAGAGGTCTCTTCATAACACAATTTGTTATTATCTTCAAACGAGGGAGCCTTTAAATGTGTTGTCTAAAAGCCGTTGAGGGGTGGTATTATTCTTTACAAACGTCTTCCTCATGTGAATGGGAAGCAGAGGCACCAGGCGATGATTTAAGAGTTTGCTCAGAATACTCGTTGATCTGCATTCCTGTTTATGAGATATTGTTCAAGGATATGGGTTTTACGACGTCCTTTAGATTTTGAGGATTACATCTTCTTGCATCTCGACCTATGCCCGTCGCAAATCCATATGAAGGCGACACCGATTGTTGGCCTGTTCTATTCTATCTTTGGGATCCTTTGGAATAAGAATGCTTGTGGTTAGGGGTGGGTTTCCTTTAGAGAACCGAAGATAATTTTTGCAACCTATGTGGACAACCTTTGAGGCTTCAAAGATAGATATTATATCACCCGTCTGAGGATGTGGGCGGCTAGGGAGATTGTAGCCAGCATCCAATTGGTTACCAATGAAGATGGATTTCCATCACCAAAGAAAACGAGGAATTTTTCGTAAACATCATCCTATACTTTCCCTTTTCTGGTTGAGGAGGCACTTTCGTAGAGACACAAAGTTGGCTTTTAAAATGAAGGACCTGTCAGTGCCCATGGCGTCTGATTGAAATGTTATTCAATGTTTTGTCTACATGGTTAAGGTCACGTATTTGGTGAGGATGGCCAAGTCTCTTTAGTGCCAAGGTTCATAGAGATTAGGGACTTGGTCATATATCAAACTCAAGAATAGGCCAATGAGGTTCTTCTTAGGCCTATTTTACTTTAGATGATATTGATACTTATTTTGTACTTCTTTATATTTAGGAATATCATATATACTCCATTTTCATGCTTATAACTCTAATTACACATAAACTCTTCAACAATTTTTTCATGATCTTTGGGTTTTGCACGTTTTACTTCCACCACTAGTTTTTCATACTATATCATTTTTGTTGATTCCTTCAAAAGTTTTAGTTGGACGTATCTTTTTTAAAACAAAAATATGAAGCTTTATCTATATTTAACCAATTCAAAACCATGGTTGAGAATCAGTTTCCCTACAAATTGAAGTGAATTAGACAAATTGGGATAAAAAGTTTAGACCACTTCCCAATTACTAAACTATGTTAGTATTTTTCACTGCCTCATTTGTCCCCATATCCATAATCAAAATGATATTTTTGCGAGAAAACATAGACAATTTGTTGAACCTTGTCTCACCTAACTAGCTTAGGTAATACTATTTTCGCATATTGGGATTATACATATCTCACTAGTGTATATCTCATAAATAGATTTCCTATTTTAGCTCTCAACTTTGAATTACCTTACGCGTTTTTCAAAACCTTTGGTTGTGGTTATTATCCATCATTAGGCCATATAATAACAACAATGTTGAATTTAGATCATAAGAGTGCTTATTTTTTTGCTACTCTACCTCCCACAATGGTTACACACGACTTTCATTTATTGCTCAGCTCTACATCTTTAAAGATGTATTGTTTAATGAACATAGATTTTCATATCTTGAACTTTTTCTTCCAACAAACCTAAGTAACATTTCTCATGACTTCTCCCAACCTCTATTTGCATTGTCCCATCTCCTTTACGTCAACCACGACCTTCAATTAGAAGCACTAGCTCCATAACTCTAGACCATCTCAATCTTGACCTCATACTTCACATCAACCTTTACCTTTCCAAAAAACCTTTTTTATTGCTTCTCTGCTCTACATACAAATCCTTCATCTACCCTTCATCTTAGCCCTTACAGCCTACATGCCCTCCACCTTATCATTTCGTCCCTCAAACATACATAAAATGAAAACAAGATCAGAATTAGGGATTATTTGCCTTAAACTTCACCCTACCATGCTATAGACTCATACTAAACCCAAGAATACTTATCAGACCCTTGCCTGCCTTAAATGGATGGCTACTTTGCACACTGAATATGATGTTTTCCTATGTAACAAAACTTGGTTTCTAATTTCATTGTTGTCTAACATAACTCCCAATGGCTAGTATTTCATTTTAAAGAAAATCCTGATGGATCGGTTAATAAGTATCAGGTTCAACTAGTTGCAAAAGGGTTTTGATTCTAAATTTAGTGATTATTATACTAAACAACAATATGTAATATCTCTCAATTTATTTAGCATGGGAAAATGGTAAGGATACTAAACAACAATATGTAATATCTCTCAATTTATTTAGGTTGTTAGTTTATTTTTGTCTGAGGTGAAAAGAAGACGCTAAGACATGTTAGTTGTGTTGGTTGTATGACTGCAGGTACTCTCAAACACTCACGGTGACCCGAGGTTGCTTTTAGGAGGCTTTAGGAAATCCATTTTCTTGTTGTTTGTTCATCTAAAGGTGGGGGAAAGATTATATGCTTACTGTGATAGTTAGAGTAAAGTTATAATTTTAGTAGTGGTGATGTCCCTATTACTTCACTATAAAAGATTAGTTATGTAGACAATAACGCTTATTTGGCGACTCTTAAGAGTACTATTGAATGAGAGTTAAGTTGTGGTTAATCCTTCATCACTTAGGATGATTGATTATAAAACTTAAGGTTGTTTGTTATACTATTGGTTATTAATGAAGTATGCTATGTGTTATATGATAATATATGATATGTGATTATTATTATGTCTTGTTGATTGGTATGTGGATATTTGTTGATATGAAGTGTTATCACGCTCGGTTAGATGATTTGGATCAGATAATGGTTGTTTGTGGATTAGTGAGGCGATAGTTTTAAATATTTTGAAATGGTTAGATTGAGAGCATGACACTCTCCTAAGGTTTTGTTTGTTTTAATTGAAAATAGTAGACGACAAGATCATACTTGTATTCATTGTAGTTACGACCTTTGAGTGGTGTGACACTTGACTGAAGTTCTGTTTTGTGAAATAATTCATGACTTATGAAACAAACAAATGGATAGTAACTCCGTGTTTATGGGTGCACCAGATTGGTTGTTGGCTTGGATTCCGACGAGGATATTACTATGTAGCTAGTTTTGCTGGATATCACCCCAAGGTAGGTTATCTTGAACTGTTTAGGTGGTGATCGACTTATAACATCTCAACTCCATGAGATGTCAGATGACACATGCCTAAGGTTACTAGGAGTGTTTGTCGCCATTAAGGTAATGACATGAGTTTGCATAGGCATACTATCGCGACCTAAAATTTTGAGTGTTTCTCGAATTCAATGAAATCGCCCCCAAAATTTATTTAAAATAAGGAAAATATTGGGAAACCCTTAAAAATAGAAAAAACTAAAATAAAAAATGGTATTTGAAACCAGATTTTGAGTTCAGGAGTCGATTATGCGTAAGGAAGATATTAGGACCCTATGACATCCGTTAAAATACGGTTACCTATAATTAATTGTGCAAAATTAATATTAACTTAAATATATTTATTTCTCCTTATTATTAAATATGAATAACAATTTTTTTTAATATGATCTTAAAATAAATATGTGCTTAAGAAAGATAGGACAAAAAAAAAAGTTTTTATTAATGTGCTTGACAAGAGTGTGATCTTGCTCCTACGTATCTCTCGGTGCGATGAAGAAAAGCACTGCCCCAAGAATTTTAACTTCCCCACGTCTCATCAAAAAAGTGGTCCAAGGACCCATCAAAATAAAAGTCAAGCTGACAATATATGGTATATGTATAGTTTTTGTTAGAATATTAGAAAATATCTTATAATATCTATTATATTATATTAGAGTATCTTGAGTTATTTCCTAGGATCAATTTATATTCATAGAGATATCTTAGAATATCTCTCATTGTTATGATTTGTTCCTAATTTAGAATTCAGTCTATGTTTCTTTATAAATAGATATTAGTATTGAGTCTTTTGTAATCAAGTCAGCATTAAGCTATTATCAATAATATTCAAACCCTAATTATTTTCTCTCCTCTTTTTCTCTAAAATCCCACAACTTCAACATGGTATCAGAGCCTATTTTGATCCTCCTTGAACGATTCTGTCTCTATTCCGTCGTCGAGTTCCCAACAGTTAGGGAATATAATCATAGTTTCTCTTTTTTCAATGTGAACATTCAAACCACTATCGTGTTACATTCCAACACCGGTTTCACTCGTTTTCCGTCCAGTTCGCTATTGCTGCCGTCACTGCCACTGGTTCTGGCGACTTTTCCGGCAAACAACCCTCTGCCCTCAAAAAAAAAAATAAAAAAAAATAAAAAAGTTTAAGTTTCTTCATTGTATCCTTTATTCGTTCCGATCACCGGCGGGTTTATCCTTAGTCTATTTAAACACATAAGCTCTCTGGCCGAAACCCTAAAACCTTTTTTTTTTCACGCATCGAAACCCTAATTTTCGATCTGTCAACTTTTGTTAATTGCAAAAACGTCAACTTTTGTTAATTGCAAAAACACAGATTCAGGAGGCACTGCAACGTGCAACTTTTGACAACAACTCTCAAGTGGGGGTAATCTTTCATTCAATGGAGGCACTGGAATCGTCACCTACATATTTTAGAACCAATAGTTTCACAAATCCATATCAAGAAATTGTAGATGCATATGGTGTTGCAAGATATCAATAAGTAAATCCTGCAGTTTACACAACTATTATATTCCCATTTCTCTTCGCGGTGATGTTTGGGGACTGGGGTCATGGAATTTTCCTGCTGCTTGGAGCATTGGTTCTTATAGCACATGAAAGCAAGCTCAACAATCAGCGACTGGGAAGCTTTATGGAGTTGCTATTTGGTGGACGCTATGTGATTCTATTGATGTCATTATTTTCAATGGATGCACATACTACTGGCTTAGTAAAATACAGAGAACCATACCCATTTGGTGTCGATCCCAGCTGGCGTGGAAGTCATTCAAAATTGCCCTTTCTGAACTCTCTCAAGATGAAGATGTCTATTCTATTTGGTGTGGTGCATATGAACTTAGGAATTATGTTAAGGTATTTCAATGCTCGTTTCTTTGGCAGCTCACTGGATGTAAGGTATCAGTTTGTTCCACAAATGATTTTCCTTAACAGTCTATTTGGCTATCTTTCCCTTCTCATTGTTCTCAAGTGGTGTACTGGCTCTCAGGCAGAACTTTATCATACAATGATTTACATGTTTTTAAGTCCCTTTGACAATCTTGGTGAGAATGAGTTGTTCTGGAGCCAAAGGCCACTTCAAGTTTTGTTATTGCTTCTGGCTGTTATTGCAGTTCCATGGGTGCTCTTTCCGAAGCCTTTTATATTAAAGAAACTTGATAACGAGAGATTTCAAGGACGCACTTATGGTATGCTTAATACCTTTGAGGCGGATCTTGAGGTGGAACCGGATTCTGCCAAGCAACATCGGGAGGAATTTAATTTCAGTGAGGTCTTTGTTCACCAAATGATTCACTCCATCGAGTTTGTTATGGGTTCTGTTTCAAATACGGCTAGGGCATTGGATATGCTGAATTTTACTCCACTGAACAGCAAATCTATTAGGGTTATGTATTCTCATCGGGATCCTAGTATTAGGAAGAATGGTACTGCAAATACTTTTATCGAGAATTTGGATAAGACAATTGATCACAAAGCTTTACATGATACTTTTTCTACATTTGGACATATTTTATCTTGCAAAGTAGCTACTGACGGTTCTGGTCAGTCTAATAGATTTGTTCAATTTGACATTGAGGAATCTGCTCATAATGCAATTGATAAGTTAAATGATTCTGATCCTTGGGAAGTGGACCGTGGAATCTGATTTTTGGTGGAGGAAACTCTCCAGCCTTTGCCATGGCAGCTGTTGCAGCCCTTATGAGTGGGCTCTTAGCTGACAGGTTTGGAAGATTTGCAATTCAATTGATGGGATTCTTCTTGGTGCACGATTATTCTCTCTTCGATGGTTTCAGATCTGCCCTTACTCTCCAATTTTGATCAACGAAAATATGTGTCATTGTTCAAACAGCCGTTATCTCTCCTATTTTGGACGCATTTTCTTATTCTGTTGATCGATCATGACTTCGATTCGTTAGAGTTGCGCTGCTTCTTCTTCAGTGTTTGTCATGCAATTTAGTTATTACTAATAGATTATAATAGTGGCTTATATTCCCACCGACGATCATTCTAGTGGTGTCCCTTTTTCCACATATGAATTATATTAGTGATGGCTTCTTCCGTTGGTGGTTATTCTAACGGTGTCTTTTATTTTCATGACTTACTTTATCTTGGAAATTTGTCCCAGATGCACTGGCCTTGCCTTTCTCTCCTTGAAGCACGCCTCTCTCTCCTTGAAGCAGATTCAAGTTTAAATATTTTGAGTCTCCATTATTATTGGTTTGAAGCTTCCAAATGCAGTTTGTTAGAAGAACGGAGCTTGCTTTGTTCAATTGCCTGCCATGAATTTCTCTCAGGCTGATGATCAATCAGACTATCTGGCTAGGCTATATTTATAGCAATTCTCTCCGACTTCACATGCTTCCCTGATTTGCCTTTCCATCTTTTTTTATGGAGCAAAACATTGTTTTCTTGTAGCAAGCTAAAGCTTAGTAAGCTTTAGCTTGAGGGGGAGTGTTAGAATATTAGAAAATATCTTATAATATCTATTATATTATATTAGAGTATCTTGAGTTATTTCCTAGGATCAATTTATATTCATAGAGATATCTTAGAATATCTCTCATTATTATGATTTGTTCCTAATTTAGAATTGAGTCTATGTTTCTCTATAAATAGATATTAGTATTGAGTCTTTTGTAATCAAGTCAGCATTAAGCTATTATCAATAATATTCAAACCCTAATTATTTTCTCTCCTCTTTTTCTCTAAAATCCCACAACTTCAACAATTTTCCAGAATGAAATAAATACAACCACAACAGATAGACATCTAGCCCCTATACAGCCATTTAATCTGATCATGCTACAAAAAAACTAAAACCCAGGTGATCTCTACGCGCCCCGCAGAAATCCTTCTGACACAGCAGTGGTCAGGTAAGTCTAACTTCGTTCCCATCTCCAGAGTACTAACTGGTAGGACGATCCTGAGTCTCATCTGAGGGCAAAGCCCAGATTTCCACAATAATTGTAAAAGTCACCAACCGAAATTAACAAATATCACAGAGCATTTAAATTTTAAATGCACAAAATAACCTTTCAACTTAGCATACATCTAGAAAGGGTTTTCATATGCCACACATGCATAATCAAAGTTGAAAAATGAAGTTTTTAACAAACTGCACTGTCGTATTCGAATACAGCATCCTTGTATTCAAATACAGTGTTATTTCACAAGTCAGTAGCAAAATTGAATATTTGTATTCGACTACACACTGCTTGTAGCCGAATACAACTGCTAAAATTTACAGATTTTAGTTTCGAAAACGTTTCGCAATCATTCAACACTTACCACACAAAACCAATCAATCACATTCATCAATTACAACACAGTTACAAACAACAACCGAGTATGTATATACAACCATCACAGTATATCAAACATGACTCGCATGCCAAACACCCTAATGCAATGCGTATATGCCAATGCACATGATTCTGGAATTCCAAACAAAAACCCTCATCGAAAGACGTAAATCATAATTGTACAGTCTCTCACAGACCAGTACTAATTATCAAGGTGCAATCTCTCACGGATCAACACGATATACTATCGTACAACCTCTCACCGACCAGCACAATTTTCTATGCGTGCAATCGCTCATAGATCAGCTCGACTTACAAGAGTGCAATCTCTCACAGATCAACACGACGCAAAAATCCCCGCAAGGATAAGATGAACCAACTATTCACATGACATCATCTCGTGGCCCATCACGGTTACTACTATCACTATGGCCCATCGCGATCACCATGTACTATGAAATGCATGAGCATACTCTGACTCTTTTCACACAACCATTAAGTAAATGCAGCTATTAAAAGATTCCCCTTTTTTAATACTCATTTAACACTAATGATTTTTCAATCTTTTCACAAAGCATACTCAAACATATATTCATCCATAAAATTCATAACGCATACGCCATCAATTATGGATACATCAATCGCACATTCACCACACATCCATATCTCAAACACAACAAATTCAATCAATTCAAATTCCAAAATTTCACACCAAATTTAATCATGAATCACTCATATTCACAACTCCACATTTTCAAACATAAACCCCCAAATTTAATCTCCAAAATTTTCAACCATAAATCACCAAATTTAATCTCCAAAATTTTCAACCATAATCCACACATAAATCACATCTCAAAAATTCATAATATTAATTATGAACACATAAACCACACCAAACTTGAATCACCACAACCCACATCTCAAACACATTAAATTCAACTTCCATAATTTCACCCATAAACACATTAAATTCATTTTCCTCCAATCTACACATAAAATACATCTCAAAATTCATAATATTAATTATGAACACATCAACCACATCAAACATGAATCACCACAACAACATTAATATATCAAAGTTCTCCCCACCGCTAACTCGGTGCCAGCAGTCTCGATTCCTTTTCGAGACTCAAGGAGCTAACTACATAAACATAAATATTTATAACAATTTGTTCACAACTAAAATTTCTCCAACTACAACAAAATTCCCAAAATTATATCTTTTTCACACACCAAAATATTTACAACCAAATAATCAACATTAATTCAATCTCAGCAAATCACACACAATTCACATCAAACTACACCTCAACCGCGTCAATTTTAAATTCCACTAATTCACGCATAATCGAATTAAATTCATTTTCACCATTTTACACATCAAATACACCAAATTTCTTTTCCATAAAATCACATATAATGTCCTAAATGCAAACTAAAAGTTTGGAAGAAGCCCTTACCTCAACGATAGCTCTAACAACCGATTACGACACCGCGATTAATTCTGGTAAAACTTCGTTTGCGACGTCGCTTCCAAAGTTTGTTCACTAGCACTGTAGCGTGGCAAGGAGCAACTTTCCCTTCTACCACTTCACAAGATGGAGCTTAGATCTAGGTGAGAAATGAGGTTTTGTATTTTGTATTTTGTATTTTGGGTTTTTATTTTTGTTTTTTTGAAAACTTAAGGAAGAAGAAGAAGAAGTTTTTCTAGCTGAGTCCTAGAAATTGAATTTTGCTTTCTGCTTACCTTTCATGTGTGTGTATATATATGTACTTACATACTAAC
>JBBPBP010000001.1:52692141-52704040 GCA_037974735.1 Cicer chorassanicum | reverse complement strand
ATATAACTCATTATAAATGATGAATTTCACTGATACAATCGTCCAATTAAAAGTTCTTATTGAGTAAATCAACATCAGAAATTTTATAAAATTTTAAAACTATTTGATACTTCATCATATAATTTCAAATAAACGTATAATAAGTTTTTGAAAAACATAAGTAAATATTGATGGTTAGATTATATAACTACAAATTTTGGATTTATAGAAAAATTTGTGTACTTAATTATTAATATATTATGTCAATAGTCAATGGTTGAATTAATGAAATTATTATTTATAATAACTTATTAAACATAGTAACTATGTATATATTCTCATTGAGATTCAATGAAAATATATATTAGACTTACAATGACTTATAAAACATAATAACTATATATATATATATATATATATATATATATATATATATATATATATATATATATATATTATAAAAAAAACTAGGACACCAAATTCTTGACTTGCACAGTGCACCTAAAGTCTCATGCTTTGCTCCAGTTTCCTAATATTTTTCCCAAAAAATTTGAAATTTCTTTTCTTATATTGTTTTGTACACAATTCAACCTTTATGTTAGAACTTGTATGCCCCAAATTGTTTTGCTTGTTTTGTTGGTGTTTAATTTGTTCACCATTGTGCAGTAGTTCTAGAAAATCAAATTTGGTTGCTTATACGGATTGAAGTGCATTCTTTAGACCAAAAGTCACATCTGATTCAGCGTTAATGGATTGTTTGTTTCGTTGGATTAGAAGTACCAATAAAGTTTGTAACAAAAAGAAAAGAAGTACCAAGAAAGTGGCACTAAATATGTTAAGTCAACATTTCCATAGTGAGTGTCCTAATTTCTTCCTTTTTGACGCTAATGATTCAATTGTCTCTACCAACTTTAAGTTCCCATTTCTTGGGATTTGGGGAAGAAACTATTACTCCATTCACTAGTGGGTCTTGTGTATAAGAATTTTTGTTAATAAGAATTTTTGTACCTCTATTTTTACTAATTCACGAAGTTGATTCTTCAATTTTAAAAGTCGCAGTTTTGGTCACATTTTTAGAATTTTAGACGTAGGTTAAATAATGTGAGATACAACTCCATAGTACAAAATTAGTTAGATGCATTAATTATTTATATGTCATTAATTAAATTAGAAATATGAAAAAAAAATTGAAGTTGAAAGTTAAGTTTTTACGATGTTTTATTTCAATTTTTATAGGTGTTAATAATTCTACATCATTGTATCATATGACACATTATTTAAAACATGTCACGTCGCCATTTTTTAGTTAAAAAATCAGAGAGAGACAAAAATTGCCCACTTTTAAAATAAGGGGACTTATTTCATGAATCAGTAAAAATAATGGGACTAAAATTACAATTAAGCCAAAAAATTATGAGCTATGATTGATATTACATTTGAAGAATTAAAAATACAATTTTTAATATATTTTTCATCTATGCAACATATTTTTAGAAAAGAAAAGTCTCTCGTAAAAAAAAAGCCTTTTCTTCAAATGAAAAAAGAAAAGCCTATTTACTTGACGACCTAATAAACACACCAATTAGCTTACTATTGAATAAGATTGCATTTGACAAAGCACAATTAATACCATACAAAACAATACTAATAAGAGTTTGAGATGTTTCAAATAAAGAGCCCCTACCGGCACAAAGTAAATCTTTAGGAGTTGTTCAACAACGAAAATGATTGTCCTTTGTAAAAGTCTATTTTGTAATAACCTCCAAATAAAGAGAGATCTTCACCGAAACAATTTTAGAATACGTGTTGCCTCCACCAACCAAGATGAGTCAACATTAATTTCCACTAGCATCGAGAAGTGAATGAGAGTAAAGAAAAAATGAATTAGAGTAGAGTAGAGAAGAGAAGAGAAAGGAAGTGAAGAGAAGAAGAAGCAATCGAGCAAAGAGGGAATTGGTCTATTTAATGTGCGTATAAATAGAGTGGTGAGGGCCTAAGCTCTTGGAAACGTGTCCATTAATTGCAAATAGCAGGGGGTTTAGTACTCGAAAAAAAAATGGGTTGGTATTGAGTGCTTAGGCCCTTAGAAATGTTAAACTTTGAAATTCAAATTTTGTGCTAAGATTTTTGACCGAGTGCTAAAAGGCCCTCGGTAATGTACATGGGACAATTCCCAATGCTTTGACCTTTAGAAATGCAAAGATTTATTTCCCACCTTAAAATGCCACTTTGTTCCAACTGTTTAAACCTTCGATAATGCACTTGGGGTTGTTTTGAGGGCCTTAGTCCTCAAAAATACCTCTGAAAAGGTCATTGAACTTCTCAATGACATTTAGAGGACTAAAAAGCCTTAACTATGTTTTGATTGCTAAAATGAATCTTTATTAGCTAGCATTTTATAGGACCAGAGTGAGCATATTAGAACATGTATAATTAGTAAGGTACAACAAATATCCTCAATTGTACTAAGATATGACACTTTAGGACCAATTATTTCTTCATCGATCCTTTTCGAGATATCTAAAACGATATTTGTTTAATTTAGTGACCTTACAATTGAAGTAGAAATATCAATCACAAGGAATGAGAGTTTGAATTGTGATCCTTTTTAAAATGTTAATTCCTGATTTTAGTTTAGATTAACTCAAGAACAATCTTAGTTACAAATAAAAAGTCTAGATCGTTCTGGGTGTGTAACACCCCGGCCATTACCGTTACCGGCGATGCTACCTCACGGTCTTCTCGCTCCCCCCTTTCCCACCAACTGAAATCTAGCGAGTTTTTGCCTTCCGTGGGATTCGAGCCCGGTACCTAGGGGATAAGTACCGCCTCCACACAATCCCACTACCAATTGAGCCAGCTGGCTCAATTGGTAGTGGGACTGTGTGGAGGCGGTACTTATCCCCTAGGTACCGGGCTCGAATCCCACGGAAGGCAAAAACTCGCTAGATTTCAGTTGGTGGGAAAGGGGGGAGCGAGAAGACCGTGAGGTAGCATCGCCGGTAACGGTAATGGCCGGGGTGTTACAGGGTGAGTTAAAAATGAATAAAGCAAATTATTTCTAGGTGATATGTGATTAGTGAGTGAGAAAGAAATAAGGATATGGATAAGAAGATCACACAAGAAGGTAGACTACGTCCAGTCCTCACGAGAAGGTAGACTACGTCCAGTCCTCACGATAAGTGAGTTTTTCCATTAATGTGTTAGGCACAAAAACGTTCTTGCTTTCACACTATCTTTCTTGATCACTCTTTATCAGTTACATAATTCACCTTTCAAACTTGAAATGATTTTTACAAGTTACCTTTTAATAACTAAAATGATTTTTACAATATAGTCAAACTATCTTAAGAGATAAACTTGAGTTTCAAATGATGTATATTATAAAAGGTTTTAGGATCAAAAACACTTATTTGAGATTGATTATTAGCAATAACTCAATAAAGATATCCTTGAATATAATAAGATAAAGTTGGAGTTTTGGTTGAGTGAAGAATTTTGTTGCTTGAGTATGATTGTTTAAGTATTGGAATGATATCTTTAAAAACTCTTGTTGTTGTCTTCACCTTGATGTTCCTTTTATAGACGAATAAAGAATAAAAGAGTCAGAAAGACTCAATATAGCCGTTACTTAACTTGAGCAAAACATTTGTCCATATTGAACTTTAATAGGCATGTGTTTATTCAATCCAAAATATTCTTCTTCAAAAACTAGAACATTCTTGGTTCTGTGTTGTATGGAAAAAGTGGATGAATAATTGAGTAGCTGTTTAGTGTCAGTTCTATGTCTCAGAAGCATGTTGAGCTTTTTGCAAAAAGTGCAGCAACAATGTACTATTGTCCTTGCTATCCTTGCTCACAACTCATCTGATCATCGATCTGGAGGCTATTTTGCTTCTTCGGGTTTTCAGCTTGAGTAATGGGCTTGATTATTGTTTTGAGTAGTCTTTATATTCTTTTAACTTGAAGTTTGGACTATGGAGAATGATATGTTTTAATTTTGTCCTTAAAAAGAAAATAACCAGAATGATCTTTTTATAAAAACTAGATTGTTCCTTGACAAACCAGAATGATCCTTGATAAATCATAATGATCATTGCTAAACTAGAATGATCCTTGATAAATCAGAATGATCATTGATAAACTAGAATGATTTGTAATCAATCTCCAATTCAAATAAGACATGATGTTCATGATTTATTGTATAGTGAGATTATTGATTGTTGTATGAATGTATTTGTTACCTATCTTTGAATAAATCATTCAAAAACACAAGTTACATAACAACATAATCAGAATCATGATTAGTGATTAATTAATTTGTTTGTTTATCTTCAAAACACTTGATTTGAAATTTTGCCTCAACAACCATCACTAGAGTGAACATCATATGTGATTTGTTCATATAGAGCCATTTTAAAACATTTACAATATAAGCTTCACGATTCACACAAAAATCAATATTCAAATACTTAATTTGAAATCTCAAGCATACCTTATCCTTCATATGTATTTCATCTCAAACTATTTTCTTTAGTCAAACATTTCAGAAGCTGGTTGGGAGTTCTAATATTATTTGTATCATCATCATAAACATCAATTTCAACAAACTCATTTCAAATATTTTCTTAGAAATGTACCAATGAAGCCATTCATTTCCAAGTATTATACAACATACATAGATTGTTAGAGTACATAAAGAGACTTATTCATTTTAATTAAGTCATTTTCAATAGTTTGAATTGTATGTCTCATGGAAATTAATTTCTTTAGGGAGTTCATATAATCATCAATATGAAGTGATCCATACAAATTCATTCTAACACATCTTTCATATAAAATGTGTTTTTCATCATGGCTAATTAATATAATAAGTATGAAAAAATTCTCGAATTCACTTCAGGTGAATATGTCTATTCAAAATCAATGGTAAATTTTAAAAATATATTTTTATTAACTAATATTTTATATTATCTTAATGACAATTGTTTACTTCAAAAATATCTATTTTATAAAATCAAAACAAATTTTTATTTTACAAAGTAAACTATCTCTAATAGTGTCTTGGAAGCTTCAAATATGCCAATGGAAACAAAGATAATGTTAAATATCATTAGCATTTAAGATATTTTAATCTTAATTTTTTTTTATTATGTTTTGTTGTTAGAAGAAAAAATAAATAAACTCACATGCAACTGTGAGATCTCATGTTGAAATAAATTAGTTAAAAGGAATATATAAAATAAATTAATTAAAAGGAATATATCTTTATAGACAAAGATAATGGTAAAATAATATTATATATATATATATATATATATATATATATATATATATATGTATATATATATATGTAACATTTCACTTTCACTATTTTACTTTACAGAAATATTTCACTTTCACTTGTTATGAGCTTCCTATGGAAAGATAAAAATCACACTTTGAAAATTGATAAATAAACAAATCAAACTATGAAACCCAATTGATTGTCTTTTTCACTATATTCCATTCACTTTACAAATTCCAAATATAAAAACATGACTCGTTCAATATTTTCATATTTTAACACGTAAGTCAAAGCTATTCCGTGAACAAGCCGTATAGATAATTTATTTTTCATTTAATCATCACGATAAAAGAAAAATCAATTTTGTTCCTAGAAAATTTCCTAGTTTCCACTTTTAACCAGGGTTGATTCTTGACCTAACTAAGCAAAATCAATATATCTAGTCCACCTTCTACATTTTCATGTTTTTGGAATGGAAATTTCAAGTTTACGTCAGTGTCTCAAAAGAGTAGGTGACCACCATTCAAAACTAAGTTTTCATTGCTAGATAAGAGAAGCAAAAAGAGGTTAAAATATAGTAGAGTTTAATAATGACACATTGGTGATATAAATTAATTTTATGTTATTTATTGCACATAAAAAAACTACTCTCTTAGTCCAATAATAGTTGATTTATTTAAAACAAATTGTCTTAAAATAAATAATTTTTTAATTTTTAATACAACTTTTTTTAATTATACTATTTCATTAATACTATTTAAATCATTTATCATATATTTTATAGAATATTTATGATATTGATAATGTACTAATATCTAACAAGAATAATTTGATAAAAATAATATTTTCTCTCTTTTATTTATTCACTTTTTTTAATATATATGAAATATTCAAATAACTCAATTATTTTAGAATGAAATTCATTTAAAAAGTTTACATATCCCAACATTTATTTTTTATATGTGCGAACCATTGATCAAATCTACAATTTACATATTTAAGAAACTCAATTGTCTACCACTTGTTTTACCACATATTTATATATTTCATAATCTTATATCATTTACCGTTTCTTTCTTTAAATATAAGATTTTATTGACTAAATTACGAGAATTAAAAAAATAAATATTAATATTAAATTTATTAAAAATTAACATTATTTTTATGTATTTAACTTTTAAGAAAGAGAATTAATTAATATTTTATTATAATATTTATTGATCGTCGTATAAAAAGATACAAATTAAAACTACGTTAATAACAAAATCATCAATGTAGTTTTAGTTTTGAAAAATTATTTGAATATGTAAACCTTAAATAATTTTATTTTCAACACAAATTTAATTAACTAAAATTATATAACTGAAAATTTAATTTTCCAAAAAGAAGAAAGTTCATTAACATTAATACTAATAAATCTCACAAAACACTCCTCCGAATATGTACTCACTGTTTTTTGTTTGTTCCATTATGACATTAATTACGGTTTCCTTGTTTCTCACTCTACCTTCATTCAAGACTTTAATTCAGTGCCAATAATTTTACCCAATACAAAAATACAACAACATTAGTACAAAACAGCTTGAAATGTTGAATCAATGAATGGAGCAGCTACAACAAAACTTCCAAAATCCAAAATTTTAATAATAAAAAAAATACATTCATAATTTAAAATCCCCTTTATATATTCCACACTCCACTTTCAAAAAATTCCATTACCCTTTTTTGAATAACCAGACACCAATCAAATTCTCAAACATAAAAAACAAACAAAACAGCTTCAACCTCTTATGCAACAAATAACTCTCTCTCCCTCTCTCTCTCTCTCTCAGCTTAATCAATTATACCCATCATCTTCCTTTAACCACGCCTGCTCAATTTGGTGCCGCATGCTATTCCTCATCTTACCTATGTATGAATTTTCTGTGACACTCTCTGACTTCTCCACTAACCCTTTTAATATAACCATGCCCATCAAAATTTCAAGTGCATAATTCACTACTATATACACACTTGAGTTTCAAAGCTTCAAACTTTGACATGTTTTTGTGTTTTTCTTCTTATTAATCTTAAAGGGTCATTTCCAATTTCTCTCGAAAATCTTGTTCTGGTTTCTTTGCTTCATATGAATGCAAAATTCAGTACACTTGAGTTTCAAAGCTTCAAACTTTGACATGTTTTTGTGTTTTTCTTCTTGGAAATCTTAATGGGTCAATTCCAATTTCTCTTAGAAACTGTTTTCTTGTTTCTTTGCTTTATATGAAATTTTCAGTTCTTTTGTGTTCTGAGCTTCTTAAAGGTAACACCTTTGAGGTTATATAAGTCTTAGAGTGATTGAATTTCACTATTTCAGCAACCCATTTTGATTCTGCAGAAGATTTTTTGAAGGAAAGTGTTACTTTGTAGTAGAAATGGTTGCAGAAGCTTGGATTGTAAAAATGGGTAACCAAGTAAGTTCAAACCTCAAACATGCTCTTCTTCTTGAAACTTTAACAAAGAGAAAAAAACAGAACCAAAAAAGGTCAGAAAAAAACAAAGAAACTATAGGAATTCTTTCTTTTGAAGTAGCAAATGTGATGTCAAAAACTGTTCACCTTCACAAATCACTCTCAGAGCTTGAGATCTCAAAGCTTAAAAATGAGATCTTGAACTCTGAGGGTGTTAAGAATTTGGTTTCATCTGATGAGTGTTATCTTCTTGAGCTTGCTTTAGCAGAGAAGCTTGAAGAATTGAACCGGGTTGCTAGTGTTGTTTCTAGGTTAGGGAAGAAGTGTTCTGAGCCAGCTTTGCAAGGGTTTGAACATGTTTATGGTGACATTGTTGGTGGTGTTATAGATGTGAAGGAATTAGGGTTCTTAGTTAAGCATATGGAAGGAATGGTGAGGAAAATGGATA
This sequence comes from Cicer chorassanicum, assembly GCA_037974735.1. Taxonomy (NCBI): domain Eukaryota; kingdom Viridiplantae; phylum Streptophyta; class Magnoliopsida; order Fabales; family Fabaceae; genus Cicer; species Cicer chorassanicum. The sequence continues at coordinate 52,695,879 of JBBPBP010000001.1, read as the reverse complement.
GGTATGTTAATGTTACTATGAATTTGTATAGTGAATTGGAGGTTTTGAATGAGTTGGAACAAGCAGTAAAGAAGTTTCAGAATAATCAGCATGAGGAGAGTAAGAAAGCTTTTGAGCAGAAACTCATTTGGCAGAAGCAAGATGTGAGACATCTTAAGGAAGTTTCTCTTTGGAATCAGACATTTGATAAGGTTGTTGAGTTGTTGGCTAGGACAGTTTGTACTATTTATGCTAGGATTTCTGTGATCTTCGGGGAAACTGCTTTGAGGAAGAATAGTCTTGGATTTGGTGGTGGCTCTCCAGTTATGCAAAATGAGTGTGGGTTTGTTTCTGGTCATATTAGTAGTCAGATGAATTCGGAGAGGTCAAACTTGAAACGTAATACGAGCAAGAGAAATGGATATCATTCGGGTTCGATTACGAGAACAGCTGCGGTGGAGAGAAGGGGAGGTACTAGTGGTAAGCCGCGGATTGACATGATGAGGAGAGGCGAATTAGCGCCCTTTCGTCTGGAAGATTTTGGTTTTCCGTGTGGAACTAGTCCAGGAAGACTTTTTATGGAGTGTCTAAGTTTGAGCAGCTCAGTTGCAAGATTTGATGATATTGATCATGAGGATCAATACAGTCACATATCTAGCAGTCGCCACGGTGGAATTGCAATGAATAGCATGAAAAGGGAAAATTTGTTTCATTCTGGTGTTTTAAGTCATGTTCAAAGTGGCGTTTCTTTCACCGGAGATCTAAGACAAACCAAATCCGGTGTACTAAGTTGCTCAACATCTAGTCCGAAAAGTAGGTTAGCAGTTTATGCTCCTTCTTCGACTCTCGGAGGATCTGCATTATCACTGCACTATGCCAATGTCATAATTGTCATCGAGAAATTGCTTCGCTATCCCCATTTAGTTGGCGAGGAAGCCAGGGATGATCTATATCAGATGCTACCAACAAGTGTAAGGTTATCTCTTAAGGCGAAACTGAAGTCGTACGCCAAGAATTTGGCGATATATGACGCCCCTCTTGCTCATGACTGGAAGGAGACTCTCGATGGAATACTTCGGTGGCTTGCGCCTCTAGCTCATAATATGATGAGATGGCAAAGCGAGCGTAATTTCGAGCAGCACCAGATTGTTAGCAGGACGAACGTGCTGCTAATTCAGACTTTATATTTTGCTGACCGCGAAAAGACCGAGGAATCAATCTGCAATCTTCTTGTCGGGTTGAATTACATTTGTCGTTACGAACAGCAGCAAAATGCGCTGCTCGACTGTGCAAGCAGTTTCGATTTTGAAGATTGTATGGAGTGGCAATTGCAATGTGGAGCTTCTTTTCTCAATTGAGTAGATGCTAAATTTTGAAAATCCTCAATTTGGTGAGCATTTTATTCATTTGAAATATTTTATGAGGGTGTCATCAGTATGTTTGTATTTTAATTACAATTATTATAATTTTACTTGTGCAATACATAACCAATCATTTATAGAGAGGCAAAAAAAAAAGTTCATGTTGAATTTGTAAATAAGTGTATGTACATATTGCATATTACTTAGAGTTTGATTTATTAGAATTATTATTGTCATGAATTATTACCACAAACTAGCTTTAGTATTTTAAGTTAATCTTGAACCTGGTGTTGATTTATTGGTACATGTATTTTGGTCTAGTTCTGTATTATGAATTTATGATCAAGTCATAATGATGTTTTTTTCCGTTATAAAATCTTGAATTAAATCACATATATTGGCTGCATAGCATCTTTTGTAGATTTTCCTAAGAAAATCTACTATATTTAAACTCTTGAAGTTGATAATTTTGTTTTTTTTGTTACACTTGCAATATCATTTAGACTAGATCACTATTGCGGTTATTATACTGCAAACTTTTATAACGCTGCTGCTGAGATCTCTAAAACTGTTATAACTAACAATCAAAACTTTCTTTGTGGGATCTTTATGTGTGTATATGTTAGATAATTGACATACATCTCAAATCTTTCCTATATCTTCACTCTTATCAAACATCTAAATTTGTTTCCATTATTGTGTTGGACAAGACTGGCCCTTAATGCTATAGAGGCCAAAAATGAGATTACCATATTGATGAAAGGAGGGGCCTATGGTGTAAATGTTTGTGTTTAAATTTCTTTAGTAAAATAGAAAAATAAATACATGACTATACTTACTTGAAGTGGCACAACATAGCTACTATTCTTTCATATATATGTGATATATTCATTTATAACTGAGCTGTAACATTAATATGTTATGCATGATTTTGCTTCTCATCTCACAAGGGCATCTATATATGAAAAATTGTTTATATTATGTTATGGGCATTCAGACTAAGTATTTTCATTAGGAAATCTGAAATCACCCTAAAATTTGTGTTTATGTATGCTGAAAAAGTTAATAGTTAAGAAAATTTGTGGATTTCAATAGATTCTTAATATACATATATTTGTTTGGATTGAGAAAATAATTTCTATTATATTTTTTATTTTTATGATAACCGGTGATTAAAAAATTAGATTAGTCATCATATTTTTGAAGACATACTGATTCACAATTCATTGATCTAATTGTGGTTAATCATGATTTAATTGGTGATAGTGAAAAATAAACTTTATATTATATAATATACTAATTGAAAATTTAGGTTAAGTAAGTAACTATGTTAAGTAAAATTTTAAATTAATAAAAGGAAATATGTTACATGTTATGTGAGAATATAAATGAAAATATCATCATATTTTTCCAATTTATTTTAAATACAAGTTAACAATGATAAACAAGAATGTTTTGTATATATCTTAATTCATATATATAAAATAAAGGGTTTTATATTTATTAACAAAAAATAATATTTATTAATAATATAAATATAAATAGAAACAAATACTTCTCCAACTGATGAATTTTAATCTAAAATAGGAGAAATCTTTTAATTCAAAAAATACTTAAAAAAAAATTTACATTTGCTTCACTGTAATAATACTAGTAGTAGAGCTTGAACACAAAACCTTTGAATCCAAAGCTTGTTATTTTACCGCTGGATTAAATATTTGTTGCTAATAATAATAACAACTTATATTTTGGGTGGTAGTATATATGTGGAATGCAGTGCTATTTCTTGATTAAGCCAAAAATGACAGAAACAAAATTAAAATGTTATCTTGATTTAGTTTTTCCCTTAGTAGGAAGACAACAAACATTAAGATGGGGGTTTTAAGATGGCAAACTACCTTGTCAGTTTAATTAATAGCATTACTAAATCCAGCTAGGATAGTAGGCACCATGAAGTGGCCTAACATAGAGGTAGAAGAGGGCATTCACTTTGGCAATAAAAGGGCTTAGAAATATTGTTTGTGTTAGTTGGGTGTCATCAATCTTTTGTGGGGATGTTTTTGAGTGCTTTTCCCCTTTCTTTATGATACTTTCTTTTGATTGAGTGGCTCACAAAATTAAGGTTTACAATATGTTTGATGGTTTTAAATGTAGTCTTTCATGATATCTTATAATATCTCTTCTCTATTTGTAAGAGAATATAAAAATAAAACATCAAAATCAACGTACTCAGTAATTATTTTAACTTTTTAATTATATATATCTTTATTAAAAATGTGAGACATTAAATACTCAGTAATAATATTAAAAAAACAGTTTTTAAGCCCTAATAGATTCAAAGTTGTAGGTTAATTATGATATAATATATCATCTTTTTTAAAATAATATATATATATAT